>CM071849.1:47318307-47900807 GCA_036507275.1 Sicyos edulis | reverse complement strand
AACCCTCCAAAACCCTAAAACCCAAAAACCCTAAAACCCTAAAACCCTAAACCCTAAAACCCTAAAAAAACCCTAAAAACCCTAAAACCCTAAACCCAAACCTAAAACCCTAAAAAACCCCCTAAAAACCCTAAACCCTAAAACCCTAAACCCTAAACCCCTAAAACCCTAAACCCTAAAACCCTAAACCCTAAACCCTAAACTCCTAAAACCCTAAACCCTAAACCCTAAAACCCTAAAACCCTAAACCCTAAAACCCTAAAACCCTAAAAAACCCTAAACCCTAAAACCCTAAACCCTAAAACCCTAAACCCTAAAAACCCTAAAACCCTAAAACTAAAAAACCCTAAACCCTAAAACCCAAAAACCCTAAAACCCTAAACTCCTAAAACCCTAAACTCCTAAAACTAAACTCCTAAACCCTAAACCCTAAACCCTAAACCCTAAACCCTAAACTCCTAAAACTCCTAAACCCTAAACCCTAAACCCTAAACCCTAAACCCTAAACCCTAAACCCTAAACCCTAAACCCTAAACCCTAAACCCTAAACCCTAAAACCCTAAACCCTAAACCTAAACCCTAAACCCTAAACCCTAAAAACCCTAAACCCTAAACCCTAAACCCTAAACCCTAAACCCTAAACCCCAAAAACCCTAAACCCCAAAAACCCTAAACCCCAAAAACCCTAAACCCCTAAAACCCTAAACCCCAAAAACCCTAAACCCCAAACCCTAAACCCCAAACCCTAAACCCCAAACCCTAAACCCCAAACCCTAAAACCTAAACCCTAAACCCTAAACCCTAAACCCTAAACCTTCAGTCTCGTACGATGCTCAACTCATCTCATAAGCATCCAACTCGCCTCATAGACATCCAACTCATGGTTCCTCAGCTGGACCGAACTCGCATCAACGATGCTCAACTCTCCTCAGATAAGGCCCTTGAAGGTAGTTGACCGCACTACCAACCACAAGGAACTCTTGGCCTTAAGACTAGCGCGAGACTCACGCGCACCAACACTTACCAACCGCCAACCTCATTGACTTACTCAACCTCCAAGAACATGGGGAAAGGCTCCGCCCCGGCTCCTCTCGAGCATCCTCTCGCTTGTAGTCCATCGACTACCATCGAACTAGCCCTCTTGCACGACCTAAACGGTGCAATCGCCATAAACGGATCAAGGCTAAAGGAGGCGCTGAACTCGGACGGCATAGAACCATCTGCTATGCCAAGCCAAACTCAAGCTCGAACCGGACTTAGTGCCAAAGCGGCACACCAACCAATGCACCTCAAGTGCCACTACTACCAAAACCACATCTTACTACCAATGGGGCCAACAAGGTCACAACCTCAAGTGACAAGAACTCTGGCTAGGCATACAAGGGCTCCAACTCAAAAACCATGCCTACGGCATCTCATCAAACTAAAGGCTCACAACCTACCCCTGCACCTCCACATGATGCTCAACAAAACTCGCCGACTCTCTCTCAACATGCATCGCCTAGCTCCACTCCAGGAGCTCACCAAAGGAAGAGTGCTCAACTCTACCAAACATCCGAGGAAAACACCAACGGATCCAATCCAAGGGAACATCGCTCATCGCACCCTTAACCATAGGGTTCCGCCATCGGGCTGCAAACAACAACACTTTACGGAGCACAAAGATGCCACAACAATCTCCTCAAGGTCGCCAACTCTGCAGCCTACTCACCTGGCAATCAAACAACTGCTAAGGCTCAAGATCAACACTTGAGCTACCAGTGCTAGTCCACACGGGGACTCGCTCCACAAGCATCCACATAAGCACAAGCCATAGCTAACTCCTCTCTTGGAGTGGCACTCCAAGGCAAAGCACCTCCACCCTCTCACTAGGGGAAAACCAACAATCGGGCCACAATTGGCCTCACGGAGTCCAAGCTCGCCTCCCACGGGGACGACGCCCAGGGCATCCGAATCAACTGGATACCTCAACAAGCCACAACATACATCACACACTGCGGGAAGTTGGCATGATGGCGCTCTAAATCAAAACCAACAACGAGTCGTAACTCGCTCGTCTCTCGCTCAACAACACTACACAAGGCATACACTAGATGACAGTGTATTGTAAATTCTTAACCCTTTTTCAACAACAAATAGTAAACTTAGGCGCACTGATGATCACGTTGAGTCTTGATGATCATGGAAAAATGACCTACAACGAAAAGGTCGGGTCTACGAGAATCTATGACTCGAGCTCGATACCAAATCAGAACGACCCGACAGAATGGGGTTCTAAATAGGCCATTACCTCAATGCATGCATACAAATCTACAGAAAATTTGCAAGATGGTGTTTGGATTCTAAGTAAAAACTAAAACATGAAAACATCCATTTAAAAACCAACATAAATTCCTAAAACCTGTCCCTGTTTCCAAGCACCTGTTCCAAGACAAATACATTTCCAAAACATACTCTGATCAGAGATTTATTTAAAACATACAAGCTTTACAACAATGCTAGAATCCGGGAAAACATTCAGAAAACACCCTAGGGCTCCGTGCCCAACTACATGCATTCAGAGGACATTTAAATCATAAACATAAACATAAGACTCAGTGTTGAACAACGGGTTTCCATGATCACAGCTCCTCCTCCAGCCATCCTGTCTCGCACCATGGTTACCTGTGGAAAACCACATAATAAGGGTGAGTAACGAATTACTAAAGTAAGAATCCCCAACCGGTACAATACGATATACATGGTCATCTAGCAGAAAGATATGCAAGCTATGAATATAAACACAGATAGAGCACATAGCTTAGCCCACACTTGGGCCTCGGATGCCAACTCAGGGTCTTAGTCCGGAAATCAATCACCACATCCACACAACACACAAGTCGCCCTATACGAGAAACAAGTCCGGCCTCACTGTCTCATCGTCGATTTAAAGGTACACTAGCTCAAGATCCCGAGGAGCTCTCCGGGCGGTTTGTAATGAGCGTAAGCATGTACCGCGTGCTTCTGCTGGACTATGGGGGTGCGGGTCCAGTGGCAAGTTGCCCATATCCGGATACCACGCCTAATTAAATCTCCGGATCGGTGTCACCGACATAGGGGTGTGAGACACGGACACGTGAACTATGTCACCGTACCACCGCACTGAGGCTAAAGGAACGGGTCGTGGTAGGCTTACACCAGAAGCCGCCCTTACCTTAACAGTGGCAATCAAGGCTACCGCCAGGAACACGCCGAGACGCGTGTTTACCGGGGACTAGGCATTGCCAAGTCATCATCCCGACCGTTGGGGCATCGCTTAGACTACCACCCTCACCCAAGATTGCGGGGCCTACCGGTTGGGATAGCTAATCCTCACGGGGTCCAAGGGCGGAGAATCGCTCGAACGTCCTTGCCATGGATGCAAGATGCTTTATGCATCGGGCCGGATGATGCTATCTACCACGATTTCTAACCCGCCTTAACAATCAAGCAAACAATCCAATACAATCCAATACGTGCTCAAGAGGAAAACAACGAACCTAGCATGATAATACGAAGCAAGGACAGATACGAGCATGCCAGAAAGGAACAACCTAGCATGGACTAACATGAAAAACAACACAGGAAATCATGCCAGTCGGGAATTCAGAATAGAGCACTTATCACCAAACATGTCGATAAACACAAACAAGCATACAATCAGCAATCACATAATATATCGCAGGGTCCACACAACTCCGGTAAGAAATCCTTACCTCGCCGGAAGACCTCTAAACACAAGAAACCTAAGCTGCGATCGAACCCGAGCTACCTATAACGAACCAAGCAAAACACATCAATAATCATAGAATAGCCCTAAATACACTAAAATAAATAGGGCTCGGCTCACCGAGAGCAACTCACGAGGCGCGACGGACACACGAAGCGGGCAAAGAATAGTGGTTTACTGGGAGCGCTGGGCGCAGGAATGGGCGCGTGGGGCGCAGCTCGTGTTGCCAGCGGCGTGCGTTGGCGCGATCATGCACATGCGACGGACGTCTGGGCACGCACTGGGCGCACGGGCGCGCAGGCGCTGCGCGTGGTGCTGCGCGACGCGATGGCGACGCGGCGCAGCGACGGCAACATGACGGCGAGGGGCGGGAGCGCCGGCAGGGCCGGCGCAGCGCGGCTTGGCAGATTCTGGTGCGACGGCGACGACGACGACGGCGCCGGGCGAGACGGCGGATCTGGCGACGACAGGCTCTACCGAGCGAGCGACGGGCCGGGCGAAGAGACGGCGGATCGGCGCGCGAGCTCGAGCGATCTCCGTCATTTGCTGGCGACGGCGATGGCGAAGCGAGGCCGACCGGCGAAGACGGCGAGGGCGACGACGAGCTCTGGGTGCTTTGCGATGGGTGGCATTGCGCCGAGCTGGGTCGCTGAGAGAGAGAGAGAGAGAGAGAAAGAGAAAAAGAGAAAAAGAAAAAAAAAAAGAAAAGAAAAAGAAAGGAAAAAATGAATTTGGACAAGAAAAGGGAAAATGGGAAAAAGAAAAAGGGATTTTATCCCAAAATCCATCCTTATCCAATAAAACCTCAAAATCCCATTTCCCGCTTCCTCCTTCGAGACCCGATCAAGCAACCTTTTCCAATAAACAAATCTCACTTAAATTCATCTCCCAAAGCAACACTAAAGGCCCGGGCTCGAATCCCAAAGGAAACACCCAAACAACCATCACTTTGCCAAAACCTAAAACCACAACCGAACTTCCAAACGACTAGCCCAAACATCTCGGGACTCGCAGACCAACAACAAACAAGCCTCAACAAAAGCAGGAGCCGCCTCAAGCCCTGAAAAACCACAAATCCGCCCGGGGTGCAAAAAGACCAAAATACCCCTAAGGGTCAAAAGCAGACTCTAACGGCCCCAACCGAACCATCGACCGAACCTAAGCACCTCGAGAACCGGAATAGAAAACTGGGCCGTTACAGGCTCCAATATTGAAATTAATGAAGAAAAAAAATTAAGTATTACAGCGACGACAGGTGCATTTTTTACTGTTTTGTCATTTACATTATATTTTAGGCAACCTGGGGCAGCAAATGGATGTACTCACATGGACATGGTATGTACCTGTGTTCAGTTCGGTGGAAGGAATTTTTTTTTTCAAAATTTAATATATTTTTAGAAAATAATTCAAAATCTAATATCTTTTTAAAAAATCCAACATAATTGTTTGTTTAAAATTTCAAAATTTAAAATCAAGATCTTTAATTATTTTTAAATTTAGTTGGTTGTTAACAAATAAATTTAGTTGGTTGTTAAAAAGTTGGAAAAAAAATGAGTAACAAAATAAGATGAATATTTTAGACTTTTACATTTACACAGGAATTAATTTTATATTTAAATAAATTAAAAGTAGACATGTATTTTAATAGTTTCTAATTTATATATTTTCTTAAATAATTTCTTAAATATAGATATTTACCTAGTTTGTTCAGTAGCAAAAGAAATAAAAGTCATAATAAGTGGGCTTTGGCTGTTGCATATTAAACCGGCCCAACATCCCAGATCACCTTTTGTTTTCCCACTATATAAACTTCAGTTTGAGTAGTCTAGGGTTTTGACAATTAGGTTTCTTATTTTCGTTGAAATATATTCGTTTTCCGCAAAATCGTCACTATTGATGCGATAAAAAACGAAATTGAAGATGAAAGTCATCGATTACAGAGTTGTTATTCGATAATTCCTCTGGAAAATGAATATCTATCTGGTCCGTATTCACTGAGTGTCGTATTTTTTCGTTTTTCTTCTTTTCTTCTTCTTTTGTTCTTTAAATTCGATTCGGAGGGTCCTATGGATGGGGCGCCATAATGAGTAATGCGCTTTAGCTCCAAGTTTGCCTTCGAAAATCGAAGTGAAAGCAGATCGGCGATCCAGTAATAATAATAATAAGAGTAACAGTAATTAAAAATGGATTCAGAAGGAGAGCAGCAGCAGGAGGTGTTGAAATGGGATAGAGCAGCAGCAGGAAGTGGAATGGTGCGGGGTGCCTGCAGGCCGGAGTTGGGAGGGCTGGAGGAGTTGTTCCAGGCTTACGGGATCAGGTACTACACGGCGGCCAAAATAGCTGAGCTGGGATTCACGGTCAGCACCCTGGTGGACATGAAAGAGGAAGAGTTGGAGGAGATGATGAACAGCCTCTCACACATTTTCCGCTGGAAGCTTCTGGTGGGGGAGAGATACGGAATAAAGGCTGCTGTAAGAGCCGAGCGAAGGCGTGTCATCATGTTGTCCACCAACAACGACACAGCCACCACTACAAACCACCACCAGCACCACCTGGTGGATGCCCTTTCTCAGGAAGGCCTATCGTCCGAATTAGAGCCTCCACCGCAGCAGCAGCGGATCAGGAGATCAACAAAGAAGAAGAAACTGCAGCAGCAGCAGCACACAGAGCTGGAGGATCAGGATGAATTAAGCTCAGAGGATATTACCACTATTATGGAAGTGAGCTGTGAGCTGAGACAGCGGGAGCATCCATTCATCGTAACCGAGCCAGGGGAGGTTGCACGGGGAAAGAAGAACGGCCTCGACTATCTCTTCCATCTCTATGACCAGTGTCTTGATTTTTTGATCCAGGTCCAGAACATCGCCAAGGACCGAGGAGAAAAATGTCCCACTAAGGTATTACTGTCTGTCTCCTTAATCCTTCTGCATTAGGATGTGTTTGGGACAAAAGAAATGCTAATGATTAAAGAGGAATGGTAATAAGGAGGAGAATAGAGAGTTTAGGGTTTAGATGATTCCGGGTAATAGTTATTTATATTTGGGATTAGATAATGATTATTTGTGCTTAAGTGAAAAAAATATAAAATAATAAAACAATAAATATGATGTAGGTAAAAAATAATTATATGATGTATAAAAAATTGTTGTTGAGAGAATAAAAAATAATTAGAACAAAAAATGAAAAAAATAATTTAAAAAAAAACGTGACGATAGAAAAAGAATGATGCCCTTTTACCGAAACAGTGATCATTCTCATTCCATGCTCTGCTTATTTTTTGTGGCCCAATTACCTCCCTAATCAACTTACTCTAATTTTACTTTAATTTTTTTAAAAAATAATAATGAAAAAAAAAAGCTATGGGAAGGAATGGGAAGGGGGGTCCCTAGCTAGGGTAGGAGCTAAACGAAAAGTAAAAAGCAGCTTGCGTGACAAAGTGAGAGAGGTGAGGGTGCGTTTGCCTATGTCTCGTACAGTTTCTGTATGAGGAGGGTGAGTCAAAGATTGATGGCGATAAGATAGATAAGAAGAAAGAAGTTAAAAGGACAATGAATGGCAGTGAGTGTGATGAAAATAATAATAATAATGAATGTTGGTTTTGTGGTGTGCAGGTGACGAACCAGGTATTTAGATATGCTAAGAAGGCGGGAGCAAGTTACATAAACAAGCCAAAAATGAGACACTATGTGCACTGCTATGCACTGCATTGTCTGGACGAGGAAGGGTCCAACGCATTGAGGATGGTTTTCAAAGAGAAAGGTGAAAATGTGGGAGCTTGGCGACAGGCATGCTATAAACCCCTCGTAGCCATAGCTGCTACCCAGGGTTGGGACATTGATGCCATCTTCAATGCACATCCACGCCTTGCCATTTGGTATGTGCCCACCAAACTCCGCCAACTCTGCCACGCTCAACGCAACACTGCCACACCCTCCACCTCCAACTCTGCCCCCACCCACTTGCCATTTTAATTTCATATGAAAAATGCTCTATCTTTTCTTTCCACATCATGTTTTCTGTACTACTAAATCATCATGCATGTATGCCACACCCCCGCCCTCTTTCCATTCCATTTATCTTTTATTTTGTCTGCCCAATTCACGTACCAACAAAATTACTACAACCTTACTAAATACTAATTATTATTAACCTAAGTTGGGGACAAGGATAGGAAGATGATTGTTTATGTTAAATGATAGATAACTTTTAAAAATGAAATATTTTAATGCTACATCATATAATCTAAAAGACCATGAATAAACAAAAAAAAAAGGACTAACAAGAAAAAACTATTCATAAAGTCAAGGACCACATTCTATTTTATCTTATTTTACCTTTTTACTTCTATATTTATAATAAAATAGAATATGGCTCAAAGTAATAACACATGTTAATTTTTTTTTAAGTATTTGATGTAGCCTATCAACAATTCATGCATGAATGATAGACCTCTATTGATAACTTCTATGTGATTCGTAGAGATGTCCATGGGGGCGGGGATGGCTTTACTGCCCCCATCCCCACTACTCATTTCAATCCCCATTTTCGCGAAATTGATCGTAAAATTTTGTGGGGAACATGGCGGGGATTCACAGATGAAATCACGGGGATCGGGTTTCTCACTAGGAATTATTCTCCATTTAAATCTTTATATTTTCTTTTTTTATTCTTAACTCAATTTACTAAATCTTAGATAATTTTTTCAATATTATAACAAATGTTTATTGATTTTAAATTAAATAATTAATTCAGGTAAATATTAATCTAAACAAGTATTTTTACTACTTTATGTATATAAATGTATTTAAAATATTTATATAAAAAATATGAACGGGAAATGGGGATTGGAGAATACATTCTCCGTCCCCATCCCCATTTAGCTGGCGGGAAATTTTTCATTTCCACTCACCCTTCATTCACCGCATATTCGGGAATTCATCACCTGTGTAGGGGTGGGTCCCCACGGGGCCCCGGCAAATGAACATCTCTAGTGATTCGTTACGGTGGACTTATATTTATGGTTGACTCATTAGATTAGCTTACAAATGTATTCTAATAGACTAATAGCACAAATGAACTTTGACAGACTTCTACTTATGATATACTACGACTTACTCTGGTAAAAATCTATCAAGTCTATGGCTAATCATAACATAATAAAGAAAAATGTTCCTGGCACAACTAAGCCAACAATCACTCTCGTGTAAATCTATATCTCACGTGGAAAAACACCAACCGTTGAACTCATATACCCACAGCAAATTGGTATGAACACCGAACTGCAAACGAAATTTTTTTAACTCGATGCAATGCCACACAACTACCCTTTCTATCCAACTTGATCGGGTAGCGATGACCGCACAACTAAGGCACCATTTGATCATTTTTTTATTTTAAATACTTTTCGGAAAATAGGTTTTTTTTATAATCAATTTTGATTTTTGTTTTTAAAATTTTTAAAACATTTTTAAAATATTAAGGAAATTCTAAAAACTAAAAAAAAAGTAACTTTTAAAATCATGTTTTTGTTTTTATTTTTAAAAAAATATGGAAAAAATCAAGAATAAATAGTAAACTGGTCTAAAATGATTGATTTCTCAGGGGAAAATGTTCGGTACAATCTGTACTTAATCATGAATTTGGTTGAAATCTCTGCTTCTTACGTACGTCAGAAATTGATGAGGTATTTCTGCTAGCAGTGCTTGAACAACAGAAATCTCCCCACCTATAAGCAAAGTGTTAGCTAAAAGCATGACGGTAGTTCTAAACATTGCATATCAATCCAAATTTCATTCCACAGATTCACTCACCTTGTACGTCACGAAATGTATCTCGCGAAGCAACACGGCCAGTTGTACTTTCAAGCCTCTCTCCTTTATCTGCATCTAAAACCTGTGGAGTTCAAATAGAATTAGCTCCCATACAATACGAAATTAGAAAAGAGACTTAACTATCCAGTAACATTATAAGGAAGGTTGTAAGTATTATTTAAAGGCTTTGGGTATTTGAAAATATAATAAAAACAACCTATAATAATCTCTGGAAAAGACGTCACATGGGTTGAAATTGGTCAATACTAATTGTCTTGCACACACGTGGCATAATTTGACTTAATCAATTTAACTGAAACCACTTACGGCATCTTTTTTTTTCTTGCCTTTTTCGTTCCAACTCTCTATTTTGGTTCTTTATTTTGTCATCTTCAAACGATTTTTTGCTAAACTCAAACAAACTCTTCCTTTTTTTTCTCTCATTTTGTTTCTTTTAAATACTGTTTTTTTTTCGGCGATATCTTTGCTTGGCTTTCTTTATTTCAATTTCTTTTCTTTTCTTTGAGATCTCTATATATTTTATTATATTTATTTATTTGATCTTTATAACATTTTGTTTCTATTAAATCTACCTCAGATTACAATGAATGACTTGTAGTGATTAGGATTTAAAAATATATACTAAATGTAAATCTACACGTTAATAGAATATTAATGGGTAAAATAAAATTGTTATTTAGAAGAAATAATATTAATATTGAAATTATTTAAAAAAAGATGAATAAATTTGTATAAAAATGATATTCATAAAAAGATATATAATTATTAATGATGCGCGATAATTGTACTTTTTGGACTCTTGAATCAGATTTTATTTATTTTTTATTATATATCAACAATTAACAGATGGGAAGGTGGAAATAATTAATTAATAAGTGGTAATTAATGGAGGGGATTGATATGCATAAAAATATATATAATTTATTAATGATTAATTAATTATTAGTTTTACAATTGTTTCAGAAGTTTTATATTGTTAGTTAGAGATTTTTCAAGAAAAAAAAGGTTTTTTACCGAGAAACTGACGGCAAAAAGAATATTGTTATTTAGAGAGCATTCTCAAAAAAAAAAAAAAAAAAAGAATATTGTTATTTATGGAGAAACTGCCGACAAAAATAAAATGGAATTAAAAAATTAAAGAAAAGGTTATGTGGCGTCTCTTGGAAAATTTAAAGAAAAGGTTATGGGTTTGACCATTTTTCACGTCTGTGACGTCAGAGACGCCACAACTATTTTGAAAAATAATTAAAGAAATGACCCATTTTAACAAATGGTTTTCATTCAATTAATTTACCCCACAGCCAATGATGCTGAATGGGCGTGCATATTTCAGTCGAGAAGGGAAGTATAAGTAATACACCCACTCCAACAATGAGTATGGACAGTGGCAGATCGGATGCCTTCACAAGAGCATCTTTTTTTCTTTGAGATCTTTTACCACTCCATCCTACAGATAAATTGGTCATCATCAAAAACAAAACCTTGCTTATGCAGGGGGTTTTACAATATCCCCCAGATAATAAATATAAATAGCATGCCCAAATGACAAGGAAAATTGGACAAACAAGGATAAGATGTTATCGTCCAAAATAACTTAAGTTACAGTGATTATTAGCAAAACAGCGCCCTCCATTTGCAAGAGACTGACTGGCAATTAATGCAGCATTGTTAATCACAGGCCCAAAAAGAGTTGGTCCTGCAAGAGATACATTATGGAGCGCACTTGTATATGCCATCAAAATTCTTGGAGTGCCTTCAACCTAAAAGATAACTTTGTTTAATACAGAAGAGCATTGGATTTAGCAATATTTTTTAGTATATATTGGGAGAGGGGGGACAAATACCGATTCTCGGACTCGAATCTGTAACGTTGGTGTTGAACTGGTTTACAGCCAAACAATGAAACTATTATCCACTAACCCATTCGATTTAGATTTAGCAATATTACTATCTAGTGGAACAGAAAGTGAATTTGTATTATGCAACCGTTCCACCTCAGAGTAGTGACTACTTCCATTTAGGTTGAAACAATGAGAGAATGGACCATCAATTGGTCGTGCTCCAAATCCCCAAGCACGAAAGCCTTTATCTGAGTCATAGAACTGCATTATTATGGTTTGTTTGATAACGATCTCGTTTTTTTTTTTTTTTTTTTCTACTTTGTAGTTTAAAATTATATTTTATAATTTTGTAAAAATTTAAATACATGTAGTTTTAAAATATATAATATGCATTAAAAATTTATTATAAAGAGTTTTAAAAAAAATTGATATGATTTAATATAGATAAATATTTTTTGTAAAATAAAGTACAAATAAATTTTAATTCAAATTAAACAACAAATTTAAAATATTAATTCTCACTAAATCATTCATATGAAATGATGTCGACTCAAATATTTTAGGATTATATTACTTTTGAAACAATATTATTGTAAATTATGAAAGTAATATCAAATATATAATGAGGAAAAAAGAGAGTAATTTGTTAATGAATGATGCATAATATTTATTTAAAATTAATGAGACTTTTGATACTTAAATTAATATTATCTCTCACAAATATTCGTCTAAAATAACGTTGACTCAAACTAATTCAATTATTTATTGTTCGGAAAATAGTATACATGTTAAAATTACAATAAGAACAAATATAAATTTAAGTAGAAAATTTTATGTATTACTTCAAAATTTAATAAAATAAATAAAAATTACAAAATTAAAAATTGTAAGAAAATATTTATATAAGAAAACGAATTGAAAGAAAAACAATTTAAAAAGAATGTCTCTACTAGGACTTGAACTTGGATTTTAAATAATAGGTTGGCTCCAACACCAACATGCTCAACTTCTTTTTAAAATATAATAGATCGTGTTCATTATATCATATTTGTGACTTAAGAGAAAAATCATTTTTAGACGATTTTGCCCTTAAGCCATATTATATATCGACAAATATGCCATTATTTTTTTCAAATTATTAAAATCATTAAAATCTTACCGTATCTTCAAGCTTAATAAGTATAAAATCAAATGAAGATCTTCAGGTTTTTAAAATAAAAAAAAAATTAGAGAAAATCTTGGTTCCAGCTTATTCTATAAATACCACAAATTTATTATTAGTCATTAAAATCATATAGTATCTTCAAATTAAATAAGTACAAAATCAAATGAAAATCTTGAAATTTTTTTTTCAAATTTAAAGAAGATCTTGGTTCTAGCTTTTTCTATAAATGCCACAAACTTATAAAAAGTCTTTCATACTTTTTTTTCAATGTATGATCTGTTTTCATTCAAATTAGTAATAATTCTTTTATCATTGATGTTGTAGAGATTTTGTTCGGGTTGGGATCGAGTCTTAGCATTGGTGCATGCGAGAGCCGTTGTCGTCAAAGGTAACAAAGAGTTTTTTCAATCCGTATTTAATTCTTCCTCTTCTTCTTCCTTTATTTTTATTTTTATTATATTTTCTTTCTATTATTTATTTTATGGTTCAACACTAATTTATACTTGTAAAAAAAATTTATGCAGTATTTAAAATTTTGAAGAAGTTTTTATAACGTTCTTCAAATTAGTGAAAGATAATTTTTTTATAATTATTATTTTTTGTTATTATAATAAATATGGCTTCAACATGCAATTCGTTGGTTACTCTTTGATATGTGATGTCATTAGAGTACTACTCCTATTTTGACATATGTACCTATTTAAAATTGATCAATTTTACGAATTAATTAATTATTTATTTTTATATATATTTTAAAATTTTAAATATAAATCTATACACTATATCGTTTTCATAAAGAATAATAGATTTTAAAATAAAAATATAATATAATAATTTTATTTACTCAATTTGTGTTAAATTAATATTTAAAAATTGATATTTCATTCAAATTAGTTCTATTAGCGATGATAGAAAGAAGGAGAACAGACAGATAATAGATTTTATCTTTTCTTTTTCAATGTCTTCTTTATTTTTTATTTATATAAGGTGAAATAATAAAAAATATGATTTTTGAAATTTTAGATTATGTGTTTTTTTAAAGAAAATTGTATTTTATTTTTCATACTTTCACGTCAAATGAAATGTTTGATAACAAATAAATATATATAAAATAATAAATTTGTGTTATTAAAATCGATTTTTTCAAATATTACAATTAATAGTAAAGATACATGATATATTTCAATTAATTAATCGGTGTTATTGTATTTTAAAAGGGTTAGAAATTTGAAAAGATGATTTACGTTTATGTAAATAAAAAGATCGAGATGATTATTAGATTAAATTAAATTAAAATGATAAACGAATGAAAAAAAAATTGGGTACAAAATAAAATTTTAGCATAAATATTATGATATATATGAAAAAATATATTATTATTTATAAGTATTTTAATAAATAAAAATATAATTTCACATACCACACTTAAAGAAAAAAAATATCACGTGCAAGGCACGTTCAAAAATTCTAGTATACAAAAAAGAGTCTTCTCAAAGAATATATATATATGTATATGTATATATATATATATATGTATATATATATATATGTATATATATATATATATGTATATATATATATATATGTATATGTATATGTATATGTATATATATGTATATGTATATATATGTATATGTATAATGTAACTAGAGAACAAGAAATGGAACTAGAGAAACTAGTTTGGGAGTTTCTTTTTTTTTTTTTTTACATCATTTAAGAAACGTTTTCTTTTAATTAGAGAACAAGAAACGGAAACAGTTACCAAATATGTTCGTTTCCCAAAAAACAAGAATAGAAATGAGAAAAAAGAAATGAAAACGTTATCAAACGAACCCTTAGTTAGAGGCTATGAAGCATGGACATGGGACATGGATACAGACACGACAGGACACACCAATACACCATTTTCTAAAAGACTAGGACACTGATACGTTAATTGTTTTTAGAAAATATCTAAATTTAGCATAAAATACTAAATGTACTCTACTAAAAAACCTATAATATCCAGTTAAACATATGGGGTTTCCACGTTTCCCAAATAACATGTCGGATCTCGCTACCAACCTAGTGGAAGACATCCATGGTTCATTAGATTTGTATAAGACAATTAGTCAAACAAAATGACAGAAGGATCTATCAGTTGGTTGATTGATTTACACAATGGAACAAGATGAGTATTTATCGAGAAGACTGACAATAACTGAGAAGACTGATAGTGATATAGAAATTAAACCTGAATAGAGCTTGAGGCGTTGAGATGCTCCTTCAAAAGCCTCATGGAGTCATGCTCTCTAATCTTCTTCAGAAGCCTCATGAGAGAGATATGATGAAACTTATGTTCCTTGTAAATTTGAAGCCTCCATTTTCTTGTAAATTCAAATTACATTACCACCACCAAACTCCCACCTGTTTTAAGTTTAAGAGGCTTCTGAATGCTGCCCGCACCCCCAAATCTGCCTCTCTCGACCAGACCTTGCTGCTTTTCTCCTCTGCCTCACACCACTCCAAGAATATCATCTCCTGGACTTCTCTTATTATGCTATTTGCTCGCTCTAACAGACCCTTTCACACCTTGTCTTTCTTCAACCATATAAGGAGGTCTTCTAGGATTTATCCCAACCATTACACCTTATCTGCTGTCTTATCTACTTTTAGTACTCACACTACTACTATGGCTTCTCTGATGCTCTCATATGTGCCTTGTGCAAAAGGTGTTTGAGGAAATTCCTATCAAGAACCTTGTCTCTTAGAACTTTATCATTGTG
This sequence comes from Sicyos edulis, assembly GCA_036507275.1. NCBI lineage: Eukaryota > Viridiplantae > Streptophyta > Magnoliopsida > Cucurbitales > Cucurbitaceae > Sicyos > Sicyos edulis. Next base: position 47,885,457 of record CM071849.1, on the reverse strand, counting down.
GATTTCTAGCAGAACAAAGGTTACACTTCAGCCAATCTCTTCTTTAGGATGCTTTTACTCGTCCCTCTAACTGTTCCTGATGAGGTAAGCTTTTCCAGTGCCTTGACCTTGAATGCTTGCGCCAATGCTAGTAACCTGGATTTTGGGAAACAAGTTCATGGACTTTCTCTCAAGCTTGTTGTCGGGAATTTTGGTGATGAAGAGGGAAGGTTTAATACTTGATGGGGCATCTTATTGATCTATTCTTCATTTTTGCACGAATCTTGGAGCATTATATCACATAGCCATAATCAAATCATAAAATCTGGGTTTTGTGAAGATTTTTTGTGTTGCAAGTTCTTTGGTTATAATGTATGCAAAATGCGACAGCTTGGTAGATGCTTTTCAAATATTTGGTGAGAGCAATGACCCTAACGTGGTTTTTTGGACAACAATAATTGCAGCTTGTCAACAACATGGCCACGCTAACCGGGTCGTTGAATTATTCGAGAAAATGTTAAGGTAGGGGGTTAAACCTGACTACATAACTTTTGTTTCTATTCTTTCTACATGCAGCCACACTGGTAGAGTTGAAGAAGGATTCTTCTACTTTGATTCAATGGTTAAAGTGCATGGTATTAATCATAGATATGAACATTATGCATGCATAATTGATTTGCTTGGTCGTGTTGGCCATGCCTGTCAAAACAGATGCCTCGGTTTGGGGTGATCTCCTAGTGCATGTAAGAGTCATAATAACCTTGAAATGAGTAAAGAAGTGGCTCTAAAATTTTTTGATTTGGAACCAGATAATCCTAGAAATTATGTGCTGCTTTGTAACATCTTGACACGTAATGGGTTATTAAATGAGGCTGATGAGATTAGAAGAAAGATGGAATCCATCGAGGTGAGGAAGGAATCAAGATGTAGCTGGATTGTCATAAAAAATTCAACATATGTATTCACAGTGCATGATAAGTCACATGAGCAAACACAAGAGATTTATGAGATGTTGGAAAAACTAGCTCTTGCATTTGGGCTACTAAGCCTTCCTGCTGAAGCTCCAATTAGGATAAAAAAGAATCTAAGAACTTGTGGAGATTGTCATACTGTGATGAAGGTTGTATCAGAAATTTTGACTCAAGAGATTATAGTAAGAGACATAAGCAGATTTCACCACTTCACCAATGGTATTTGTTCCTGTAAAAATTACTGGTGATTGATTGCTCATCATCCTAAAAGAAGCTGCAAGATTAATTAGATGAAAAGTACCAATATGTGTTGCCGCTGAGTCATTGAGAGTGAAAATTTGACCTGTTTTGTGGAGGTAGTTTCAATGTGGATGATCCTTGAACAATACCCTTACGAAGTAATAGAGCTAAGACCACCTCACAAACATGTTCGACTATTTTGGAACATTGATATTACACATTTGTTTATGGTGCTTTGGATAATTGGAGCATAAAGTGTTTCTTTAGAAACCTTGTTATTTTTGTTCTTTTTGTGATAAACTATTTCAATATTTTATGTTTCAACTCGTTTATGCAATCCCTTAAGAAGAATGATTCATTCCCGTTTGTTCATCTTGCACTTGGATTGTGGAAATATGGCTCTCTTCCATTTACTTTTCTTTAAATATGGTCCTCTTCCATTCATCTCATTTAGATATACGTTAGCAGGTGGAAAATAATAGGCTTATTTTACCTCGTATTATTAAGAGTGCTTCTTTTTGTTCTTTTTAAATATGTTAACAATAAGGTTAGCAACTTGAATTCCATCTTCGACATTTTTTTACGTTGCCTAAAGCTTCACCACAAATAAACTTTCAATCCGGGACTTAGTAGTTGATTAGGCAAAGAACATGAAACTAGATTCACAAGCTTGAGCCTGAGCGTGGAGGGCGGGGTGCTTGGATGAGGAGTTGTTTTGAGGAGTTAGAAATGAGAGGTTGGAAATAATAGATCGTTTGGATGTGATTATTTTAGAGGGTTGCAAATAATAACTTGTTTGGTTGTTGTTGTTTGAAGAAGAGTGGCAAACAATAACTTGTTTGAATGTTGATGATGTTGATGTTTTATATTGACATTTAGTAATGTATTTGGTGTTTAATTTGTACAAAATTCTCTCGTTCATATTAATATTTGTTATTTTCTTTATTATAATTGTTTCTTTCAATTATTTTACAAAAATCTTATTTACTCAAATATTAAAGCGACGCTTCATACTATCAGCTATCTAACCTTGTTAGACAAGGTGAACAACTAAGAGAAGGCTTCCTCCTCCTAGCAAATCTTTTTGAGGACCAAAGTGGGTGGTACGAATGGTTATGTCGATTGGCTTCTACAAATACATCGGCAAATTCAGCAAAATGCTTAATACAAGGTGCGGAATGTTTTACTCATTGTTGGAGCGTGTTTTAAAATATATTTCTTTTAGTGAAAGACATGTGCGTATAGTTGTTTATCTCATTTGATTTTTTTTTTTATTTTGGAAAGCAGGGTGTGGTGAATAATTTTTTTAAATGCAAAATAATATCATGCTCTACAATGAATTTGTTAAGTTTTGTAAAGGAGCGGTCTAAACATTTTTCAAACACTGTTATGCATAAAAGTTACCAAGAAAATGACCATCCTGCTTACATTTATTTAATTGGTTTTGGATTTTTTTTCTTGATCTTTGCACAGCCTTTGTTCTGTATCCATTCGGTAATAATAAATGAGCAATACTTATCTACACATGAATGTATAGGGTAAGTATGTTTGTTACCTATGTGGCACAATTTTTATCACACATTAATACATAAAATTAATACAACATTAGAAAACAAAATAAACATGTAGTAAAAACTTGTGCCACATAAGCAACAAGCATACTCACTCTACACATTCATAAGTAGGTAAATATTACTCATAATAAATTGGATCCTAGAATACTTAAATGTATATTTTGGGATATTCCCCAATAAAATAATGCTACAAAAGCTATCCTATTGCTACACTACGGATATATATCACGATGAGTGTCACTTTCTTTAGACCATCCTACTTAAAGCTAAACTCGAGTCCTTCACCTCAAAGCATCCTTGGATCCCTATTCTAATTTCTACCTAACGTACTTATACCCACTTTTCAAATCCAAGAGGAAATTGTTTCTCAAAACGTAGAAGCAGTTGTTCCTCAAATATACTCAAAATGTCATTTGACTTGCGAATGAAAATTTCCTCATTTATTCGAGGAGAAATAAGGAGATTGAGCAAATAGGTTTTGGAACAGAACACCTCCTCAAGAGTTTGCAACGGTTCTAACTTCTTTTGAAAAATTTGTATGTGGGGGTGAAGGTGAGTTCAATAAGATTGTGATCACTTGTGTTGATGATTTAGATATACCAACTAAAGTAAGGAAAAGGGGTCAGGAGTTGTTCCACTAGCTAGCATCATATTGCAAACTACGTGTCTTATGATGGTTTATCTAAATCGAGCCTTTGTTTCCATTATTGATAAAGTTCAGGCTCTAGCTAACATCCACGAAACTGTAAAACATCGAGAAAATGTTTCAGAAAGTAAAAGTGGATGATTGATTGGCTAAAGTTTATATATCTCCCGAAATGGTATTCTTGCAGATCTTTAGAGCATTGTCTTATATCCACCGTTGTATTGGACTGTGCCACCGAGAAAAGATAGATACAAATGCAGAACACATTGTAGAAAATTTAAGTAAGAGTAGGCTTAAATTTCAAAAACCAAAAACAAAAAATTAAATGGTTATCAAATGGAGTCTATGTTATATGTTGGGAATAAACACTATTCTAATAGGATCAATTATTCATTCTCTTGTATTCCTAATGAAAAATCAGCAAACATATAGAATGGTAGAAATATCAAGCACAACACACAACGATTTTTAAAGTAAGAAAACTCCTCAGGCGAGGAGTAAAAATCCACAGACCGAAGTCAAATCTCTACTATAATCAATAATGGGCAACAACAAGTTCTCCCTAGTTACAGCTAGAGGTATACAACATATAACAACTCAAGATAAACAATCTTGACAACAAACAACACAAATCAAGAGAAATAAATAGAAAAGTCTCACAAAATTGTGGTACCGAATTGTCACTGGGATCTGGCAGTAGAAACCTCCGAACCCGACTCCACCGTTCAGATTGAAGACTCTCGTGTCAAGAAGACGTTGTCCAAATTTCAACTTGATCCAATGGTGCAATCGCTCGAAAACGCTAAAATACCGAAAATGGGTAAAAAAACTCTTTTCTTCTCTATTTACTTTCTCTCTAGTTTCTCTCTCTGGCTGCTGATTTTCACCTCTCCTTTTTGTGTGTTCTATTTACCATTTAAGTAACAAAATGCACTTTAAAAACACTTAGCCCTAATGAGGCTTATTTGATGGGCCTTCACAAGAGTGAATAAAACCCAACATGTGTATACAATTTGTTTCTTCTTTTCTATGATTTTGGGAGTGCAAAAGTCTTAGTATGCTTTTTCTTCTTTTGGTAAAGTAAAAGCTCAGTTGGTCTGATTGTTGCCTGACTAACCAGATACTATTATATTCTTTGTGGTGTACAGGTAAAAGGGAATCCAAATATATCCTACATCTGTTCAAGATACCATAGAACTCCTGATCTCATTTTTGGAGCAATAGAGTATACCACCGCAATTGGCATATGGTCTGCTGGTTGTGTTCTTGATGAGCTATTGGTCGGTCAGGTAGTTTGTTGTGTGTATTTTCTATTTTGAATGGTTTTTTTGTATGAGTTAAATTATGGAAACTAAAGATATTTTATTTTTATTTAATTCGTATCAGCCTCTTTTTCCCGGGGAGAGTGGATTTGACCAGCTTGTTGAAGTCATTAAGGTAGTTTTGACTTTTTAATTTTCTGAGCAAATACTGCTACCAGTGGTCCTATCACTTGTTAGCTCTGTTCACAGTGTTAAGTAGTCTGTCTACCTGATTCAGCTAGAAAATCCAAAGACTCGTCAAGATTTTAATGACCGAGCATTATAAAGTAATTCACTCGTAGAGTTTTATGAACCTCAATCTTCTTATTGCATTTTTCTTTTTCAAAAAAGAAGAAAAAAGAAAGAAAGTAATTTACTGTTTTCTGTTTTTACTGTTTGATGCATCTCTTGAACCATTGATTTGTATTGGCTGGTTTTATCTTGCGACTTTTTGTGGATGGCACAAAACTGTTTTTCTCTATTGTAACCCTTGGGATATTTACCATTTTCCTCCTTCAGTTTTTAAGATATTTACTTTATTGGGTAAAATATAAGTTTAGTCCCTATAAATTGAAGAAATTTGGAATTTAACTCTCATGATTTTAAAAATTAGAGTTTAGTCCCTATAGTTTTAAGAAATATAGAATTTAATATCTATGCTTTAAAAAGCTAGAATTTAGTCTCTATGATTTGATAAAACCTAAAAATAGTCATTACTATATTTCTAATTGTTGGCGGATTAAGATTTAAAAGTTAGTTATTCATGCGCCACGAATGAAATTATGAGCTAAGTTACTAATATAACAAAACAAATTATATTATTTATGCATGAATAGAGAGTTTCAATATACTTAATATGCCAATAATTATGTATGATAAAGACTATATTTTAGATTTTATAAAAACATAGAGATTTTTTTTTTTTTTTTTAATATGCCTATACTTTAATGGTTCCTAACTTTGGCCTGTTTAAGCAGTTTACTTGCTCATTTATGGCTTAACATTTCCTAGCTTGCTTTTGTTGTGTTTGTAAATGCTAAATGGGATATCATTGATTGGAGAAGACACGCTTTAGTATTATGGCTCCTTCTATCAGTTTTAGACTTAGTGTGGATGGTGCATGACCATAATAAGGGAATAGGTGGCTATCAAAAAGTGGTCTTTATGTGGGTTGTTGTGTTGTTGAACAATATAAATATTTTATTCTAAAAAAAAAAAGAACAATATAAATATTTCGACCTAAAAAGGACCTCTGAAATTCAATCTAATATCATCCAAATCGTTTGAATTTTAGCCCTTTGGTATAGCATAGTTGAAGTCGCTATTGTCTTTATGTGCAAGACACTACCTGATCTAATATTTTTATATCTGCGGTTGGTAATCAAATTGTTTGTCAATTATAATGTTTGAAAGAAATAATTAATTCCATCTGAAACATGATATAGTTGGATGCCTTGAGTCATCAATTTTTTTTATGAGCTCGTGATCTGAATACCCGACTGCTGAATTGGCGCTTCCTTCCGCCACTGTAATATATTTAAAAAGAAAAAAAGAAAAAAAAAACATCAATATACGATACGGAAAGTTGAAGTTTTTATAAAAAAAAAAAAGGAAAACTATATATATATTTTTTAGTCCCTAACTTTTGGTTGGAGTTTCATTTGGTGTCTAAGTTTTAAAATTAAATACTTTTACTCATGACATTTCAATAATGCTTCATTTTAGTTTTTGAGATAACAAAACAGTTAATGAGATAACGAAATGGTGACTAGGATAAAAACTAAATTAATTTTATAAAACAATAAAATGATGATGTGTTTATTATAATGCTTACATGTAATTGAATTTATCCTCCATAGCATATTTTTTGCTCTTCATTACAATTGTAGCACATTTTTTAAAATAATTTCATCCATAGCACATTTTGTCCAAAATTGTTATTCTAATATCATTAGACTTCTATCAGTTCAACTAATACTCTTTAGACTTCTATCAGTTCAATTGATAGACTTCAATCGATTTTGAATAATTGAGCGATGCAAATTGATAGATTTCAATCATTTTTGTGCCACAAATGAACAAGTTTGAAAATTGTGCTATACATAAAATTATTTTATTATTTTTTTAATATACATCCAAAATCCCCTTTATTTTTTTTAAATAATTAAAATGGAAACTCAAAGCCACACTAATACCTTTTACATGTTTTAAATGTAATAAAAAAATGGTAGGAAAAAATATAATAATTACAAATAAAATAAAATTAATTATCATCTCTCCCTTAATGTCAGTAGTGTAAAAAAAAGCACAACTAAAAAGTGAATTAAACCTATTTCAACCCAATCTAAAAAAAAACCTATTTCAACCCATTCTTCTCCGCCAAATGAAGGGCAATGATTAGAGATGTCCACGGGGTGGGGTCGGGGAATGGTTTTCCCATCCCCGTTCCTACCACTTAATTTAATCCAAGTCCCCTGAAAAATACCCATTTTTTGCTCGAGGATTGGGGCGGAGATTCTTCGGGGGCACTCACGACGATCTTTTTTTACATTTTTATAATTTTTTTGGGCAATACTTTTAAATAATTTAGATTTTCTTAAAAAATATTTATAAATTTCAACTATAATATTAATTATTAAAGAAAATAAACTGGACAGGAATCGAAGAATCGAAAACAAGGAATACATTCTCTGTCTCCGGCCCCAATTAAGAATGGAGAATTTTTTCCCGCCCTAGCCCAGTTTCCCGCCCGGTTAGGGGCGAGTCCCCGCGGAATTGGAGGTTTGGTTTTTTTAAAAAGAAACAGAGCAAACCTTGTAAGGTTTTTTTTTTTTTGAGAAACAAAACCTTGTAAGGTTTGGTTTGGATCTATTTATATTGGAGGCAGCGTTTTTGCACCTCAATATTGGTTTGGTTTAATGGATTTGCATTTTGCTTAAAAAAAAACTGCAAACTATTGGAATTTAGATGAATATTGATAAAATGATGAATTTTCTTTTTTGAATGTATCTAAAAAAAAGTGAAGTAAATGATTTATTGTTTTAAATTTGCGAAAGCTCCATTTTTTGGTTTGCGAGTAGTGCGAATAGGAAAGGATAGAGTGGGGAGGGGGATTGGGAAGGAAGAGGGGAAAATGGGAGTTGGGAAATATTACTGCGACTACTGCGAGAAGCAATTCCAAGACACTCCATTTGGTCGGAAGCGGCATCTTCAAAGTTTGAGTCATCAAAAGGCTAAAGCTCTGTGGTTCGACTCCTTCGTCTTCGTCCCCAATCACTACACACCACCACGCCTCTGCAATCGATTCATCACCACGGTGGGTGGTATTCTCCTTTCTTTCTTTTCTTTTCTGTTCTTTTCTTTTGTTAACATAATTTTTGCTTTGCTTTGCTTTCCTTCTGAAAGGGCTTTTGCCAATACGGTGATTCTTGCAAATATTTTCACCCTAATAATAACAACAACAACAACAACAATAACAATCCGCCCCACCACCCGATTGCAGCAGCCCCACCAGGTACAATTCCAATTCCAATTCTATTTACTCTTTCTCTGTCTCGCCGTGGGCTACCAGATTGATTTAGTTATTGTTAGGTTTCGGCGTTGTCTGGGATGGGGAGGGAGGGAGGGAGGTTAAAGAAGCTTAAGTTTATTCATTTGGATGATTGATCTGATCGTACTTTTCTGTTTTTTTCTTTTTTTCTTTTCAGTTACCTTAGTTAGCGATACAATGGGAACATCATGGGGAAATTTACCTCCCTCATTGATCCCTCCTCCAGAAGCTGGATACCCATCTCTCCCTTTTGTAGATTGGGGATAAATACTCCACAAATATCACTTATTAATACAACTCTCTTCTCCGCTTTCCTCCACTATAAGAGAAGTCTGCAGGGCAGAGTTGGATATTCATGATTTATATCAAGAATTTTAAACTAACCAGCAAAAGGGTACCATCATTTCTATAAGTTTAAGGTTATGCCATGCCATCTCCACGCAATTTTGCTATAAATTTTGCAATCTTCCTCAAAAGCATGGCACGGACTAGTATATTATTTTAAATTACATTTCAATATTTTATCTCGTGTATGCTTTTTAGTTGAACATTAATATCGTTTGAAGTGCAATGTGTTTGATAGATCATATATGTACATAAAAAAAAATTGAAGATTGTTCTGTGTATGAAGTGTGACTAATTAATTTTCACTAATGCTAATATCTTAAAAGAGAACGTAAATGGCAACTCAATCAAAAGGTGAAATTTGATCAACTTTGGTTGTGCTTTGATACTGAATGGGTCAGTGGCGCAATGATTTCATTGTTTGGTTGTAAACCAGTTCAATACCAGCATCACAGGTTCGAGCCCGAGAATCGGTATTTGTCCCCCTCCCCCAATATGTACTAAAAAAAAAAATAGTCAGTGCTTTTATTGAATTTACCAAACTACAAACTCATCCTTGCAATGTGTCAGTTTATGGAAATTGTATCTTCCAACTCTTCCAAAGAAGACCAAGTTTTTTTTTCTCTTAAGTATATACTTTATCATGAAATCAATTCTCATCTGGTATCAATCTCCTGTGCTTGCAAACTTTTTTCTGTTATTTTGCCACCAAGTTTTTGTATCGTATGAAAAGCAAATCCAACTGTATGCCCACATAAACTTAGATTACGAGCTAGAAATAAATAAGAAACATGAGAAAAGTGTAAGATTTGTACAACTTCATTAATACCATTTTAGATGTTAAGTGGCATACGCATTCCGAAGAGAAAGAGAGAGTAAAAGTAAGGATGTTCTGGCCTTCTATTTGATAATATTAATGTAATGAATAGACCTCGTTTTTGCTTTTTTGTAGAGAAAAACCAATATAAAATGCAGCTTCTCGGTGTCATCTTTTTCCTTTAAAAACCAAAAACCCTTTTGAGTTAACTCCATTTGTGACACCTACATCTACTCTCCTTTTGTCTCCTTCAACTAGCCGGTTATTATGGTACCTTAACTTGAAAAAAAAGATTGATAGATAGATGAATGTTGAATATAGGAGTCCAAACATAAAATATAATGGTAAGTATTAGTTTAATGGGAAGGAATTGGAAAGGGATAAGATTGGAAGATGGATACAGGGGTCGAAAGGGGTGGGACGACACATATATGGTTATTAAAAAGGTAGGTATAGGGGAAGACACGTGATGAAGCAAGTAGCAAAAAATGTGGGGGAAAGACATGATGAGTTGCTTCCAAGTTACAAAATATGTGGTGAGGCCTAAGAGGACAAAGACAAATTTAAGGCTGTTTTTACGGTGTAAGCAGTAACCTCTGTTTTTGGTGCCATGCCATGCAATGCCATGCAAAATGGCCTACCCTTACCCTTCAGCTCTTTCTCCCAAATAAAATACATCAATATCATTTCTCATAACGGTATGCTTTTGCTTTTTTCAATGCTAAATGTTGATCTTCTTCTTCACTCCTCATCTCTATAAAATGGCTCCTCCCCTCAGCCTCTTTTGCTCACACAAGAGAAAGAGAAACATAAAGTAACAGAGTAACAAAGAGAGCTATGGCTTCTGGTGGTGAATTCTTGCCACCCTTGGTTATGGTGGCTGTCCAATTCCTCTATGCAGGCTTGAATATCACATCAAAGTTAGCCATGGAGTTCGGGATGAATCCACTGGTTCTAGTTGCTTATAGGCAGATGTTTGCTACCATAGCCATAGCTCCTTGTGCCTATTGGTTTGAGAGGTATGTGTAGTGTGTTGTAAGAACCCAACCTGAAATACGGTCCTAAACCTAGGTTCTTACTCAGCATGCAAGTTAAATAATTCAACAAGCGGTTTAGTCCTCAAATTTAAAACTTTTCAAAATATTTGAGAACGGGGAACACTTAAAGCATAACCAACAAATTTCATTAAGCAAATCCAACAAAGTAAAAACAAGCCTGACCAGTATTTATAAAAGAACATTCAAAACAGTTTTAAACAACTTTTAACATCATTCCCCTAGGACTCCTATCCATCTACATGCTGAACAAATAATGCAAACAATAAACGATAGAGTGCCGGCAGCCCCCATGATCAAACAGCTCCCTCCGCTAGCCATCCCGGTGCTGTCCCAAGTTACCTGGTGGAAAAGCCACATAAATAAGGGTGAGTATAAACATACTCAGTAAGAATCCCCAACTGGGGTACAATACGATACATCAGTCATCTAGCACCCTAGTATACATGCAACAAATACGAGCTTAGAAACATCAAGTTGGCTCAGGCTAACCGCCGATCTAGAAATTGCCTATTCAAGGACTTACAACCACAGCCTACACTAGGTTCTACACCTTGATGCCCATCGGGGTCTTACACAACCTAGGATGCGATGATGCCCATCGGGGTCTTACACATAAGGATGCCCATCGGGGTCTTACACCTGCTAGACTCAGTGATGCCCATCGGGGACTTACACACAAGGATGCCCATCGATGTCTTACTCCACAATTCAATGATGCCCATCGGGGTCTTACACATACGGATGCCCATCGGGGTCTTACACCTCTAGCTATCAATGCTTCCCAATAGGGTCTTACACATCTAGGATGCCCATCGGGGTCTTACACCTCTAGCTATCAATGCTGCCCAACGGGGTCTTACACATCTAGGATGCCCATCGGGGTCTTACTCCAGCTAGGATCACAGAGATGCCCATCGGGGTCTTACACTCCCTAGCAACCTTATGACGCCCATCGGGGACTTACACATAAAGCCAGCAGTGTAGTGCCCATCGGGGACTTACATACACTAGCAACGCATCGGTGCCCATCGGGGACTTACCCAAGCGGAACCTAAACTAACAACCCCTAACGGTCTCCTAAGTACAGAGACACAAAATAGCCTAACAATCAGACAATCAACATTACCTGTCTAACCCTAGCAAGAAACCAACAGAATACAAACAGGAAACATGGATATGCCAGGGTAAGGAAAGTGATACGATCCCGGCGTCATTAAAAGTATATTCGAGGCGAAGCAAGAAGTGAAGAATGAGCTAATTACTATTTTAATATAATTTATTATGAGCATTTAGTTTGTAATGGGCCTATGGGCCTAAATAGAGTTATTTACAAAGTTAGGTTAAATCCTAGGAAGGCTATAAATAGGTGGACTAGGTTACTCTTTTAATCATCGAATTGTCATTATTGTATTGCGGCTCTTTGAGAGATTCTCTCGAGAGGTTTATCTTATTTTAATAGAAAAGTGTGGTAGATTCTATCATTTTGGTATCAGAGCCATTTACCGATCCGGGAATGGTAACTACCAAGATGGAGACTAGGGTTCAAGAGTGCGAATCGAGTGGTGCCGAGATGGTGAAGAAAGCAACAGAATTCGAGGTTCAACTGGCAAATGATGAATAGTGAGATAGGTCAAATTAACCTAAATTTACAAAAGTTGCTAGAACGAACACAGAACGGCCAAAAACCGAGGCAAGCAGTGCGGACAAAGGAAGGGGTGGACTCTCGGCGGCGGGTGGCTCGGTGGCTGGGTGCGGGCGCGAGGGCGTGGCGTGGTGCCGATGGGGACAGACAGAAGCGCGATCGCGCTTAGCGGCAAGCGGAAGGAGCGAGGCGCGAGCAGGCGGCAACGGCCGCCGTAGGCGCCTTGTGGCCGAGCGAAGCGAGGAAGGCGCGGTTGAAGTGCGCGGGTTAGAAGCAGCGCGTGGCGCGGCGCTGTCTGCGCTGGGCGCAGAGGTTCGTGGCACGGGCGGGCGTGGTTGATTGTCGCGTATGCGAAGGAGTGAGTGAGCAAAGTCAGAGGCGGTGTCGGGCGGCGTCTTGGTCGGGTGTGGCACTGCAGGCGAGCAGCGTCGGGGCACGCACGCGGCGGTCAAGTGGGACCGGGTCGGGTCGGGTTGTTGGGTCGGGTCGGTGCGGACCATTTGAGCGGGACCGAGAGAGAGATACCGGAGTTTGGTGATGGGAGTAACAGCCGGGTCCACGAGTCACCGAGGAGAGAGGAGGTGCGCATGGGTTATGACAGACCAATAGCGCCACGGCGGTTGGAACGAGCGGGGTGGGATGGCGTGTCAGCGAGACCGGAAGGCGGAGAGAGTGGGAGGACCGATATGAGCAGGGGAGGACCGAACATAGGAGAGCGGCGAGTCGATGTTTGTGAGGAGGTTACTAAGCTCGAGATGCCGTTTTTAAGGGTCTTCTGCCGATGAAGATCAGGAAGGTTGGTTGTGTCGAGTGGAGCGGTATTTTTGGGTTAACCGATTAATTGGGCAGAACGAGCGAGACGCCGCGGCTTTGTGTATGGAGGGTGAGGCCCGGAATGGTTTTGCGAAGACGAGGAAGATCGATCACCGATCGGTTCTTGGGAAGAATTTCGTGAGCTCTGTTACACCGATTCCAACCAAAGCATAAATGACAACAGTACGCTAAGGCGATGAGTTTGCGACAAGAGGGCCTTTGTTAAAGAATATCGGCGATCGTTTGAGAAATATGCTAAGGGAATGCGCGATATTAGTGCCGGTCGTTAGAAGGAAATGGGAGAGCGGTTTAAAAGAAGAAATAAGGAGTGAAATGAGAAAATTGCGACCCGTGGGAATACAAGATAAAAAGTTTATGGCACAAGTAATTGAGGATGATCCGGCTTTAGAGCACTAGGGAAAGGGGTGAGCCGGGACTAGTGAGCAGAACAAGTGGGGATCGGGTGGTTAGTGCGAAGGAGCGGGTGTTGCAACTATGAGAGCGACTCACGTTCTCAGCGTCTAAACCGATTACAAGCGGTCCAACGACCACTACGCCAGTATAAGCGTTTGTGACGGTGAAATCCGTGTCGGGAAGGATAAGGGGTTGTGTTTTTCGTTGCGACGAGAGATTTGTGCCCGAACCGATGCAAAAAGAAAGAACTTCAATCTTTGGAGATATTGGTAGTACGCGACACCTATGACCACGAGGATTCGTCAGAAAATGATGAGGCACCTTTGGAGGATGAAACTTTTGTGGATACAGGCGATACAAGGGATTTAGCGGCGTTGTCCTTAAACTCTTTGGCGAAAGTGAGCTCGCGAAGACTTTGAAAGTCTTTGGATTTATTCGGGGTTAGAAGTGGTAGTTACGATAGATTGTGGGGTCACCCATAACTTTATTTCCGACGTCATTGTGGAGAAGTTAAAGTTACCGATAGAGCCCTCAAATGATTATGGCATCATGTTGGGAACCGCGAATGCTGTGCGAACAGCGGGAATCTGTAAAAATGTGGTTCTACACCTTCTTTGAATTGAAAGTGGTACATGAATTCCTACCCTTACCTTTAGGTAGCTTGAGATGTGATTTTGGGGGTGGCATGGCTAGAAACATTGGGAAGGATAGAATTCAATTTCGGTTCCCACGAAGATGCGGTTTGTGTTGGGGTCTGGCGCAGGCGAGAATTGCAAGGGGACCCCGGTTGGTCAAGGCTCAAGTATCCTTGAAATCCATGATGAAATCCTTACGCCCACGAGGACCAAGGATTCTTGGTTGAGTTGAACATGTGTGAGGTGACAACACAGGATTGTGAACCAACCCGGATGCTCCGGATTTTATCGCGGTACCGAGAGCTTCACTCTTTAATTAAATCTTTTCACCGGTTTTTCAATCTTTGGTGATTTACCTCACGAGCGTAAGCTGTGATCATGCGATTGAACCGATTGCGGGGACGAACTCGATGAATGTCCGGCCATATCGGTACCCACAATATCGGAAAAACGAGATAGAAAAACTAGTACGGGAAATGTTGTTAGCGGGGGTAATTCGCCCCTAGCACGAGTTCTTTCTCTAGCCCTGTGTTGTTAGTAAAAAGAAGGATGGAAGTTGGCGTTTACGTAGCCGTCGACATCAGTGCATTAAATCAAGCTCTGATCTGGGATAAATACCCGATATCATTTGGTGGATGAATTGTTGGATGAGCTTCATGGCGCTCGTTTTCTCGAAAATTGATCTAAAGGTGGATATCACCAAATTCGCGTCAAACCGACCGAGCGTATACAAGATGACTTTTGAACGCATGAAGGACATTACGAGTTTGTAGTCATGCCCTTTGGGTTGCGGAATGCTCCGCTACGTTCGATCTGTGATGAATGAGATTTTGCGGTCGTATCTGCGTAAGTTCGTCTTTGGTATTTTTTGATGATATTTTGATTTCTGACATGACTATTCAGAACACGAGGAGCACACGGCTTGTGTTTTGAGGTGCTGCAGCACATGCTTTCGTCGCAAATGCGAAGAAGTGCCAATTTGGGTTGCAACGTATTGAGTACTTAGGGCACTTTATATCTCGTGGAAGGCGTCTCTGCCGAGGCCGGCAAAGATCACGGCGATGATTGAGTGGCCCGATCCGCGAAATATTTCGGGACCTCGAGGATTCACGGGGTTAACCGGATACTATCGACGTTTTGTGGCTAACTACGGTTCCATGGCTTTTCCATTGACCCAACTATTAAAGAAGGGGAAGTTTGAGTGGGGACCTACGTGCAGAAGACGATTTTCAATGATCGAAACATGCTATGAGTAGTGTTAGGTCCTGCGGTTGCGATTTTGACCAAGTATTTGTGGTGAAACCGATGCCGGGCATCGGGGTGGGAGCGATTACGATGCAATGGTCGGTCACCGATAGCATATTTTAGCAGGGCATTGCCAATTACTCATCGGGTGAAACGGTGTATGAGCGTGAATTGATGGCAATCGTTTTGCGGGCACATTTGGCGGGCCTATCTGTTAGGGCATCACTTTGTTGTTCGAACCGACGGAAGAGTCTGAAATTTCTTCTTGAGCAGCGTGTAGTGGATGGCGACTATCAGCGATGGATTGCGAAATTAATGGGTTATGATTTCAGCATCGAATATAAGAAGGGCCTTGAAAATAGAGCTGCGGATGCCTTGTCACGAATGCCCGAGAAATGCGAGCTCGGCATCTTGAGTGTGGTGGCGGGTATTAACACCGCCGTATTTACGCATAAAAGTTAAAGAGGATGATAAGTCGATGGAAATTTATAAGTCGGTGACGGCTGGTAAGGGGGGCCTCAGGGATACTCGTTAGTTGGTGATGTGTTGCTTTATCGTGGTCGACTTGTTTTGCCTCAGACATCCCCAACGATTCCTCTACTTTTGCTTGAATTCCATAGTGGTGCTATTGGGGACATTTTTGAGTCCTTAAAACTTATCGTAGCTTGGCTAAGGAGGTGTATTGGCAAGGAATGAAGGCTCGTGTGCGTTCCTTTGTGGCGAATGCTCTATCTCGTGTTCAAGCTAAACACTTATCCTTATCTCCTGCGGGGTTGCTCTGACCTTTGCCGATCCTTGCATAGGTGCGGGAAGATATTTCGATGGACTTTGTGGAAGGTTTACCGCGATCCGAGGGTTATGACACTATACTTGGTGGTGGTGGACCGTTTGTCCAAATATTCTCATTTCATACCTCTTCGACACCCATTTTCTTCCTTGTCTGTGTCAAAGGTGTTTATCAAGGAGATTGTTGGTTGCACGGAATTCCAAAAAGTATTGTATCCGACCGCGATAAGGTCTTTACGAGTTTGCTTTGGGAAGAGATGTTCAAGGCTACGGGCACTAAAGCGTGTCGGAGCACCACTTACCATCCTGGATGATGGGGGCGATCGAGGTGGTGAATCGTTGTCCGGAATCCTATTTGAGGTGTTTTGTGATGCATCATCCTAAGGCGTGGTACCAATGGTTGTCTGGCGAGTCTGGCTTTAACACTTCTTTCCACTCATCCACGGGTATGACACCTTTCGAGATTATTTATGGCGGAGACTCTCCTACCCCTGTTGGGTTATGATCACGAGTTAGCCCGATGGCGCCTCGTGGATTCATTGATGAAGGATCGTGATGATGGATCTTGACCACATTAAAGGCTAGCTTGTTGCGCAGCGCAACAATCTATGGCGGATCGCGCAAAACGCAAAGCGTAGGGATGTACGATTTAATATTGATGATCCGGTGTATATCAAGCCGACCATACCGCCAATCTTCTTTGGCTAAATTTCAACACCGAAGATGGCACCGAGGTTTATTGGGCCCTACCGTGTGTCTTTGGCTCGAGTAGGTCCCGTTGCTTATCGTTTGGAACTACCTGGCGCAGATTAAGATTCACCCGGTTTTTCACGTGTCGATTCTGCGTAAAGCGGGAGACTCGTCGGTTATTGTCATGTCCGCGCCGTCCTTGGTGGGAGATGATCTCGTGCATGGTGGTTCGCCCTAAGAAAGGTGTGTTGGGCGCCCGGGAGAATTTACAAGCGGCCGGATCGCGTCAAGTTTTGGTTCAATGGGAAGGCTCCGCACTGGAGGATGCGACTTGGGAGTCCGGTGATTTGGAAGTGCAATTTCCGGACTTTCACCTTGAGGACAAGGTGGCTCTGTGGGGGGGAAGTATTGATACGATCCCGGCGTCATTAAAAGTATATTCGAGGCGAAGCAAGAAGTGAAGAATGAGCTAATTACTATTTTAATATAATTTATTATGAGCATTTAGTTTGTAATGGGCCTATGGGCCTAAATAGAGTTATTTACAAAGTTAGGTTAAATCCTAGGAAGGCTATAAATAGGTGGACTAGGTTACTCTTTTAATCATCGAATTGTCATTATTGTATTGCGGCTCTTTGAGAGATTCTCTCGAGAGGTTTATCTTATTTTAATAGAAAAGTGTGGTAGATTCTATCAGAAAGTCCCTAGCATGATACTACGAACTCAAGCAGGAATCAAAAACATGCTGGAAGAACAAACCTAGCATGGCACTAACATGAACAACAAGCAAACATGCTAGCAAGATTTCAAACACAAGCTATCCTATAGCTAACATGCTCATAACAGTAACCAAGCATACCAAGCACAATCCTGAAAGCATCGCAAGGTCCACACAACCACGGTAAGAAATCCTTACCTGGAAACAAGCAGAGAAAAACTACCAAAAATCAACAAGCGACCCTCGAGCTTCTAAGTGAACCCGAGCAACCTAAGCAAACAATAAAAATCATCCTAATTAAGCAAACAACAACTAACATCTTAAGGTCCAAAAGAGTGGAGGCTCGGGAATTACCAACCGAGAAGGCACTAGGTCTCGGCCCAACTCTCTCTTGGCAAAACAGGCTCTCGGCAGCAAGGGGCAGGCAGGTCGGGCGGCAGAGGCGAAGCAGGCCAAGGGTACAGGGCGCCTTGCAGGGAAGGGCGCAGGCGGAAGCTGGGCGCTGGCTGGGCGGCGCGACGCGAGTGGGCGTCTGTTTGCTCATTTCTGGTCGTCGGCCACTGTGCGACAGTGGTCTTCTTGGCCGGTCTGTGGCGCTGGGTTGGTGTGCGCGGCGAGCGGGGGTCGTCCGATACTAGTGCGCGCTCTTGGTGCGACGCGACTGCTTCTTTGGTCTTGGCTCTCGGTTCTTGATTCTTGGAGGACGGCAAGGTGAGAAATAGGGCTCCTTGATTTCTTTTCCTTTTTTCCTAATTTTAAATAAGCCTTGGTGATCTAAAATCCCTTCCCAGGGCTTCCCTCCTTCGAGTCCCGGCTGAGACAATCTTTCCTCTTTAATTAAACTTATTTAAATCAAGCTTCCAACTCACCATTAGGTCAAGGGTTCAAATCTCAATGGAGGCACTTTAATTAACATTAATTTTGCTAATAACCAAATCACCTCCAAACTTCCAAACAACTAGCACAAACTTCTTGGGTCTTGCAACCAACAACAATCAAGCCTCGATAAAGGGCACGAATGACCCTGGAATCCTGAAAATCCACAAACCCTGACCGGGGAGCAAAAAGACCAAAATACCCCTAAGGGTTAAAATATCTTTAACAGCCCAACCGAACAACCGAATATTGAACCGGAAACACCTGGGAAACTGGAATAGAAAACTGGGTCGTTACATGTGTAGTCTACAATATGCCATTTTACTACCCTAACATTATTAACAAACAAAATCACTGAGCAGAAAAGCCTATCCTGTTTCAGATTCTACTATGTTCCTTAACTGGGTAAGCCAAGCTATTTTCATTTCCATTCCATTGTTCAACTTTGCAAAACTCTAAATACAATCTTCTACTCTATAATATGCAAGGCAACAACAAACCAAGTGTTTTTCTATGTAGGGTTAAAATATTCATCCCCCACCATCTCATGTGCATTGACCAATGTCCTGCCTGCTGCAACTTTTGTCCTCGCTGTTCTTTTCAGGTCAAATTCCCTTTTCACCATTTTCAGATCACTGTGGCAGACACTTCTGTGCTCTTTCTAACTTATCATATTATGTTCCTACAATCATTTTTCTTCTTCGTTTTGTAGACATGAATCTGTTAGGATCAAGACAAGTCCGGGTGCAGCCAAGGTGATCGGGACTGTCGTGTGTGTTGGAGGGACAATGTTGCTGTCATTCTACTGTGGACAAACCATTGAGCTGGGTGAATCTGGGATTCATTGGAAGTCTGCCAAGATGACGGGGGGAAAGTTCCAGCAGCCAAGGCAGCAGCATCTGAGGCTCTCTTTTCTTGATCATAAGCTTTATTGCTTGGGCAGCTTGGTTTGTAATCCAAGTCAGTGTGCTCAACTTAATGTCCTTCGCCTTCATTGTTCTTCAAGGCCATGTTTTTTTCCGGAGCCAAATCTAAAACTGTACTGTTAATTCCTGCAGGCGAAAGTGAATTCTCAATTCGCAGAACCCTACACGAGCACATTTCTCATGACTTTCATTGCAACCATTCAATGTGGAGCAATCGCCATTGGCGTTGAGCACAAGACTGTTGCAGCTTGGTCATTGACAAGCCCGATCAGGCTTCTTGGCGCTCTCTATAGGGGTATGATCATTTCCAGCTAACCTTCTCCTAAACTGAATTAAGAATGTCCGACATCAAGATTCTGATGAAAAAAACTCATTTTGTTTGGATATCCCCCACCCCCAACGTACAAGACCTCATTGTACTAATATTACAAAGCAACGCCAATTATACTTTCAGGGAGTGGCATGCGCTGGGCCGGGGTTGCATTTTGCCTAACCTCCTGGAGTATCCAAAAGAATGGTCCTCTCTATGCCTCAGTTTTCAGCCCCTTATTGCTGGTTATCGTGGCTATTTTCAGCTGGGTCTTCTTTCAAGAACAATTATATGTAGGAACGTGAGTACAAACTTCCATCCATCTACAGCTTATGATCCACATGTTTACATTTCTATACACTTGGGTTCTCTCAGTGTTGTAGGATCATTGCTGATTGTTGTTGGGCTATATGCTATCCTATGGGGAAAGACCAAAGAGATGAACTGCAACAAGATGTTGAAATGGCGGCAGTTGTAGCTGAGGCAAAGTTAGATGACTTGGAAGAATAGTCCTGTGAGGTTTCAAATGCCAATATTCTCCATAATAAGTAATAATATATGACAGGAAGGAGTAGAGATCAAAATCCATACTTTCAACTGATACGAGTTAACAGCATGTCCAAAGGAGGATATTATATGAATCTCCACTTGTCGTCGCGTTGTATTTTTTAATGTAATGAAAACTTTAAATTGCATGTTCGAGGTATATTTGTAGTATATTTTATTACTTTTCTAGCATTTTTAAAAAAAAAAAAAAAAACTAGTTTTTAAAAACTACTCATTTTAGTTTTTAGAATTCATTTAATATTTTGAAAATTTTAAAAACAAAATTAAAATTGGTTATCAAACAAATCCATTTTAAAAAAAATTTAAAAACAAAACAAAAAACAAAATGGTTATCAAAGAAGGTCTTAATCAATTAAGTTTCATTAGCTTATATAATCAACATGG
This sequence comes from Sicyos edulis, assembly GCA_036507275.1. NCBI lineage: Eukaryota > Viridiplantae > Streptophyta > Magnoliopsida > Cucurbitales > Cucurbitaceae > Sicyos > Sicyos edulis. Next base: position 47,864,970 of record CM071849.1, on the reverse strand, counting down.
CCTTGAAATACATAAGATGATAGGTTCAATACATGATGGTCGTCTATTTACAAATTAATTTTTTATGAGTTTCTTTGACATTGTACTAAAAAAAATATGTATATGTATATGTATATATATGTATATATGTAGATATATGTATATGTATATATGTATATATATGTATATGTATATGCATGTGTATGTATAATGTATATGTGTATGTATACTCTACACTCTCAAGCACCAAAAGAGTTGATGGTATGTTGGTTTCATTTTTTGTGGAAACTTAATTCAACTCCATGATCATAAGTTCGATCTTGAAAATTAATATTTGTCTCTTATTTATTTAAGATTAATAGCACATAGAATTTGTAATAGTCATTGCTCATTCGTCATCCTAAATACACCTTTTAAATTGAAATTGAAAGTTTACTTTGAAAATAGAAACATGTTAACGAAAAACGGGCATATATAGATAAATTATATGAAATTTACCGTCAAAAACAACTTTTGACGAATTGCATTTTAATTACAACGTTTTTTTTTTGCCGTAAAATATTACATGTATAAAAGAATTAGGTTCGTTTTTCTAAAAAAAAAAAATCCAATTTTGTCCTTTCACCATCAAATATTGATGGAAGGCTATAACAAACTTCACCCGATGATTAAAAACTGTAAACCCTAAATTAAATTTACTTTTTTTAGTAAATTCAGGGAAGAGAGATCACTAATCTCTATTCTCTTTTTTGGGAAAATTACACAAACCACCCATAAACTATAATCTATAATAATTACACTTTAAACTATTGATTTGATCAATTACCTCCTTGAATTTTAATAAGTGTTGCAATTTATCTCCAAAGTTAAATTTAAATATTTTATAGGAGGGTAAAAATTGTCTTATAAAAAAAACTTCTTTTATCTTCTTCAAGTTCCATTTCTTGAGTTCCTTTTCATAAAATGACTTTTTTTTTTCCTTTCTTCTCCAATGAATCATCTACTGGTGAGTGGTGCAATGGTTTCATTGTTTGGTTGTAAATCAGTTCAGACAGCGTCACATGTTTGAGCCGATAATCGATATTTGTTCTTCCTCTCCGAATATGTACTAAAAAAAAAGTTTTGTGGCCTTCATTTTCTCTGCATGCTTGAAATTCGTACAGACTATTTGCCCGGTTCATTTGAATATTTGACAAGTTGAGTTTCTAGGAATCGCTATATAATTGTTTATAGATTAATCTTTCTTTTTTTGGTTGTGTGTAAAATGTACATTTTGTTATATTTGGAAGCTGCATTTCCAGTTTTTGTGATTCACTCTCATTAAATGTCTTTTAATGAACGAGTAGAGTTTGAAATTTTGAAATTTGAAATCCAGAATTTCAATTTCCGAGGGTTAGTTTTTTTTGTGGGGTTTTGAGTTTTGAGCTTTTTTTTTTTAGAAATTGAGTTTTGAGCTTAGTACGGCAAGAAACAATTATTGCATTATAATGGAAGGTAATGGTTTTTTTGTGGTTTAATCTCAACTCAAGAGAATGTTTTTGGAAGATCGGAATTTTATAATACCATTTTAGATTTTTTTGAGATAATATTGATTGAAAAAGAAATGAAAGAGTATGTTTAATGTTTTATTAATTTTCATTTTAGGAGAAGAAAGAAATAATCGAAGTTGAAGAAGATGAAGTTTTTTACCGAATGAGACGGTCGCACGATTTGTTATCTGGTTTGATGTTAATTCATTTTCACTACACAGTCATTCGATCTCTTTTTTTTATATGACAATTTTACCCTCTAATATAATATTTAAATTTAATTTTGGAGGTAGATTGTAACACTTAGTAAAATTTAAGGAGTATAATTGATCAAATTAATAGTTTAAGTTAGTAATTATTACAAACCATAAAATTTAGAGGTGGTTTGCGTAATTTTTCCTTTTTTATATAGTACAAATTGAGGCAAACAGATGAGGAATCTTATAAAGAAAATATTATTCGACAGTTCTTTCGGTCATAAATTAAATTTACTAAGAAAAAAGATAGCTGTCGTGGAAAATGAGAAAATTTTGCCTTCTTAACTAGGGAGGCAAGCTCTGCTTAGAAGGTGTATGTAGTACTATTTGGTGTCAAAATTTTTTTCTTTAAATAATATTATTTAAAAAAAAAAAAAAAAAAAATTGTAGCACCAAAAGAAGGGTTTGTCTCGTGGAAAACTGAGTCGAAATGAAATGGGCATAACAAAATTGGTTGTGGTACGGTTTCCATCGGCTAGCGCATTGCGACGGTGGGAGTGGCGCTTTCTCGTAATTTATGCATCAACAACCCAAATTCAAGTCTAAATACTTTCTGCCCAACTTCCCGATCAAATCATGGATCCCAACCAGGTAACACTACTAATTTCTTCAATTATATTATCCTAACACATGCTTAGAAATAGAATTGTTGTTCAATTTATCGATGAGCCATTTCCCCAATTCTTTACTGCTAGATAGATCCAATCTTAAATGCTAGTTTCTTTGGTTTGTGAGTTTGATTCGAAGGACCGACGGTAGGGATATGGTGTACAAGTAAAAGGAAATCCGGGATTAATGTAAGATCTGAGCTGAAGGCGGGCAGATTATGGAAGTTTTGAATTAAACCTTCTCCCATTTGAATTTGACGCATTATTATTGAGTATTATTAGGTTTTGAATATGCATGATGTATGGAAGTGGTGTTCCATTCCACTGGCCTTGTAGATTTCATAGTCATGATTATTACTCATTAATAGCGTCGTTACTTTTAACACATATGATCCCTCCCTCTCTTGCGTGCAGCCTCCTGTGGAAAATTATGCTAACCCCAAGACTTGTCTCTTTCATGTTCTTTTTAAGGTAAGTAAAGTTTGCTAATTCACTTCATTCTTGAATTGAATCACCTCTGCCTGGGATTAACATGATCCTTCTTCTTTTTCACAGGCTGGAGCATTGGCTTTTTACATTCTTTCCTCGCTCTTTTTCAATAGTTTTGTTATCATTTTCGTGGTCACTGTTTTCCTCGCTGCTCTTGACTTTTGGGTTGTGAAGAATGTCAGTGGCCGTATCTTGGTTGGTTTGAGGTGGTGGAATGAAATCAACGATCTGGGTGAGAGTGTCTGGAAATTTGAAAGCCTCGATCAAGAGGTGACTTCTTAGTTTATGCATTTTCAGAATATGCTTCTTTATTTCTCATTTCTAATGCACGTACGTGGATCCTTGCTTATTCCTTAGTCATTGGCTCGGATGAACAAAAAAGATTCCTGGCTCTTCTGGTGGACCCTGTACCTTACGGTAAACTCTTGTCTGCATGATTTCAATTATTATGATTTTCAATATTCATGCGTACTCATGCTTCTGAACCGATTCATAACAGGCAGTTTTATGGACTGTGCTGGGAATATTCTCGCTGATCAAGTTTCAAGCTGATTATCTCCTTGTCGTAGGAGTTTGTTTGACTTTGAGCCTTGCAAACATTATTGGCTTTACAAAATGTCGTAAAGGTATGTATTAGAAGAGATTAATTTGGGAAGATGAATGAATTGTTTTCATTGCTAAAGGATGTATTTATACAAGCTGGAGTAACTTCCCTTAGAGCTAATTTAGTTAACAAGTTAATTCTGTTATTTACATTTGTTATGGGGAATTAACAAACAATCCAACTGAAAACTCCATTTCTAATACTCCCCCTCAAGATGGACCATGTATGTCAAGAGTTCCCATCTTGGATATTAAGGGAAACAAAATCCGAGCGGGCAAGGCTTTTGTGAATACGTCCGCCAATTGGTTGGTAGTTCGTATTGGTAATAGTTTGAGGAAGCCTGCTTGCAGCTTGTCTCGTATGAAATGGCAGTCTAATTCTATATGCTTTGTTCTTTCGTGGAAGGCTGGATTGGAAGCAATGTGAATCGCAGCTTGGTTATCACAAAACAATAATGGTTGTGGAGTCTCTATCTTTAAGTCTTTAAGTAAAGACACTAGCCACACTAATTCACATGCTGTCAAGACCATAGCTCTATATTCCGCTTCAGCTGATGAGCGTGAGACAACAGATTGTTTCTTTGATTTCCACGAGATTAATGATTCTCCTAAAAAGACACAATAACCGGTAGTGGATCGTCTTGTATCAAGACATGACCCCCAATCAGAGTCGGAGAATGCTTTTAACTGAAGCGAGTTCGAAGCTTTTAAGAAGATGCCTTGTCCAGGAGCATTCTTCAGATATCGTAGTAAGTGTAATGTTGCCGCTAGATGAACTTTGTTTGGTTTGGATACGTACTGGCTTAGCTTGTTTACAGAGTAGGTGATATCAGGTCTGGAAATTGTCAAATAAAGCAATTTCCCTATGAGAGCTCGGTACTTTGTAGTATCATCTAGCAGATCACTGTCATCATGTTTTAATTTTAAAGTAGGATCCATTGGTAGATCCTCGGGCTTGCATCCCAACAATCCTGCCTCTTCAAGTAATTGAAGTGTGTATAGTCGTTGGGATAGGTGAATTCCTTGTGAGGATCTAGCAAGTTCAAGGCCAAGGAAATACTTTAGTGTGCCAAGGTCCTTGAGTTTGAACATGTCATGTAACATGTATTTTAGTTGATCAATGGTTTGTGGGCTGGCTCCCGTGATGATGATATCATCAACGTAAACCAGTAAAGCGATGAAATCTGAACCTGAGCCTCTTATAAATAAAGAATAGTCGGCTTTGGACTGATGGAAGCCAAGGGAGATCAAACTATCAGAAAATTTTGAAAACCACTGCCGTGATGCTTGTTTTAGGCCATATATGGATTTATGTAGTCTGCAAACAAGCGTAGCACTAGTAGAGGAATGGCCAGAAGTGGGCTGGTAGCCTAAAGGAAGATCCATGAATACTTCCTCAGATAAATCTCCATGTAGAAAAGCGTAGTTGACATCTAGTTGGATGAGTGGCCATCCATTCGAGACAGCTATGGTGAGTAACACTCGGACAGTTACAAGTTTGGCTACTGGGGAGAATGTTTCGAAATAGTCGAGCCCTTCTTGTTGAGTGTACCCTTTTGCTACTAATCGAGCTTTGTATCGCTCAATGCTTCCATCAGCCTTATGTTTTATCTTATATATCCATTTACAACCAATAGTGTGTTTGTTGGAGGGAAGAGGGACCACACTCCATGTTTTGTTTGCCTCCATTGCCTGAATCTCAGCAGCCATGGCTTGTTTCCAATGGTCAAAAGGTAAGGCTTGGTGGTATGATTTTGGTTCAAAATGAGTGGTTATGTTGACAGTGAAGGTACGGTGGGTTGGAGATAGTTGACTATAATTGAGGAAATTGTGGATGGGATATCGGGTGGCATGAGTTGGTAAGGGAGAATGGTCTATAAGATGGCAATGGTACTGTTGTAGGTATGTTGGTGGTTTGTGAGGTCTTGAAGAACGTCGAAGAGTGGGGTTAGTAAGAGGGCATATGTGTTCAAGGCACTCATTCGTCGAGTCGATAGGAGTGGGGTCAATAGTTAACAATTCATCTCGTGGAGCTGCATCAGCTAGTTCATTGTTAAGACTGGCATTATCAGTCAAGGGAGATGCAGTGGATATAATAGCAGCCTCAGAGGCTGAGGAATGATGGGCAGTAGCCAGATCAGCAGAGCCTCCGACAGGAGGTATATGTGGCATAAAAGCCAGTTCCAAGCAACTTGTAGGAGAAGTATCAAAACACTTGGGCAGAACCAAGTGAGGGAATGGATCACTCTAAAAAATGGGGGGGTGTTCTTTGAGAGGAAAAATATTTTCGTGAAATACCACATCTCTAGAGATGAAGAAACTACCAGTTGTGAGATCATATAACTTGTAGGCCTTCATTGCTGGAGGGTAGCCGACGAATACAACTTTTGTGGCACGAGGAGCAAACTTGCCTCGATTGTGAGGTAAGGTGGATGCATAACATAGGCAACCAAAAACTCGAAGTGATGAATAATCAGGAGTTTTATCATAAAGCTTTTGAATATGGAGAACTCCATTTAAGTAGTGAAGAAGGAGTACGGTTTATGATGTAAGCGGCTGTTAAAACACACTCAGACCACAATGTCAAAGGAAGGTAAGCTTGAAAGAAGAGAGCCCTAGCCACATTTAGGAGGTGTTGATGTTTCCTTTCCACTACCGAATTTTGCTCAGGACGTGCTACACAAGCAAACTGATGGTGGACACCTTTGTCAGCAAAAAGTTTGGTAAAGGATAATTCAGGGGCATTATCTGATCTGAAAGCCTTTATGTTCTTGTTGAATTGAGTAGCAACAAGTTGAAAAAATGTAGGGACAATATGAATGGCATCAGATTTATTTTTCAACATATAAACCCAAGTAAATCTAGTGCAATCATCAACCAAGGTCAAAAAGAATTTATAGCCACTAAGAGAGACAGTGCTAAAAGGACCCCATATGTCAGCATGTATTAGATCAAAAGGGTTACAAGCAAGTGTATTATTTGATATGAAAGGCAGTCGCCTTTGTTTTGCCAACGGGCAAATATTACAAGGATTCAAAGGGGTATGTGAAAAAGAATCAACATGTAAAAAGTCTTTGATATGATGTAAACAAGAAGGAGGGGCATGGCCCAAACGTGTATGCCAAAGTTCAGCTACTGACTTCTTCATTGTTGCAGCAATGGTTATTTCGGGTGAAGCATCCAAGATGTATAGTCCATTGTGCAAATTACCCTTGCCAATCATCCTCAAAGTGGATGTGTCCTGAAGAAAACAAGTATTTGTGGAAAAACCAACAGAGATATTTTTATCTGTAGTTAGTGCACTGATGGAAAGGAGATTGTAGCAGAACTCAGGTATGTAAAATACTTGTCGTAGAACGAGTGAACCAAGCAGTGTAACGGTACCAGCCAGTGTGACATGGATACGATCACCATTAGGGAGAACAACATTGGTACTAACGGGATTGAGAGACGAAAACAAGGATTTATCGTAGCATATATGGGCAGAGGCACCAGAATCAATAATCCATAAAGCAGAAGAAGATAAACCATTCTGAACAAAATTAAGAACATACCGATCTATACCTGCTAGGTGCGAAGATGTAGTGTCAGATTCAGGTTGGATGGTTAGGCGAGTTTGGAGCATTGCCAATATATTGTGGCATTGAGAGAGAGCCTCATTGGTGGATAAAGTCTCAGACCCAGAGGATTCAAAACTAACATTGTTCACAGAAGATTGGACTGATTTCTGAAGATTTCGTTGACGATATCCAGGCGGATAACCGTGCAATTTGTAACACTTATCGACAGTATGTCCAGGGGTGTTGCAATGAGTGCAATGAGGTCGACGATAGCGGTTTGACCCTGATTGATTCTGTGCAACAGCAAGAGTCAGGGCCGGTGGGTGAGCCAAGATTGGTAGTTCTCGTTGTTGTTCTTCTTGAGCGATCAAAGAAAACGCGACATTGATAGTCGGGAGAGGATTCATAAAAAGAATCTGGGATCGAGCGTGACCAAACGAGTCGTTGAGTCCCATGAGAAAGTACATGAGGAATTCACTTTGAATGAAGTTTTCAAGATTCTTGTGACCTCCACAAGAGCAGAGTCTACAAGTGCAGCCAGGTTGGTAAGTGACATATTCGTCCCATAAGCTCTTCAACGCCTAGAAATAGAGCATCACTGATTGTTGATCTTGTTTTAGAAGTGCAAGATCGCGCTTCAATTGGAAGATCCGAGGCCCGTTCTTTCGCTGGAAACGATGTTTTAAATCATCCCAGATTTCTGCTGCAGAATCCGAAAACAAGATGCTAGAGGAGATTACCTTGGAAACAGAGTTCAAGATCCATGCCATGACGATGTTGTTGTTACGAATCCAAGAGGCGAGAAGCAGACCAGTGGGTTTAGGCAACGTACCATCGATAAACCCGAGTTTGTTGCGGATAGATAGCGCGAGAATCATCGATCGACTCCAAGAAACGTAGTTATCGGCATTCAAGGGTTCAGAAACCAGAACAAGATTGGACGTATCGTTGTGATGAAGAACGTACGGATTCTGGTGCAGATCTGGTTGAATCGGAACTTCAGATGAAGGAATTTCAATCGGAGGAGGAGCATCGGTGGTCTGGGAAGCGATCGGAATTTCAGACGCAGAGCCGATCGTAGGGATTTGGGGATTCATTGCTGAGAGAATGCAATGTGCGGGAGAAGAAAGGTAAAGCAAGGAAAGATGGGAAAGAAATGACTCGTGGGAGAGACCCACGTGGAGAGAGAAAGGATTTATACTTCTGATACCATATTAGAAGAGATTAATTTGGGAAGATGAATGAATTTTTTTCATTGCTAAAGGATGTATTTATACAAGCTGGAGTAACTTCCCTTAGAGCTAATTTAGTTAACAAGTTAATTCTATTATTTACATTTGTTATGGGGAATTAACAAACAATCCAACTGAAAACTCCATTTCTAATAGTATGCAATAAGTTCCTTGACCTACAAAATTCGTATAGTATTCTCGCAAGGCTGCAAAGCCTGACTTATTGTTGTTTCTCTTTCTCGGTAATAGCTTATGAAATCTTTTCTATGTCAGAGGTTCTGAGTTCTTTTTATGCTTTTAGAAAATCATTTTCACAAGGGATATACCATTGTGAGACCCTGCCTGCCGTTTGTTAATTTGTTTGGTGTCTTTAAATTACAACATTGTTTGAAGATATTTAGTTCACGAGGGATATTTACTCTAGTCTTTGTATACCAGCATGGCAAAATATGATAAAATAGATATCTCTGTTTCCTTAATAACTTGTAGTGCAGCCCTTTGAAAGTTGGACGCATACACATGTTGATACTAATAGCTCAATATATGTGGTTAGAGTCTAATGTCTGAGATGCATCAATTTCTTCAACGAACCTTAACAATTATATTTTGTACAAGGAAACAAGTTTCATACATGGTATACATAAACTTTCTGTCTCTATTTCTTTAATTTTCTCCCGCCTCTCTTTAGAAACCCTAGCCGTGAACCCCTTCCTGCCTCCGGCTCTGATAATGGCATCAGAGGGAGCTCAACTTTCTTCCTCTCTCTCCCTTCTCCCTCCATCTTTTTTTTCGTTTTCTTTTTCTTTTTCTTTTCTTCTTCGTCTCTTTTGCCTTCTCCTTCTTCTTTGTCTGCACTCCTTCCTTTTTTTCCTATCATTTTTCATCTTCTCTTCTTCATATCTTTCGTCCTCTCCTTCCCCTATTTTCTTCCATATTTTTTTTTCTTTTTTTTTGAAACAAGGTAACCACGCCCGTCCTCGGCTAGGCACCGGAGACATCGAGGAGTAATGTCATAGGTGAGTCTCGAACCTAAGACCTGGAAGGGAGCATATCTTCAAAGCCCAAGTCTTCAACCACTGCACCACCCCTTGGGGACTTCTTTTCTTCTCATTCTCCTTTTTTTTTCCCTCTCCTTCTTTGTCTTTATTTTTCAACTTTTTCTCCTTCCATATTTTTTTTCTTTTCTTCTCATTCTCCCGTTTTTCCTCTCCTTCTTTGTCTTTATTTTTGAACCTTTTCTGCTTCATCTCTTTCATCCTATTTTTTCTCTGTTTTTTTCTCTTCATTTTTCTTCTTCTCCTTCCCTTGTTTTCTCTCTCTCCTCCTCCTACTCTTTTTCTTCCTCCTTTTTTTCTTTTTTTCTCTTCTTCACCTCTTTTCTCTTTGACGCCCTTCTCTCCATCTCTTCTGCCTCCAAAACTTTCCTTATCCGTCGCACCTAATCTCCCCCTTTCACTGACCCCTAGACCATAAGCCATCTTGCAAAAATGGTTGGGCTGAGAGAAGAGGAAGGACACGACTATGAGAAGAGACCGTTTGCGCTTTAAGTTAAAGGTTTTTATTTGCGGGTTGGGATGCTCACATGAGATGTTTTTTTATTGTCGATCTGGAGTCATTTTTCTCTGGAAAGATTCTAATGATGTTGATAGATGTATTTGCGTCTTTCAGAGATGAGCTTCAATGATAAAAAATTGCTTCAGTCGCAGACGTAGAATCAGAGCTTGTTCTGTAATATCGATTTGGAAAGGCTATAAAATGACGAGCATTATTGAAGATTTGGGTGTTACTGATCTGATACAACAAGCATTGGGGTATATTGCCGCAAATCCTATGACTTTGGCTGTGGTTGCGTGATTTGCAGCAAAGATCTTATGACATCTTGAGAACATTGACTTCTGTTAAATTGGGTTACGATTGTTGATATTACGGATTTGATTCAACAAGTGTCGGGGGATTTTGTCGCAAAATCCTAAGATTTTGGCTGTGGTTGTGTGATTTGCGATAAAGATCTTGCAATATTATGCGATTAAGATTTATCTAGGAAACTGACGGGTTTATTTGCAACCTTTCTACATTATTCACAAGCTTAACAACATTTTTTTATCATTCTTACTTTGTATTATTGACGCTGATATTTTTGGGTTACTCCTTTTTATTCCTTGGTTATTATCTGCCTATGGAGTTGGCATCCCTCCCCCTTTCTTCTTGTTTCCTTTTCCTCGTACCCTTTTTTATGTTTTTGTAACTCTTTCATTCATGAATGAAATGGTTTTGTTTCCTAATGGATAGTATGAAATATGTAAAATGAAGTAAAATCTCATCGAGTTTAAATTTAAAAGTGTGACCAAAAGGCAAGAAATCTAATGATTACGAAGAAATTTAAATAAGAAAATCCACGAGGAAGCCACAAAAATAGTAAAGTCTTGTTTATCCCCCAAGATATTGAAGCTATGTATGAGAGGAATTTGTATACTTTTCTTATTCATTCAAGTGAAGTAATATACATATTTATACAAGAAAGTTTTAAACTAACCTCCCTAATAATAGAATGTAAACTAACATCTCTAATTATAGAATGTAGACTAACTTAATTAAGTTAGAGAAATAGAAGGAGAAATAAAAGGGGTAGACTCAACTAGCTTGACTTTCTACACTCCCCTCAAGCTGGGTGATATATACTTCGCATGCCGAGCTTGGATATTAATCCACCAAGACTAGGTCGATGAAGTTCCTTGGTCAATATATCTGCAACCTATTCTTGTGATTGTACATATTTCAATGTGATGATATTAGCCTCAATTTTCTCACTGATGAAGTGATGATCGATCTCAACATGTTTCATTCGATCATGATGCACATGATTTTTTGCAATAGCTATAGCAGATTGATTATCACATAAAACTTCTATGGAGCCTTCAATCTCCATCTTTAATTCTTTGAGAAGATGTTTCAGCCAAATCCCTTCGCATATTCCAAGGGCTATTGAGTGAAACTCAGCTTCGGCACTCCTTTGAGCTACAATTGGTTGTTTCTTGCTTTTCCAGGTGACTAAATTTCCCCACACATAGGAATAGTATCCTGAAGTTGACTTCCGATCGATGGGAAAGCCAGCCCAATCTACATCTGTATAGACTTCCAACAACCGACTCGTGGTTTTTCTGAACATAATACCCTTTCCAGGATCATTCTTGAGATATTTCAAGATTCTATACACAGCTTCCATATGTTCTTTAGACGGTTTGTTCAGAAACTGACTTACCACACTTACTGCAAAGCTAATATCCGGTCGAGTGTGAGTTAAATATATTAGCTTCCCAACTAGTCGTTGATATCTTCCACGATCAACTATCTCATCTTCAGGGTTTATTCCAAGCTTGGTATTTGCATCCATGGGCGTGTCTACTGGTTTGCAACCACTCATACCAATTTCTTTCAAGAGATCTAGTGTATACTTTCGTTGAATTACAGAAATCCCTTCACTGGACCTAGCTACCTCCATCCCTAGGAAGTATCTCAAGTGTCCTAAGTCTTTTACTTCAAATTCGGTTGAAAGCAGTTTCTTTAGACGAATGATTTCTTCAGACACATTTCCTGTGAGAATGATATCATCAACATATACTATTAGTATGACCATTTCATCAGATGAGAAATGTTTAATAAACATGGTGTGATCGGACTAGCAATGAATATAATCATCACGTTTTAACACAGTGGTAAACTTTTCAAACCATGCCCGAGGTGATTGCTTCAACCCGTAAAGTGATTTCTTGAGCTTACATACTTTTCCACTAGTATACCGGCCTTCAAAACCCGGAGCAACATCCATATACACTTCCTCAACTAAGTCACCATTTAGAAATGCATTTTTTACATCAAGTTGAACTAATGGCCAGTCTGAATTGGATGCAATAGAGAGAAGTACCCGGATGGTATGTAATTTGGCAACTGGTGCGAAAGTCTCTTGATAGTCAATCCCATATGCTTGGGTGAAGCCTCTAGCTACCAAACGAGCTTTGAATCGCTCTATACTTCTGTCTGGTCTGTGTTTGGTAGTTAAAACCCATTTGCATCCCACCGTGCGTTTCCCTGGAGGTAAATCGACAAGACTCCACGTACCATTCTTTTCGAGTGCTCCCAACTCTTCTAAAGTGGCTGCTTTCCATTCAGGCTTCTGTAAAGGTTCATGTATGGTGTTGGGAATTTGTATCTGATCTAGAGTCGTTACAAATGCTCTAAAATGTGGTGTCAAATTTGTGTATGATAAATGGTATTGTATGGGATGTTGAGTACATGAACGAATACCTTTCCTCAAGGCGATTGGTCTATCATCTTCGACGGTATGAGGGACATCAAGATGGTGATTCTAATCTTGACTTTGCTGAACTCGTGAGGGTTGCGCTTCAGGTTGTTTCGATCTCCGAGAATAAACTTGAAATTCAGCCTGATAGGTAGACTCGAGAATGATTTCAAGAGAAGGTGACTCGGGAATGATTTCGGGAGAAGGTGACTCGGGAATGATTTCGGGAGAAGGTGACTCGGGAATGATTTCGGGAGAAGGTGACTCGGGAATGATTTCAGGAGAAGGTGACTCAGGAATGATTTCGGGAGAAGGTGACTCAGGAATGATTTCGGGAGAAGGTGACTTAGGAATGATTTCGGGAGGGGATATTTCAGATGAGGTTAGGGGACAAAGAGGTATGCAGTCCCAATTTTGTGGTTCACTATCATTATTCTCCCCCTGAACTACAGAATTGGGAAAATAAGATAGGTTTTCAAAGAAGGTAACATCCATGGTATGAAAGAACTGATGTGTTGGAGGATAATAACATTTGTAGCCTTTCTTATTAGGCGAGTATCCGAGAAAGACACATTTGATAGACCGTGCATCAAGTTTAGTATGAAGCTGAGGATAGACATGAACAAAGGTTGTACATCCAAATATTTTAAATGGGATGTGGGACACAAGGTGGGATGTAAGATACAGAGTTAGTAAACTCTGTAAAGGCGTTTGAAACTTGAGAATGCGGGAGGGCATGCGATTAATTAGGTATGTAGCTGCTAAAACAGCTTCACCCCATAACTTCTTTGGGACTTTTGAAGTGAGCATGAGGGATCTAGCGACATCAAGGAGATGACGATTCTTGCGTTCAACCACACCATTTTGTTGAGGTGTGTAGACACAAGAACCCTGATGAAAAATGTCGTTAGATTGAAGAAAGGTGTTGAGGTTTGAATTAAAGAAGTCATGAGCATTATCTGTCTTAAGAACTTTGATATTGGTTTGAAATTGGTTTTGAATCATTTTATGAAACACAGTGAATATATGACCAGTTTCAGACTTATCTTTCATAAGAAATGTCCAACTTAAACGAGTATGATCATCTACTAACAACAGGAACCAACGTGCCCCAGTAATATTTTTTACTTTTGATGGTCCCCAAATGTCCCCATGGATAAGTGAGAAAGTTTGAGATAGGATATAAGGATGCGGTACATATTGGGTGCGAGTATGTTTTGATAGTTGACAAATCTCACATTGAAAATATTTACTATTTTTATGAGCAAATAGTGATGGAAATAAGCGTTCAAGGTAGGAAAAGTTTGGGTGACCTAAACGATGATGCCACATCATGACAAGACTATCCTTATGCAATGGATCTAGAGAATTTGAAACACATGCTGACCCGTTACTCAACTGAATTTCAAGTTTATTGCACCAAAGAGGTTTTACCTTTAGAAGATACAACCCTCCACATAATTCAGCACTGCTAATCGTCCTCCCCGATCCCAAGTCCTGAAAAGTACACGAATATGCACGAAATTTAGTCTCACAATTCAAATCTTTACTCAGTTTACTCACAGACAATAGATTGTTCAAGCTGTGGCACAAACAAAACTTATTGAAGGAGCAAAGACTCTAATACTTGAATACTCCCAATACCGAGAATTTTGGTAGGACTTCCATCGGCGATGCAAATTGAAAGATCTCCAATTTGTGGAGTGTAAGTCTCGAATAATGATTTATCTCCTGTCATATGATCGGAGGCTCCAGAGTCGACTATCCATTCTGATGAAGAAAATTTTGTGTGTAAAGCAAAGTCGTTAATCTTGCTAACTTGAGAGACTGGCATATTTAAATATGAGGAATAAAGTAAATTAAAACTGATTTGAAGATGAGCTTAAATTGTTGACCATTGACTGTTGACCGTTGTGATTGATCGTTGATCATGAAACGATTGTGATTGACTTCATTGAATGTTTGTGATTGACCATCGATTATTCTTGTTGACCGGTTTGATTGAACCGGTCTAATTGAATTTGGATCGTACCGAACTGGTCTTGAATAACCTAGTTAAAAGAAAAACTAGTGTGACGATGAACCGATTTGAACGGTATGAGTGGCGAGGTTGCTGATAATTGCCAATGAGACCCGTGAGAGGCTGTTGGGAGTCAAGGACATATATGTGACACTAGCTTGATGATTAGCTATGTCTTGATAGTCTAATAACCGTGAATACAACAGCAGCTAGGGTTGAAAAAGTTTCAAGGCTCTGATACCATAAAGCTATGTATGAGAGGAATTTGTATACTTTTCTTATTCATTCAAGTGAAGTAATATACATATTTATACAAGAAAGTTTTAAACTAACCTCCCTAATAATAGAATGTAAACTAACCTCATTAATTATAGAATGTAGACTAACTTAATTAAGTTAGAGAAATAGAAGGAGAAATAAAAAGGGTAGACTCAACTAGCTTGAATTTCTACAGATATCTCTAAATCCAAACACTTGCCTCAAAATAGTCAAAATCCATTCTTTTTTTAAAAAAGACCTCCGCCCATGATCAACTCTTTCATTCATAATGGAAGTCATATCGGCGTGCATAAATAATGAAAGTCATTTTCTTTATTTCAGTTGTCACTACCCTTTAACACTTTTAAGGACACACCGTTATAGGGCCGATTCCTTACTTTAGCATCCCACGGTCTCCCACTTCTAACCTAAGTACATAGATAGAGGCAAGTTTGAATATAAAAATCAAATACTCACCTTACTTGTTGACTGTTTGAGCAGAATGCTTATCGAAGAAGTGAATGTTGGTAATATCGAAGGTTTCTATGTTGGAGATCTTCAGAACAAGCTCTCCATTACCCATCTTCCATTGGCAGGCGACACCATCCTATTTTCCACTGCTAATTCATCCAAGTTTGGAAATCTTATTCACACTATCAAGTCCTTTGAGCTTGTATCAGTGCTAAATATTAATGTCAATAAGACTGAGTTTTTTCTATTGGGTCAAATTCTGCTGAATTACCAAATATTGCCCAACCTTATGGATTTTCCATTAGCAATTGGATGGCTTCATATCTTGGCATCCCTCTCTTTGGCAAGCCTAAATCTCAGGATTTTTGGAACCCCATCATCGGGAAGATTGAAAAATGGTTACATTCATGAAGTAGTTACAACATTTTTAAAGGAGGAAGACTTACATTAATCAACACCACATTGGCTAACATTTCCCTATACTATCCATCATTATTTGAAGGCCCTACCAAAATCACTACCATCAGAAACTCTATCGGGATTATCTATCGAGAGGAAATAGAGGCAATTCTATTCGTCATCTTGTTTGCTAGAATATGGCTTCATATCCTTCATTTTTAACTAAGCTTAAAAATGGTCTTTACTCGCTAAGTGGCATTGGCGCTATGGTATCGAAACGGATGCTTTGTGGAGGATGGTGTTGTTACACAAGTATAGAGTAAAGTTTGATTCTAAGAAACACGAGGGCTTCTCACTTAAAGAAGCTTGTTGGTTGATATAATTAAATTTATTTCAATCCATCAACTTAGACTTTTGGATTGATTGGTGGTTTAACATAATTCAGCATGGTATCAGAGCAGGAGGTCATGACTTTGAATCCCTACCAAGTTGTTTCCTCCCCAACTAAAAATTAAATTCCACTTGTAGGTCATTTCTCAAATTTCAAAGCCCACAAGTGAGTTTACCCCAATCCACAGCTTAGGCTTTTGGATTGATTGATGGTTTAACATAATTCAACAAAGCCAATAGGCCATGGAAAGCCATTTCTAAACATGGCAGCCTTATCTACGAAAATGTTGCTTATAACCTCCGTAGAGGGAACAAAATTTTATTCTGGGAAGACATTTGGAAGGATGGAACTACTTTACGGGTTAGATTTCCTCTCATATATCAAATGGCTCGGTATAAAAAGGTGGAAATCTCTAAAATCATCAACCATAACTCAACCAATTGGGTTCTAACCCTTAGAAGGAACTTGAATGACGCTGGGGCTGATGAGTGGGCAACGTGCATTAATTGACCAAATTGAGCTGAATGATGAAGAAGATACATGGATTTGGTCCTTAGAAGAAACGGGCATTTTCTCCTCATGCTCCTTGTATAAAAAGATATCATTCGTACAGGATAATAAGCATATCCGTTAGTTATATAAAAGATTATGGAAAGGCCCTCAACCGAAGAAGATGAAATTTTTTGTGTGTGGGAGCTAAGCAAGGGAGCCATCAATACCAATGATGTTATCCAGAAGAAATTTGCTAAAACTGCTTTACAGCCCTCTGTTTGTATCATGTGCCATTCAGAATTTGAAACTCAAAATCATATATTCATGAATTGTGGCTACTTCCAAAATCTGGGCACACTTTTTATCTTCATTTAATTGGTCCACCCCCTTGCCTAGGAGAGCACCGAATCTAATAAATTATCTTTTAATGGGCCACCCATTCAAAGGAGATGTTGAAACCTCGTGGCTTGGCTTTATCTATGCTCTCCTCTGGAGCATATGGAAGGAACGAAATAGCACTCTTCAAAGATGACTACACCCAAGGAATACACAACAATTCTTGAATCTATAAATTATTTGGCTTTGTATTGGTGTCATTCTATTTCCCCTTTCTATGACTTAACCACTTTTATATCGCAGTGGCATAGTATCCTCCCTTTTTTGTAACTATTACTTAACCACTTTTATACCTCAGTGGCATAGTATCTTTCAATATTTCGATAGGCTATAACCTTTCAATTATGAATGAAAATTTTTGTTTCCTATAAAAAAAATATACTCTTCTTTTGCCAACAAGAGTATAACTTAATGCATGCATTTTTTATCTTTTTTTATTTTTTATATTTGTGACAGTTTGGGCCAGCTTGCGCGCACTTCGACTAATGTCTCGGGACATACCACCTGACCCTAAAACATTTGGATGTCAAAGAAACTCGTAGAAAATTAGTTCCTAGGTAAGTGACCACCATGGATTGAACCCATCACCTTATGCATCTTAAGACCCTCTTTGACTACTTGAGTCACTCCATAATGGTTACTGCATGCATTTATTATCCAGAGGTGATGAATGTGAAATAGTGGGGACATCCATCTCAAAACCAATTGGTGATGAGAGGAGTAGTCCACCTACTTTTTAAACACTTAGAGATATCTTCTCCTTATTAATGTGGGATTCTCAACATGCCCCTTTAAGATGGTGCCTCTTTTGGGCTCACCAATCTTGAATCGGATCTCAATTTCATTTTTATTGGACCGAATACCCATTTGGGCTTAATGGGCTCTGATACCATGTGAAATAGTGTGGACATCCATCTCAAAACCAATTGGTGATGAGAGGAGTAGTCCACCTACTTTTTAAACACTTAGAGATATCTTCTCCTTATCAATGTGAGATTCTCAACAATGAATTCAAGTTCTCCCTGATTGAACCCACCAACAAAAAAAAAATCAAATACTCTCTTCTTTTGCATTCTCTTTTATTTACATACATCTATAAATTTTCTTTTGGTAAACGTGCCACTGAATTAACATGAAACAACTTTCAAATGGGACAATATTTGGCATCGGGAAATTCATAGATTTTTTATTTTTTGATCTGTAGTCACCATGATTTGGTCTCTGATCTGAAATTTACATGAGCTACAACTATTCCCTTACCAATTATAGGCATTTTATTACTGTACCAGTGTTTTAAAAAGCACAAGGCGCACTAAGGCGCAATGACCCTCTGGAGCCTGAGGTACAAGGCGCACCAAAAGGCGAGTGCTTTTCTACTTAAAAATATATATATATATATGTGTGTGTGTGTGTATACATAATAAAAACACTCTACATGGACATAAATGAAGTTTTAACCCAGAATAATATATAAAACATACATAATATTCAACTATCAACCTTCACGTGCTTCGAATGATCTAGTACGGGGATCTGAAATACAAAAGGCGCAAAGGAAAATTAAAAAGCCCACGAGGCGCGCGCCTTTTGGCGCTCGAGGCTTCACGTAAGGTGCCATAAGGTGCATGCCTTATTACACGAGCCTCGCCTGGGACATGCGAGGCGCGAAAGGTGGGACTTGAGCCTGGGCAAGCACCTAGGTGCGCTTTTGAAAACACTATTGTACTACTGCACACATTGAAGTACATATCAGGGGAAGGGGGACAATACCGATTCTCTAGATCGAACCTTTGACGCTGGTGTTGAACTGATTTACAACCAAATAATGAAACCATTGCACCACTGACCCATCCGGTTACTGCTGCACATATTGAGCATTGCTAACTAATTAGGCACTCAAACTGATTAAGTTATATCTGCCAGATTAGTAAAACTGGTCCCTTCCTTTCTTCTAAAACTGTTAAAGTTTGAAAATATTATTATTGTCGTTAAGGCTCATGGTGTAACATCAGTCATCAAATATTTGCAATTATTCTTTTATCTTTCTCAATATACCAAAAAATTGTAATTCTAATACATTTTACTACCTCCCCTTTCTTCCTTGCATTTTACTTCTTAGACTGATCAGGCTTGAAGATGATATTTGCCATTTGGGCTCATGGTGTTACTCAGTCATTATATAATATTTTTTGTTGACTCAAATATTTGCTATTCTTGTATTACTTTCAGATGCCAAGAAGCAGTTTCAGCAATTTGCTTCCCAGACCATTGCTTCTCAGTTCTCCTCTACATTACAATCAGCTTTTAATGTTTGAGAGCATCCATACACCCAGGTGAAAGAAAAAAAACAAATGTAAGAAATGCAGTGGCACTGGAGATGATATGATGTTGAGCAGCTGTAGCAGCTCTCAGGCCATGTAGATTTGCATTATTTTAGGCATTACTCTTTTTTTGGATAGAAAAAGAAAAAATGCTTGAATAATTTTGTAGTTTTGTACAACACCCTTTTTCTTCCCAATGATTTGTTTTGTGAAAATTCAATGAAATGAATCATAGAAAAATATTAATTTTGCTATATCCTATAGTTCTAGGAATATGGAGGAACCATTTATATCCTTGCTTATAGAACATGGTCATTGTTTGGTAATAATCCAGTTCAACATCATGGTCACGAATTTCATCCTAGGAATCGGTATTTGACTCTCATTTATTAGCAGTACTCTCTTTGTAGGGTTTGTGATTCCCCTCTTCAACTTGTATTAAAAAAAATGAAATGTTATTGGTTAGGTTGGTTTATTTCTTTTATTTTTCTTAGGTGAAATGATCTCTTTATCATTTATTGTGTTACACATTAAAAATTCTCAAATAAGTGCTAGATTAAATTGTTTACATTTTCTTTTGAAATGTATATTATTGCTTTATTACCATTCAAATATCATCATAAGAAATCTTCCTACATGTATGTTCAAAGCCACCATCAAGAAATTTCATTTTTTGAGTTAATGCGGTTTAACAATGACTCATTTATTCGAGAGTAGTACTATTCTCTATGTAAGGTTCGTGGTCTCTATTTTTCAATTTATACTAAAAAATACTTTACTTTTTACCGTTAAAAAAACACTTGTGCTTTTGTTTTTATTTTAAAATTTTTTGCTATGTCATTTGTTTCATCGATGATTTTTGTGAGTTTTGATAGTTTCTAAACTTTGTTTCTTCAAAAAAAAAATTTGTTTGTTTGTTTTATCACGTTCTTTAAATTAAGATTTGATTTATGAGTTTGTTTGTTTTATCACGTTCTTTACGAATATAAGTTTAGTTTCTAACATTTGATCGTTTTATTGCGTTCTTTATAATACTAATTTAAAAGTTATTAAAATAATACTAATGAAATGGGTATCTAACACGAATAAGAGTCGATCTATGAAACTAGCACACAAAATAAGTAAGAGGAAAAGGCTTGATGCATGATGTATATGCATTCAATATTCATGTATCAAAGAAGAGCTGCTTTATTTAATAAAATAATAAT
This sequence comes from Sicyos edulis, assembly GCA_036507275.1. Taxonomy (NCBI): domain Eukaryota; kingdom Viridiplantae; phylum Streptophyta; class Magnoliopsida; order Cucurbitales; family Cucurbitaceae; genus Sicyos; species Sicyos edulis. The sequence continues at coordinate 47,844,460 of CM071849.1, read as the reverse complement.
AAATAAAAACTGATTTCCTTCGTTACAAAAAAAATGTGTAATAAGAACTCTTTTTTTTTTTTCTGTGCTCCGTAGCTTATGATTCTGAGTTTCAAGGTCCGATTGAGAGAGATGTTGCAATGCATATGTGTGCTATCTGATTCAGGGTAAGTGATATAGTCTCATTTCGAACAGTAATCGGTCATTGAATTAATAGGAATTCTGCATTCCAATTGAATTGAATTGCTTGGTTAGCATTTGTTTCCCTTTTTGCAGTGAGATTATGTTAGAGAAACAGCTCACCGGGCAGAGTGGCTGATGTTCTCACAGATTTGGGGAGTTGAATGAAGATCTGGTCAAGGATAATTTTGTGATTGTATATGAGGTATTCACGTTTAATTAAGTGCCAGGAAAATGCATGAAAAGAGCTTGAGCTGGTTCACTCCAATTCATTATTTTCATGAACGATTCGGTCAAATGGAATTGAACATATTCTCTTTAAGTCGATTATTTAATCATATTTTACATTGATCTAAATTATTTAAACAAAATCACTGTGCTAAATTGGATTAAATGCCAAATAAAATTTGGTTAAAATTTGTATTATATTTTTTTAAATCTGAAGTTAGAATGATGATATACAAGTGGCAAGATAGTAATTTTGATTAATGTTTATGCTTTTTTTTTTTTTTGAGATAATGCTTATGCTTTCTTTCAAACGAAACAAGCAAAACAAGACGTTGAAATTAGAGAGAACAGGGTAGTAACCAACTTCAATGGTGGTAAGTTAGTTACATTCATGAATCCAATTAGAGAAAACGTTGAAGGAACTCTTTTATCTCATCAATGTAGGGAGATCGAGTAGGAATTATATGACCAGAGTCGTGTTCAATTATCACAGAACAACCTGCATCGAAACAAGAAGCAAGGTCTCTGCTTGTATTGTTTCCTATCTGCCTATCATTTCCTCGATTACTACCAAATATGTGAAGTGAGGGGCAGCTGATCAGCCTATAGTCCAACTCTAGCATTTGAAGAGGAAACCCAGAACACAACACTGCAAATCGGAAATCTACAGCACCAGTTAGACGTGTTTTTCTTGAACAAACTGCAGCCGTCATTGCCGCTCCTTGTGAAAACCCCAAGATCCCATCGAATGGTCCTTTTTCAGAAAATATAGTCTTCAAATATGCCAACGATTCTTCAAACCCATCAGTTTGTTTCTGGTACTGTAGTGGATCAAACGGGGCATTAGCAACTTCCCATTTAGTTTCACTCCTATCACCTGTATTGTTTGCTATTAACCAAGCATACTTCTTTTTGCAATACTCTAACGATGGAGGACGATTTGGTTGTCCAGAAGAGGTCACACAATCCTCCCAAGGCTCACTGTCCCGAGGATGGTAAATGAAAGATAACTCATGGGGTGCATCAACATACACAAACTCCACCATGGTTTTGAGTTTCTTAGCTAATGATGCAGTTCTTCCTTTAAAACTTGAAGCATTCTGCCTAAATCCATGCAAACATAGGACTCTCAATTTCCTTGGTGACCTACAACCTGAATAAGAGATTTAATTACAACTCAGTTAAAGGATGAAGACAACTTTGACTTCCAAGCAAATTCTTTCAAAACCCACATTAAATTGCTGAAAATCAGTAATATAATTTATGAAAATCATTAACGCCACATAGAGGATTTTAAAGTAAAACATTTTATTGCTTGTATAGAGTAAATAGATTATCATTGAGGCTTAGAACTTGTGAGAAGAGAGTCATAATCTATAAGATACCCAACCTAGGGGTAGAATAGTAATAAGAGTATTATTAGGGGCATAATAGTAAAGTGTCAAAGAGTTAGTTAGGAAGAACTGTTAAAAATAGAGGGAAAGAGGCGTGGAATATTCATCGATGTATTTGGAGATTCTTGGATTGGGTTAGCAAATTCAAGACTCAAGAGGGAGGGATTTCTAGGGAAAGTAGTATTTGATAGAAAAGATGAAAGTTACAGAGAAACCCTAAGCTTAACCCTAGAAATCCCTCTATTTATAACAGTTCTTCCTAACGAACTCTTTGACACTTTACTATTATGCCCCTAATAATACTCTTATTACTGTTCTACCCCTAGGTTGGGTATCTTACATAATCACATCCTTTTGGCCCTCTAATCATCCATCCCGTCTAGAGACTAGAAGTAATCTAAATGTACTTTTGTAAAAGAATAGTGAGTTGAAGTGCTCCATGAAAAAGTACTGGGAGGGTGTTTGGCGCAAGTGCTTTGACTGAAAAGAGACCCAAACATCAAAGCATTCTGTTAAACTTCAAAGTTATGCAAACACTTTATAGAGCCAGCAAAGTGTTGCGAAAAGCACCTATTCTAAAAGCATTCCAAGATCAAGGAGCCAATTCTTGTGATGATATTAACTGAATACAACAAGCAAATGAAGAATTAACAGAGAACTTACCATTACTCCAAGGAAGATGTACTTCAAAGTTTGGACTATGGAATTGTGAAATTAGCCCGTCATCCTTGCAATGATTCTGACACAGCTCACAAACATAAAAGGTCTCCTTTTTCTGAGCCGTGATAAAAGGATGTAGAAGCAGGATTTCACAAAGCACAAGAAAGCTAAAGGTCATCAGAAATAGGATAATAGGGGGATAGGGAAAATGAATCTTAAAATTCATGTTGTTACTAAGAAATCACCAAATAATGCAACAGCAAGCCAGATAAAAGATTGAGTGCAAAGAGATTACTACTATAGCAGACCTGGCAATTATCACACACCAGAACAAGCATTCGACAATATTTGCACCGACAGCGAAAAGAATAATCATCATAGGGATCTATACAAATAAGGCAAGTCCCTATAATGTCTTCATTCGAGCTCCCAACTGATATCCTATAACCACAGAACTGAACATTAAGAAAAAATTTAAGCTCAAATGGCAACATGATTCTTTTCCCCAGTTTCCCATGAAGTTGTAGTCACAAATTCCTCTTAGAATACTTGATTATTTCATTAGTTTCAAGATATTTACTTTATGAACAAAATTATGTTCATAAAAAGTTGTCTAGTTCACTACTTCAATGAGAATATAAATGTTGGTCGATATAATTAAATTTACTTCAATCCATCAGCTTAGACTTTTGGATTGATTGGTGGTTTAACATAAGTCAACTTTGTATCAAAGGTCATGAGTTCGAATCCCTGTCAAGTCGTTTCCTACCCAATTAAAATTAAAATCCACTTGTAGGGCATTTCTCAAATTTCAAAGCCCACAAGTAAATGAGAGTGTTGGTTGATATAATTAAATTTACTCCAATCCATCAGCTTAGACTTTTGAATTGATTGATGGTTTAACATAGTTCAACTATAAATATCATGTCTGATGTCTCCATCTTTAGAATCTAGCCTGAACTCTCACATTCTAATAAGATTAAGATACCATGTTGATGGCGTCAGAGATTTCACCTATGATCAAACACAAAATTCTTTCCTGCAAAAAATCCACCATCGGGAAATTGTTCCAAATAATGTTGTATTCCACCATATAACTGCAGTGAAAAGCACATCACCACCAATATATCAATCACCATGATGCAATAACGCTAAAGCCAACAAATGTTTGCCTAAAAAATGTCAGCCAAAATGCATGTTCACGCTACGAACTTGCTAAGGCATAACTTAAATCTTTAGAGACAAGATAAAAAAATAAAATAGCCTACCATTAATAAGTTGACATGAATATGTTTGGAAGTGGGAAAATGCGTAAACAATGTAAATATGTATGAAAAAGATATAAAATCAATAAAATTTGCATATGATTGCACCTGAAATACATTCTCAAATCCAGATCCTTTTGACTTAATATATGCAGAAGCCATCTCACACCTTATCCCTCCCGTGCAATACCTATTAGATAGGAAGAGGATGAAACATAAGCTATGACGTACTATTCTAAACCTGCCACTGGAAATTCTAGATAAGCAATTAACAAATCTAGTCTATATACACAAGCATTGACAAACAAAGGCCGATACCAAAGTTTTTTTTAGGCGGCCTAGGAATTGGAATTCATGGATACATGTAACAACCAAATTTGATTCGATGCACCAGGAAATTGTAGTTCTGACCATGAAAATAAAAATCTAGCACTTTTTACCAGCACAACAGATGCATACTCGAATCCAATTATGCAGACAGAAACATGAGCGTTAAAACAAATTCCCCAAGCACCCATCATCCAGAGGAATGAACAGATTAAAGCACTGTAAGCCACGTACCAAATATAAGCAATTGATGCCATAATTTTTTGAGCTAGATCATGAACAGTAAGAAAAATGCATTCCGTTTAGAATAACACTTAAAGGTTGAGATGGCTAACTAACATAAGAATTTGTTTCCCTTGCAACTTTTCAGAATTATGATCAATCCAAGATGGCAAATCACTATACTGCCTGATTTGTGGATCCAGTGTTTGAACATTTGGTGTTTGGAACTTGCCAAGTCTAGTCTCATATAAATTCCTAGCGTCCAATAGAACAACATCTTGATTATGTTCTGGTGCCTCTTCATCCGAAAGTAGCCCTGCAAAGCAATACAATAATTATCTGTGCAGATATGAGGGAGTGAAGTAGCAAATAAAGCAGAAAAAGAAGAGGAGAGTTATGTAACCGGCACTCTGAAGAAGAGAATGAAATTGAGCAGCAGAGAGATGGGTTCCAGCTTGAGTAATTTCAGGTAACTTGAATAGAGGATTTGAACAAAGGGTGACCAACTCCTGAGAAAGATGCAAGTTTCATCGTAAATATTTTGGTAAAAAATGCAGCAGCCAGCAATAGAAAGGAAGTAAGAATTATACTTGGACAACTCGAACTGAGAGAGAAGTGAATCCACATTCGGCTGCGACGGTGTCGTCGTTCAAGGGTTGGTGACAAGATGCGAGCTTGAAATCAGTCCCGTCAAACAAGCGATTCAACTTCAATACGCCAATATGAGTGTTCAAGGAGCATAACTTGCCACAAACCTAATTGAATTGGATTGGGTATGAATTGAATTAGGGTTTCAAAAGGAAAGGAAAGGAAATAGGTGAAATAAATAATTAGGGTTACATACAGTGACGTTGACGCCCTGAGAAGAGATTCGAACACGGCCGACGAGGTTGAGGGAGGTGCAATTGGAGTGGTAGAAGGAAACGAGATCGTCAAGGTTGGGAATGTGAGCGTACTTGTAGTACAAAAGAACGCCATATTCCTCTTCCTTCTTCGCCATTGCCACACCCACACTTCAAACCCACACATCATTAACCCAAATATAGGCCACCAACATTTTGCCCCTTTTTCTTTCTTTCTTTCTTTTTTTTAATTAAAAATGGAGTGAAGACTAAAATCAATAATTTTTTTTTTTTTCGCTCTCCCTCTCGGTATCTATCTTTGGCGCTCGCCCGAACACAATTCACCGTCTTCTGCTGCAATTTCATGCCGCCCACTGTCGTCAAGGTCTGTTCTTTCTTTTATCTATCATTGTTCGAGCCAGCTTACACACATGTCAACTAATATCACGAGACATACCGTTCAACCCTACAACATATGAGTGTCAAAGAAATCCGTAGGAAATTAATTATGTTAATGATTTGATTATTAAGGCAAGACCTAAACTTGTTTGACCGCCAAAGCAACTAAAAAGATAGGCATAGGCTTCCTATTACCTATACTTGAATCTCCAAGGGGTGGCCTCCAAGATATGTTCCTTTAGAGGTCTCAGGTTCAAGACACATGAGTGAGTTTAATTGTAAAATCATCTTCTAGGTCCGAGTATTGGGACTCGTGTAGGTGCCCCGATTATAAGAAACAAAGCTCTGATTCCCCCTCATAAAAAAATACCTATATTTGGTAAGCTTTCTGGACTCTCAAGGTAACAACTCTAGAGGTAGCAAGTTGGTTTGTGCTGGATTAGCTCTTTGACTTCTTTTGGTGCTATTTTTTTTTATGGCTAGTCTGGTTGTTAAAAATTTATAATACAATATTAATAACTATAGATTCAAATGTTTTAAAATTTAGCTACATTTGTAAATATTTTGTGAGAAGATTGTATCTAGTATAATTTCCCTCGTAGGTATTGTGTATATCATGGTTTTTCAAGTCTATCCCAACTGGCCAACAAAACAATACCTCAGCCACATTAATAAAAAATTTATGGTCAAATGTCATGAGTTTGAGTCCCCACCCCGCATTTGTTGAAGAACTAAAGAAAAGGTCTCCTCCAACTCCATCTATGACATGAGCTTTCTTTTGGGGAATATGGCAAGGATGAAATGGAAGAGCTTTTGGAGATAAAACTTTCAACATACTAACTATATTATGAAATAATTATCAATATGCTTCTATAGTGAGGTATTATGATCGTTTTTAATCTATTTAGACTCTATTTGTAATTTCAATCATCAATTAAATTATTTTTATCTAAAAATTAAAATTGATAAATATGTTTAAATATTATTAAATTTGTTATAATATTTAATTCTAGTAAGAAATTAATATATATATATATATATATATATATATATATATATATATATATATATTTAGGAGTATTTTTAGGAATAGGCCAAATTGAAAAAATATTTATAATATTAGGCAAAAACAATATACGATATAATTAATACATAATATTGTATTAATATACAATATTGTACTAATAACATATACTATTGTATTAATAATATAAAATATTATATTAATATCCTAAATTATACCGCATGATAAATATTAATTATATCATATATTTGACTATGGATGCCAAAAAAAAAATTCAAATTTGTCTGATCTGCAATTATTTTGTGAAATTGAACTACCTAACACGATTTTCCATTTTTTTTTTCAGACATTTTTGAAAAAGAATTAATTGGTTGGGAAAATGTGAAAGTTTATAAACATTTTAGGCTAGATCTAATAACCATTTTTTTTTAATTTTTATTATTAAGATTTAAGCATACAAAAACTACGGTGTTATTTGATTTTTCTTACTTAGATATCTATATCGTAGATATGTTTTTAAAACCAAACCAAAGTTTGGAACCTTACTTACCAAATTGACAGTTATTAATGGAGTGCGAAATCGGACCTATAATATTTGAAGATAATTTTATAATTATTTTTAACCAAAAAAAATTGGCCCCCAAACTTCTTGTCCTGGATCCGCCCCTGATTATAGTGGCAAGCTGCTCGTTGGAATTTTTGGCTTCACTTCAAAGGCGAGTGTGATTTCAGGCTGGCTAGTTTGGAATACTTCCTCACGAAAGGGTACCTCAAACAACAGTGATTTATATAGACACACCTCATCTTCCTTGCAATAGTAAACCTGTAATCATAAATTAGACTAACTTTATAACACTTGAATAACCAAGAGACACATTAATAAACTGTTCTGACAATCTGAAGAATACTGGATTCCCAAGGCAAAGAGAATCTCATGTTGTATGGGGGAAGTACCTTGCAACTTATTCTTCCAAGTGAAGCTGCAGGAGAGGATCTCCTGAAATGAAGGTTAGCAAATCCTTCTGGACTAAGATATCCATCTGGCGGATCAATAGACAATGCACTCTCGGGCTCAGTTTCGACACTAAATTTACTGCGAGCTTCCTGCAATTGGAAGTAGAGGCAATAGATAATGTGTATGATTGCCAACACAAGCCAAGAGAATAGTTTGGTGCCATTAAATATGACCAGCAATGTATTACAATAAGTAATCAATGTCCACAAGTTTATCATGTTCATGAGAGGATGTAAAGTACAGGGACGAAGGTGGACCTTTGAGAAATGATACTCTTTTGGTAATGATATTTTCAAAGATAAGTTGCCCTCGCTGAATGAGCCCCCATCAACAATGATTGTCTGAGTGTCAGGGGAACGTCGACGAAGTCGTTTAGGAGATCTGGCTTTTGCATTTGGAGGTTGAACTCCTTTCAGCTCCAATGTTAAAAGTTGAGCTTCTTCTCTGTTGTTCAAATCTAAATATCTGATAACATTGTTGTTTGTATCGGCAATAAAAAGTCTTCCTGCATGGTCAGAAGAAATTTCATCTAACATTGTTGTTTTTATTACAAAAAAAAAAATGTCACCTAAATGCAAGCTTTTGAAATAAATAGCATGCTTGAATAATGATACATTTCATGGTTTCCTGCTAATTTCTTTTCCAGTCATACGATAATGCATCCAGATAATACATTGGTAGGACAAAGATAGTTTCAAGGAATGAACTTAAAATGCAATGTAATGACATGCAAAATTTCAACTTTAGAAGGTAGGGTAGAGAAGCAGCATTTTTTTTGTTTGAGATTCCAAAGATTTTGCATGAGTCTCCACTTTCTGTGGTGCAGTATAGTCGTTTGATATAGTCTCCGCTCTATGAAATGAGTGTACACATATAACATATAAAATAAATCGTCAATGACCATTGCACTCATTACAAAAAAAAGATAGAAGATGATTAAAGAAATTAAGTGTTTCCGGCCTCAGTAAAAATTGAAGTGATTTTAGACGCAGTCAGAATGCCACCAAGTTATTTACATGAAAACTTCTGAGAAGATAATAATAGAATGTTCTCAAAGAATAAGTTGAGTTATCACCTCCAGCTTCAGTGATTCCAGACGGCTCTGAAAGCTGCAAAACAAAATTGTATAAGAGTTATTTTGCTTAAATTGAAAATTGAAATTTGTTTCTGTATTTTTCTTATTGGTAAGAAACCAAGCTTCCATAAGAATAAGGCATACAAAAAACCAATGATATGGGCTGAAAATCCAGAATTTGTTTTAGCTTCAATGAGAAAAACATTACTAAGAGAATTTAAACTTTGTTTTATCTTCAAAGAGGAGAACACATAGCAAGAAAATTAACATAAAAAACCAACGAAACTCCAAATAGATTTGTTGGAGTAGATACTCCTAGCATAGATATCTTATGATATTAGCAGGGGAAAGCAAAGAAGTGAAGATTTTAAAATTCACTTTAATTTTCGCCACATAAATTTTTTTAGGATTGTGATATTAGACATACACACATACACAAGTTTGTAGATAAAATTATGTCCCTTCCTACAAAAATTTCAAAGTCCGACCCTTAACATCAGTATAAACACAGCAATGAGTCAGAAAAACAAGTATGTCAGCAGCAGAAAAAACTGAGGTATACAACAATATCTTGAGTTTGCAAATTGCATTGCAATTACACTCAATGGATACATTCTAAGGGTGTGTTTGTTTTTGGTAGAAAAGAGGGGAGGAGAAAGAAGTGGTTAATAGTAGTTTGAAGTGGTTGACTACTCGTTTGAGGATTGAGGTTAATAGTAGTGGAGTAATCAACTACTTATTTGGGATTGAGGTTAATAGTAGTTGATATAATTATTTTTCTTTTTCTTTTTCTTTTTTAAAAATGTGGTTGGAGTAAATAACAACACTATCTTTCTATAATTAAAAGTTTATGAATTTTAATTATTCACCTTTATTGTTGTTAACTGATCTTAAAAAGCATTTTTATCTTTTTTAGTTTAATAATAATTAAAATTGAAAAATTCAAATTCATGACATTTTAGTTCATTGACATACATATACACCCAAGATAATTAAAAACTATCATATTGAATTATTGATCAACTTTTAGTTTTATATTTTGTTATTAAACATATTAGTAATATGAATTAAGCAAACAATAATAAATTTTAAAAATTTGGACTAAATTTACCATTGAATAGACCGTTAAAATGTGAATTATTTAGGAAGTAGTAGAAAATGTATTTATGTGAAACTTGTAAAAATATATTCTTCTAAAAAAATAAAGAAATAGAAAGTAGTAGGATATATGAGGGGTTCCTTCTTCTTTTTTAAGGTTGTTTTAAAAATAAAAATAGTAAGATATGATGGTCTTATTAAGCAAAAGTAAGCAAAATATATTATATACTAGATAAAATATTTGTTTCCCAAGGCAGAAATTGAAGAAAACAAAATTCATAACTTCAAAATATTTTTTTTGTTTCTTTCCTTTGCATAACTTTATTAAATTCAATTTCTTGTTTTTATTTATTTTTTAAAATATTAACTACTTAGACAAATAAAATAACTAAAATTTCATTTTAGTCTGTGTACTTTCAATTTTATTTTATTTTGATTCTTTAACTTTTAAATGTTAAATTTTAATCTTTATAACGATAATAAAGCTAAAATTTAGTATTTGTTGTTAATTTATTACTATTTCATTTGCAAATTTGTTCTTATTAATTTTTCATAATTTTAGAAATATGTTTACATTAAACTTTTTTATTAAAAAAGAGGTTTTTTATGAATTAAAATTATTATTAATTGATAATTTTTTATGAAATAATTCATTTCAAGATCGAATCCTTCAACATAGAGTTAAATTGGATTACATTCAATCAACCAAGCCGACATGCTATTGACTTTTTAGATAGAGTTAAAATTATTTTTAGAAAAAATATTTGAATATTAATGTTAGTTGAGATTAAAAGATAAGTTTGATGAAATTTAATGTGAGATTTGATAAAAAGGGTTTTTTTTTTTTAAATATTAAAAATTTTATAGAGGGTTTGATGAGTGGTTAAAGAGTAGTTAAGAGTGATTGTTTACTTCAAAAAAAACAAAAACAAAAAAAGCAAACAAACGAAAGGTTGTTGAGGAGCGGAGCTGTTATTAACCCCTCCTCATGTCCACCAAAAAACAAACATACCCTCAATTTCACAATTAGCCGTATAGGTGAAGGGTAATTCCTAACCTGAGCTGCTAGGGCTGCCCCGTCCTTGAAACCAGCTTTCCCCGTTCCTGCTATTGTAATTACCTTTTTACTGACTGGATCTAGCATCTTGATCTGAAGTGATTTGGGATCAAACAAAACTGTAGCATTACAATCTTCATGATCAAGTAAAAAAATTTAGAATCGTAATATTATCTAAATTATATGGCAACAGAGCAATCATTCCGCCACCCCGGGGAAGTTTCTTATTCCAGGATCAACTTGCAGTTTATTTTTTATGAAATTGTAACCCTCCAATTAAGAATTAATAAAAATGATTAAACTGATAGTAGAAAAGTCTTGTGTTGAAACTTGAAAATAACAAAGAGAAATATGTATTCACAGAAATCGAATGATATTGACAAAGTACCGTTTTGAGCCATTAATTGAACACAATAGGTGCAAGGAATATTCGCTAGTAACATAATAGTAGAAGATAAGAAGAAGCAACGATGCTACAGTAATATTTTCACATCATAGAAGTAAGAACAAAATCTCTATCTTCAATCACAATCCAAGTACATGAACAAGAAGCGGATCTTTTTGAAGAACAATCCTCTTCTTTACGGGTTGAACACTCAAACAGACTTCTCACGGGGAAACAAAGAGAGGATTTTATTGATGAAATTTGTAAAGATTGGAAGGATGCTATGGGAACCTGCATCCCTGAAGAGGCGGGATCATTGGTTCATTTCTTTTTCCAGTGGCTGGCCAAAAATCGCCTTTACATTGCACCTATGCCAACAGGGAAGCTATCTTCAACGGCTTCTAAAAAACAGAGAAATTGGAAAAGAGAAATTGACGGTCTATCCTCATCTATCAACTACGAAAAATCCTTTGTTTCTAAACAGAGTAAGGGACAAACTGTTTAGATGATTATTGTCTCATGCAACGTTAGGGGATTGGGATATAGCGGAAGAGAGTTATCATCAAAGATCTTCTCAAGCATCATAATCCTTCGGTGGTGATTCTGCAGGAAACTAAGAAGCAATTGATGAACAGAAGTTTTATTAAATCGATATGGATCTTGAGGAACATTGCATGGACATCTTTAGATGCTAATGGAAGATCGGGTGGAATTGTCATCATTTGGAACGATTCTCTTTACACCTTCATTGAGGCCATACAAGGTACATACACTCTCACCCTACATCTCTCTTTATTTGACGGTACCCATTTTTGGATAACGGGGATCTATGGCCCAAACAATTCAAAAGATAGAGATAAGTTGTGGCATGAGCTTGAAGGCTTACAGCTCAAATGTGGCCCTCATTGGATCCTTGGAGGGGCCTTCAACAGCTTTGAAAAATCTAATAACAGAAATGTTACCAGGGGCACTAGGAAGTTCAATAACTTCATTGCAAAGGCTGAATTGATTGAGATACCCTTGCAGAATGGTGCTTTCACCTGGACTAATATGCGGGAGACCCAGTCATGACACTTATTGATAGATTCCTGCTCACAGATGATATGATCAAGAGATTTGAATGTGCAAAGGTTCGCAGACTGGAAAGGGTTACTTCTGATCACCATCCCATCAGCCTTACTCTTGGTAATGAAAAATGGGGCCCAACACCTTTTCGTTTTATGAACATATGGTTGGATCATCATTCTTTTGCTCCATTAATTGAAAATTGGTGGAAGGATAATGCTATTCGTGATTGGCCCGAACATGGTTTCACCCAAAAACACAAAGCCCTCAAGCTTATTGTTAAGGATTGGAATCATAGAATTTTTGGTCATCACAAAGCTATTTGCCTGGCTCACAAAGAGGAGCTTGACGCCCTGGATGTTAGAGAAGAGCTAGTTCCTCTGTCTACGCCCGAGTTGCATAGAAGAATTGAGATAAAGGATGCAATTCAGGATCTGATTTCTAGAGAAGAGGCTCACTGACGACAAAGATGTAAAGCTCAATGGCTCGCCCTAGGGGATGAAAACTCAGCCTTTTTCCATAGAAGTGTGGCCGCAAATAGAAGAAGGAACACGATCACGGAACTTACTGCCCGTGACAGCAGGAGCCTTGTTATTGACAGAGATTTCGAAGAAATTTAACAGAGCCCCTCTACCTGAGATTGACGATTGGAGTCCTATTTCTTATTCACAATAGATCAATCTTGAGGTTCCCTTCACAGAGGAAGAAATCCATAGGGTTGTATTCGACTTGGGAACAAATAAAACATCGGGGCCTGATGATTTCACTGCTAAATTTTTCAAAAAATCGTGGAACACTATCAAGGACGACATCAAGACTGTGTTCAACGATTTTTTTCAAAATGGTATTATAAATGCTAGCCTAAATGAGACTTTTATCTGTCTTATCCCCAAAAGATTAATGCTTGATCTGTTGCTGATTGCAGACAGCAGACCTATTAGTCTCACTACCTGCCTCTACAAGGTGATTGCTCGAGTCTTATCTGAGCGTCTCAAAACAGTGCTTCCATTTACTGTAACAAATTATCAGTCTGCTTTTGTGGCTAATAGACAGATCTTAGACACTATTCTAATTGCCAATGAGCTTATTGATGAATGGCAAGGGAAAAAGAATGCAGGGATAGTCATCAAGCTTGACATTGAGGAAGCCTTTGATATGGTTGATTGAAAGTTCTTAGATTCGATCCTCTTGAAAAAAGGGTTTGGCAGCCGATGGAGGAAATGAATCAAGGGCTGTCTATCATCAACTAATTTCTCCATTATCATAAATGGAAAACCAAGAGGGAAGATCAGAGCAACCAGAGGTTTTAGACAAGGGCCTTTTTTGTTTGTGTTAATCACTGATTGCTTGAGCAGACAACTTAAGATGGCTGAGGAAAAAGAGGCTATACATGGCTTTTCTATCTTTCGTAGTAACAGAAGACTCTCCTGCACTCATTTGTTATTTGCTGACGATACGATCCTCTTTTCCACAGCAAATACTGACTCACTTAAGAACTTGATTGATACTGTCAAGGCTTTTGAGGAAAGCCTCTGGTTTGAATATAAATTGTGCTAAGACTGAATTTCTTACTATCAATATTGACTCTGTTGAATCAAAGAGACTTGCTGCGCCATATGGATTCAAGATCGAGCAATGACCTACCATGTAACTGGGACTTCCTCTAAATGGGAACCCAAACTCCTTATCTTTCTGGAATCCAGTTATGGAGAAAATTGAAAATCGACTACAGAATTGGAGCACATCACATGTATCCAAAGGAGGTAGATTGACTCTCATTCATGTCACTCTTGCCAACATTCCCATTTACTATTTATCCCTCTTCTTGGCCCCATCTAAATTCACGAAGTCGATTGAAAAACTTTATCGCAATTACTTATGGAGAGGAAAAGATGGTGGGAAAACTAGCAATCTTATAAGATGGGAAAGGGTCAAACTTCCGATCGAAGAAGGTGGGCTTGGAATCATTGATATACACAAAAAAAATATTTCACTACTGGAAAAATGGCATTGGAGATATTCATCAGAGAAAGAAGCTTTACGGAGGAATTGCATTGATATTAAATATGGACCATCCTCTCTTCCTAACAAGGTTGGCGTTAAAATTATTCGCATGACAAAGGGCCCTTCAAAATTTATTGATAGATGGAAACACTTGATGTACACCAACATTACCTCTGTTATCAGATCTGGAATAGATACCTCTTTCTGGCTCGATAGATGGATCGGAGATGCCCCCCTTCAACAGAAATTCCCCCTTATTCATAATCTATCACTTGCTAAACAAGCAACTGTTAATGATTGTTGGGACCCTGAAAATTCGGCATGGAGCTTGAAGATTAAAAGAAATTTGAGAATGATGAAATAATTGAATGGATGGTGTTAGTTGATATAATTAAATTTACTCCAATCCATCAGCTTAGGCTTTTGGATTGATTGGTGGTTTAACATAATTCAACATGGTATCAAAGCAGGAGGTCATGAGTTCGAATCCCTGTGCCAAGTCATTTCATCCCCAATTAAAATTAAAGTCCACTTGTAGGGCATTTCTCAAATTTCAAAGCCCACAAGTGAGGGGGAGTGTTAGTTGATATAATTAAATTTACTCCAATCCATCAGCTTAGGTTTTTGGATTGATTGGTGGTTTAACATAATTCAACAGATGGAACTATCCCATATTCTCGACTGAATTTCGTTGAGCAACAGAGATGATACATGGAAATGGTCCTTGACCTCGGATGGATCCTTCTCGTCCAAATCATTGCTGGAAAATCTAACTATCTCTCCCCATGCACTTGTGAATGATATATATATTAGGTTAAAATACTAAATTGGTCCCTGAACTTTCAACTTTATTTCATTTAAGTCCTTGAAGTTTCAAAAGTTCTAATTTAGTCCTCTAAGTATGAATTAAGCTTAGAAATGGTCCCTACCGTTAATGTGGAGTTAACTGATCATTAAAATCAAATAAAAAAAATAATATATATTTTATTCATCCATCCATCTCTTCCCCTCTCCTCCATTTTTTCTCCCTTTCTCGTCGGATTTACTCGAGAAGCCCTCTTTCTTTCACCGAGTTATCAAATCTAGACTAATTCATAACACCAAACGAGTTCCCAATCTAAATTTTGAGCACCACCAGAAGAATTAACAAACCCCTTTGTTGCTAAAATTGATTCCATAAGTTCTTGTTTCATCGCCCTATCTCCAGATCCAAAATCAAAGTTTCATTACATGACGCCATAAATCTTGACAAGATATCTTCAACCTCAAGACTCAAAGATCGAATGAACTGATAATCCTCCCGGCCAACACTACCACTATCACCGTCGCCGCCGCCATTGTTGCTCAAATGAAAACCTTCAGTTCCATCAACAACAAGACTCGAAAATAGTGTGGTCGGAGTAGAGGAATAACGCGAAAGACCACCAAAATTATGGTATTCTTGATGAGACTTGCTGATTGTTCATCGAATCGAAATTGATGAAATCAGAAATCCATTATCACATCTTCTTTTTCATGCACTTTCCATACCTCACTTTCTTTATCCAAGCATTTCATTCTCACCTACAACACTTTGCTCTGTTTTCATACTGCCCCAAATCACTCTCCCTTTCCATTTTCTCACCAATTCACTCCATTTTCCTTGAAATTGTTAAGTTTTCTCATCGAATCATGGTGATTTCTCCCATTTCCCCATTGAATCGAATTTTTAAAACCCTTAATTTTTTTATGTTTTACCCTTTGTTGCTGAAGAATCGAAGATGACAATGACGCCGTCGAGGAACATTCTATTTCAAAAGTACAAAATGGGACATTTATTGAGGAAATGAAACTTTGTCAAGGCTTGATGACTCACGAAGTATCGCCATTAAAGTGGTGAAAGAAAGAGGATAGAGAGAAAAAATGGAGGAGAGAGGAAAAGATGGGTTGAGGAAAAAATATATTATATTTTTATTTGATTTTAACGATCAGTTAACTCAACATTAGCAGCAGGGACCATTTCTAAGCTTAATCCATATTTGGAGGACTAAATTATAACTTTTGAAATTTCAGGGACTTAAATGGAACAAAGTTGAAAGTTCAGGGACCAATTTAATATTTTAACCTATATATTAATACTTGGAGAGGCCCTCAACCAAAGAAGATCAAGTTCTTTATATGGGAGATAAGCTATGGAGCCCTGAATACTCATGAGAATCTACAAGTCAAATTGCCTCAAATGTCTTTATCTTCGAGCATCTGACCATAGTGCAAAAATGAATCTGAATCCCAAATTCATCTTTTTAGTAGTTGTGCTATGGCAAATAACATTTGGAACTATCTTCTTCAATCTTTTGGTTGGCAGATGACAAGGCCGAGAAATATCAAGGAGTGGGTTCTTTTATCTATACAGGGTCACCCTTTCAAAGACAACAAGAAGACCCTATGGCTACTCTTTTTATATGCATTCTGGTGGAAGCTATGGACTTTGAGGAATGATCGATTATTTAACAACGTCCATCAAAATGAGAACTTAATCAAAACAATCACGTTCTTAACTATGTCATGGGCTCACAAATCTTTACCATTTAAAGACTACAGTTTTAACTCCCTTTTATTTCATTGGAAGGGTTTTTTGTAATTTATTATCGACATTTCTTGTTTTTTTCATTTTATCAATGAAAGTTCTCTATTTCCTATAAAAAAAAGTACCTTGATTATAGCTATCTGATATGACCATTTTTTTAACATAAGACCCCCAATGGATGTTGAATATTTTCGCATCATAGAAGTAAGAACAAAAGCTCTATTTTCAATCACAATCCAAGTACCTTGTGATTATAGCTATCTGATATATAGATTTGACCATTTTTTGAACATAAGACACCCAATGGATGTTGGAGTAGTACTTCGGATCCAATGCCATCATGATCTCCAAACTGCAAGAGTTAGAAAAGAGCAAGTGATATTGAAGATTCTGCTGCTACAAATTGTAACAAATGGGAAAGCTTTAAATATTGATAAAATGAAGTCACCTTGAATAAATTGTCTGAGAAAACTGGGTCACCACCAGCTAACAATCTTGATCCACCTGTTTTTAGGTTAACTGCTCTTATGGAGCTACTCTCACTGTCAGCAATATAAATCTCTGACAAATCTACAAGCCAAGCAATAAATGAAATCATAAGTTTGTACAATAGCATCTTAAATCAAAGTTGAATTATGTAAGTTTCATTACCTGGAGATAAGGAAAGTCCAGAGGGCTGAGCAAATGATGAGCTTGTTGAGCTATTTCGATGAGCAAAAAGAAAATGATACTCTAGTTTAAAGACTTATGGTACTAGATGAAAATTTCCAGAAAATAAGATCATATTTTAAAGGAAAAATCTGGTAATAAATACAATGGAGTAATATAGCACAAAATGAGTACTGGAGTAAACTCAGGAAATGAGCTCCAAAGAAAACTTCCACAATTCATTCAAAAGGATCGGCAACTCTACTTGACCTCACTCCAAAAGTACAATACCTCACCAACACTGACTTGTGCTCTGGTACATCATTATTAGGTACCATAGTAGATTTAAGAAATTAAGCCCCAAAGTAGAAGAAAATCTGCACATTATTTGAAAGGATCAACAAGTTTTGCTCGTATCAAGCTCTAAAGCTAGATTATCTCTGCGTCACACATTAATTTGCCAAAACAAGGCACTGGCTCATCATTGCTAACTATCAATTCCCCCCTGGCCCTTCTCTCATGCGCATTGACAAAGGAGGCTTAATAGCAAGGAAACATGGGAAAAAAATTTATGATAAAATTTTGAATTCAACAACAATTGGGGACAGGAGGAAAATTCATGATAAAATACAATTTTAGATCTTTTGATAATTTGTTTCTCTATATAAAGTTTCACTAATAGGTCTAGGTTCAAGATTCTTTCAAAGTTTGATGTTGCTCTATTCTTTGTTTTTTTTTTCTAAAGAAGTGATGATATGGGTCCATTGAGCTCCCTAAAAAAAGGTGTAGTTGGAATCAACCACTTCAGTAACATTTAACCATTTGAATTTATTCAAGTTGTTACCTATACAGAAGAAAAATAAATTTGTATACAATACAGTAGAATTTCCAGTAACAATGCATAGTTTATTTTTCTAGATTACCCGGATCCATTTAGATTCCTTTCAAATCCATCACCACTAAATGATTTAGTTACTCCATTTGAAGTATCATGCACCCAGATCTGGTGTTGGCCGGCCATAGCGATGTAGACCTTTTCACTAATGGGCTCAAAGCAAACATCCCAAGGAGAGTTGAGAAGCTGAAATATGAGATGAAACCTAAAAGTTGTTATTAGTAACACCAAAATATTTTCACAAGCATTTAAATGCAAGATGTTCGTCTCTCTTTAGTGAGGGCTATATACATCAATTAAGAGTGCCAAACAATTTTTTTGAAGAACGTATCTTTATATTTCATCGTAGGGAACCATGTAATTTGACTAGCAGTTTTGGATTTGAACATAATGTTATGTGAAGCTTGTTTCAAATCTTGCCTGAGATGTTCCTTCTCTTCCCCCCTCATAATCTGAGCCTTTAGTTCCATCTCCTGCAAGTGTACGTACTGTCTCTTTTACAAAGTCGAGCTCCCTAGACAATAAGTTAAAAAAATTTATTGGGAGAGTCCAGCAATTAATGAAATGAGTGGATGTGAAGTCATTAACTCTTATTTTCTTCCTTTCCTTTATCTTGCACATGTATAACAGCACAACACTCAATCAAACAAACAAAAAAAACTGATTATGTATAGACTATTGTTGCTTCAAAATCAAATGCATGCATTGCAAATGGTATTCATATGTCCTTATACTTCTCAAAAAACAAGGATCATAAGCTATCTATAAACTCGTTACGAGTTGATGTTGAAAAACACCCGTACCTCAAGGCATGGTTCTCTGTATCAGCAACATATAGTAAGTTTTTCTTTGCATTGTAAGTCAAGCCCTGGATAAACCAAATGCAGTAAGTTTTTAGCAATACAAACCTTCATTGACAGCCAAGGTTAATATATAAAAACAAGCCTCAAAATGAGTTTGTGAATAGGTCTCTAACTTGATGCTTACCTGAGGGCGATTAAAGGTGGCTTCATCAAACGTACCATCACGTAAACCATCCTCTCCTGTGCTCCCAATTTGTAAAAGGAAATTCCCACTTAGATCAATTACCACCTAATATCCAATATTAACAAAATAGTCAGCCCCCGTTCATCTCTATACATCAGAATAAGTTCCAATTCGTTTGCAATTTTGCATATGGTGAAATCATGAATAGAAACATCATACCAATAAGAACAGAAATACTTCCAACATTTCAAAAACAATATAAAAACAAAAGGCTGAAGCATATAAACGTCTCAACTAGTAAGGATTGGCCTTCAAATCATTATCCTTTCTTTGTTTGTGATTTTAAAGAGATATTGTTACCAAAAACGTCTTTGGACTATGTCCTAGTTTCCAAAATTATCATTTCTCTCTTAGAAAAAAATTCAAACCTTTCAAGTGCAGCCAAGTACGGCTGAAAGTAAATTTCAATTTATAGTAGACCAAGGTCATGAAAGAAGTGTTTTTCATCAATACTGAAATTATAAAGACCAGAATGCTAGGCACTTGGTAGACATGATAATTGACATATATGAAATATATTGAATCACCTATCAAACCAAAAGTTGAAGCCGATAGATTATAGCAAATTTAATTCTATTAACACCATCACTCATTTGTGTGCTTGAAATTTTGTAGAAGACCCAACAAGTGAAAAATCAATATTAATTGAAGAGGAAATGACATAACAAGGATTGCAATAATACGATATTAAATCATAATTCCACTCAAAAGTTTAAGAATATGGATTATGGTATTGAAAAAAAAAATAGTTGAGAACTGAGATCTGAATAGCACTGAAAGACAAGAAAGAGAACCTACTATGCGATTATGATTACTGTCTGATATGAAGAGTCTGTTATTAAGATTATCAATTGCCAGTTTTCCGGGAAACTTCAATGGTGATGCAACTAAGAGGGGATCACTATCTCTTTCTAATCTCAATGGAAGTGGTCTGCTGTCAAGAATTTTCTTCCCACTGTAAAACAGAAGAGCCGCCTCCACAAAATCATCAAGATCCTTCAAGGAAAAACTCTAGTCAATCTCAAAAGGAACTAATTCAATGTTTTTTTTCTACTAAACATATAAATATAATGTATTTAGCATAATGAAAAAACATGTTGAAGAAAATCCATGCAGATCAGACCGCAGGTTTTCCAATACCTTTCTACGTCCTTCGCCTGAAATTTGTGCAAGAAGCTTCCCATTGGGCCCAACAATAGCGAATGTTGGCCACGAACTAATTCCCAACTCCCGCCATAAGAACATATCCCCATCATTAACAACCTAGTCGAAGAGACAAAAAAAAAAAGTAAATGACTCAAAAGTTTGATTATTTGTCAAAATTCTGAAAATAAAAATTTTGTGCTAAAACATAAAACAAGATGCAAACATATCTGTTGACTGACTAAACCTAAATCATAAAAATAATGATACAGTAGAAATGTTCCAGATTGTGAGCATTTGTCAAAACTACTTATTTCAATTCTTAATACTTGGTTAAGGTTTACAAATTAGAAAAGAAAAAAACAATTATTAACTAACTTGTTTTTTGTAAGTTGAAACTAAATTTTAAATAGTTATCAAACATTCAAAGTCACATATATTCACAGACATAAAACAAGAACCCAAGCTCTTCTCTCATCAATTATTTACCTTTCTCTTTCAATTGATCCCCCCCTTTGTAATTACAACTTATCTGCCCCAATGGCCCATCGGTGTCATTTTTTGTAATCCAATGCATAAGATTTCATCATTATATAATTTCATTTTTATCAATAAATGAAATGGATAGATTTCTTATTTAAAAAAAAGGTATTAAACTCACTGTGAACTATTAATTTTAGAGAGAAACAAGGTAAAAATTTTACAAGAAAAAATAAGTTAGTGAGAAAAAAATTTAAGGAAAAATTCTTATTTCTCACGATCTAACCTTTTTCTTTTTCTTGAACTAATTGTCGCAATAGTTATGTGAATGTCATTTATTGCACATCAGTTGCATATTTTGGATTATGCTCATCTTTGAGGTTTTCTGCCATTTTCAGCTCAAACCTAGGTTGCCTAGAATAGTGGTTAGAAGTAATTAGGAATTTAGGAATAATCTTGAATACAATTAAGAGAAAAACTTGCCTCCTTGGCTAAAGAGGCAAGCCCTTCTTAAAAGGGGTATGTGGCATCATTTAGTGTCACAAATTTTTTTTTATTTTAAAAATAATATTGTTTAAAGAAAAAATTTGTGGCACCAAATGGTGACACATACCCCTTTTAAGGAGGGCTTGCCTCCTTAGCTAAAGTGGCAAGTTTTTCTCTACAATTAAACTATGATGAATACAACTACAGGTCTAACAATTAGCCATAACATTTACTGCCTCTTCAAAATTGTAAAATCTTGCACTCTAATGCACCCTTAAATCGTTCTTCCATGCTCAAAGAGCAGAGAGAGAGCCAATAAGCTGAAAACTAATGCATGTTCATAGTTAAGTTTTAGGAAAATCAATAGAATAATGAAAATCGAAAAGTATAGTATATATATATCTGTTGGTTGATATAATTAAATTTACCTCAATCCAGCAGCTTAGGCTTTTGGATTGATTAGTGGTTTAACATAATTTAACAACATCGGATTCATATTTTTCTACTGCTCTAAATATTTTTAATCCAGTATCTTAAAAAAAGGTTTTTTTTTAGGTAATACAAAAGGCTAAATAACAAAAGTCATAGAATACATTATGTACTTTGAAATATCAGCTTCTGATTAAGCTTACTGGATGAGTAATGCCATAGCGTAAGACTGCATTGCGGATAGCTTCTGAATCTTTTTCATTGTCGAACTTTGCAGAATGAACTCCAACTACTGCAAACTGCACAATCGAAGGTTCAATACATTGCCCACTTAATGAGGCAAGGGACTAAATAGCCACAAAAGGAGAGTGATTAGTTTTGCAATCTGCTAGGTTGGTAGCAATTTTTTATTCTATTTTCTATTCAAGTTCAGTTTACAGGGAACTGGGTTCAAAATAGTCAAATCATCGATATTTCAGGTTCGGGTGTTTTCATTTTTTTTTTTATAGGAAACAAAATATTTCATTGATGTGTGAAATAGTTACAAAAAGGATGAGATCTCTAAATGAAATAAAGCCAATTAGCAAAAAGATAGCTAAGGCTAACATTACAATAAGGAAGAGATCTTTTGCTCCAAAATAAGGCTACATGCAAGATGGAGTCACGTAAGGGAAATCTCAAATCTTCCCTGCCGGTAAATGATGAGTCATTCCTATTCATCCAAATTTTCCAAAAGATAGCCATAATGATATTGTGCCAAAGAACAATTTTTTCCTCTTCAAAAGGATGGCCGCACCACATGTAGATAAGAAGATCTGTAGAGTTGCGTGGGAGGCGTGGACCAACAAAAGGCCGAGAGAGCCCAATCCCATAGCAAGGAAGCAATAGGGCAGAGATGAAAAAGATGAGGTTGATCTTCATTGTCGTTTTGCAATTAACACACCAACCAGGAGAGATGGCCATACTGGAGCATTTACGTTGCAATATGTCTTGTGTATTGAGACGGCCGTGACTAGTTTCCCATAGAAAAAATCTAACTTTCTTAGGGCATTTCGACTTCCATAGATCAAGGTAGAAGTCCTTGTTAATAATAGGAGAAGAACACAATAACTTCCTGCAAAGGGAGCTAGTAGAGAAAATGCCATTACTTTCCAGTTTCCAATGCCATGTGTCTTCAACAGGTGTTTTCATTGTTCCAAAGAAAGTGGTTTTACTCGAGCATTCCTCCAAATTAACATAAATTAAATCCTGCTTGTGAATTTCTTAGCACCTACAGTCTATGCATGTCTGTATAGCAGTCACAAGCTGATATACTATACTATTTATTGATGTCAAATGCACAGTGATACAAAGCAAACAAAGGACTTCTATATATAAAAGAATATATATGGGTCATATGCAAGCTATGAAGCATAGTGCCACATAATTTGTGGATGAAAAAGTCTTCTTAATCAATTGGAAGAGATAAATGAAAGAGGGAGTTACCGCCTTGTCATTATACTTCTTTTCCAAATACTCCAGGTCCGGCAAAACGTGCATACAATTTATACAACAATAGGTCCAGAAATCCAGAACAACAACTTTTCCTTTCAAATCCTACCAAAAATTGGAACAAATTTAAACAGTATATACATCTCAAGGAAACCTTGGTCCAAAAAGAAGTTACAATTTTTACCTTTTGGAGCTGAAGAGGAGAAGTATTTAGCCAATCTAGTTTTGATGGAAATTCTGGCACAACTGGAGCCGTTCCCCTTACATAATAATTTACAGATTTGATCAGTGTTAACCAATTTCATTAAAAGAATGAAGTGTACAAAGAAACTTCTAATGCAATTTATATTGGAGAAGTTAGAAACAAAGCAACTACCTGGTTTCTATATCTGATATATATTCCATGAATCGTTGGATTCTTTCACTTCCTGGACCACCTATACACAATCAAAGGAGATAAGTTGACTTCTTCCTTTGTGCTGATGAATATCAAGTCATAACAAGGATGTACAACCATGAAATGAACAAATAAGTCAATACAAAAATAAAATCCAATTAAGAATTGTTAAAATACCATGAATAGAAGTGTTAGTTGATATAATTTAATTTACCCCAACTCATCAGCCTAAACTTTTGGGTTGATTGGTGATTTAACATGATTCAACATGGTATCAGAGTAGGAAGTCCCAGGTCCAAACCCCGTGAAGTCGTTTCCTCCCCAATTAATATTAGTTTCACTTGTTGGGTATTTCTCAAATTTTCAAGCCCACCGGTGAGGGAGAGTGTTAGTTGATATAATTAAATTTACCCCTATCCAGTTATATCTTCACTCTCTAAACTCCCTTTAACACAAACCCTTCAACCTAGATTTTCCCCTCCCCCTCCGATGTTGTTCTTCGTCGGTGTCGAAGAAGGAACAACTCAGAATCCATTCTCCATCCTCGTTGGAACAACACCATGACGATCCCTTCTCGATGACGTACCCTATTCACCTCTATTCTCCATCCTCGTCAGAAAACAACTCAGAATCTCCATTGTGCTTTGTCCCGTCTCTATGTTTTGCTACATCTCCGTCGACTATGTTGGTTCTCGTGGAAAGCTAGTCTCAACGTCTCTATTTGAAGTTTTTGCTAGATTTTCACAATATAATCTTTTTGGCAGATGAAGAGGAGACCATTCTCAACTCTTTTTCACAAAGATCTTCAACGAAAAGTTCTACGACATCAAGCCCATCATATTTAGGCCATAATACACGTTTTTTAGCTTATGCTCGGCTGACGGGGGCAATAGCTCTATTCAAGTTTTCCCTCATTGACAAGTTCAATCCAAGTACACCGACCCGATTTTTTTTTATGGGTTTTTTTTTTTAATTTCTTCATTTCTTTTTCTATTCTTTTTTTTCGTTTGTTTTATTTCCTTTCTTTTCTTTTCTTTTCTTTTACTTTTTATAATTTTCTCGTTTCTTGTCTTTTCTTTATTTTGTTTTTCATTTTCGATTGTTTTTTCCTTTTTTTTTTCTCTTTTTTGTTTTCATTTTTAATGAGGCCATTTTGCTTGGACAGGTTTGGAACTTGAGATCTTTCATCGAAAAGTACACCGACCCGGTTTTTTTATGGGTTTTTTTTTTTTAATTTCTTCATTTCTTTTTCTATTCTTTTTTTCGTTTGTTTTATTCCTTTCTTTTCTTTTCTTTTTTCTTTTTTTCTTTTTCTTTTTATAATTTTCTCGTTTCTTGTCTTTTCTTTATTTTGTTTTTCATTTTCGATTGTTTTTTCCTTTCTTTTTTTTCTCTGTTTTGTTTTCTTTTTTAATGAGGCCATTTTGCTTGGACAAGTTTGAAACTTGAGATCTTTCATCGAGAAGTACTCATTGACGTCTAGTGATGGCCGGATGTCAAAAGCATTGCTTGCAGTGAAAACTGTGCGAGTATAGTTTTTGGAAAATCTTACCCGAAGATTGCATGTGGACTGTTTCTCGAGTAAAAGTTAAAGGCAACCCCTCCTATACATCAATGATGGCTGATTGTAGAAGGCATTTCTTGGCGTGCGGGAGATCCGTGTGAGCTTGTTTCTAAGAAATTCACATTTTCGGCAAGTTTCCGCTATCGGCTTCTGGATCAAGTAGTGCTTCATCTAAAGCTTGTGTAATCCGCTCTACTCCATCGTCTTGATGAGTGAGTCACGGTTCTTCTCCACACTTATCACCACCTAGCGCCGATATTGGATGTGTCTTCCTCCCCCTTCCCTCTGTGCAAATTCCATTGGAGTATCCTCCATATACGAGTTATTTTTCTTGGAAGTGTAGCTGATAATGAGTTAATCTTTCGGATATGCAAGACTTTCCTTTTAGCACTTAAAGTTGGGCGTTCAACTTCCTTCGGGGGTGTTTGTTTGACATATTTAGGTACTATTTGGGTTAAAGAGTTATATTGAGGAATTATATTGAGTAGTTAAAAGTTGGAAGTTGTGTCTAAAACTCGTTTGGATGTAGTTTTTTTGTGTAGAGGAGTCAGAGTCAAAACCTTGTTTGGATGTAGATTTAAAAATGAGTAGTTATTTTTAGTAGTTAAAAATGAAATGATTAAAAATGAGTGGTTAAAAATGAGTTATTTTGATTGATTTGAAAGGAATGATTAAAAATGAGCGGTTAGAAATGATTGGGTAGTTATAAATGAATGATTAAAAATGAATGGTTAGAAATCAGAGTTATTTTAAAAAGTAAAAATGAGGGGAGTTAATAAAAACTCGTTTAGAGGTAGGTTTTTTAGGAGTTAATAAATCCTAAAACTAACTTCTCCCTAAATGTGTCAAACAAACAACCCCTTAAAGTTGGAGTCTTGTATTTACCAAGTTATTGTATGATAAATGTGGCTCAGGCCTAAAACCTTGAAACACTATCATCTGATCAATGAAAATGTTTTTGCTTCATATCACAAAATAATAAACCCCAATCCTTCAACTTAATCTTTTGAATTGATTGGTGATTTAACATGATTCAACCAGAAGTATAAAAGTTTATGAAAACAAAAACAAGAGAATGTTAGATAATAATCCCTCTCATTTTCTGAATATACTTTGTTACTCTCCTTAGACAACAAATCCAAGCTCGATCTCAAAAAAATTTCAGCTTATTTCCACCCCCACAATTAAGCTCTCTATATCTAATTGAGGGTATTACATGAAGGAAGATTCAGGTTTCTTCTAGCATTCCTCTTTACTATCTATGTTTCCAAACTCCTACCAAAATGATTAAGCTCACGGAAAATTGTGACGCGACTTCATCTAATATTATCCCCCCAATCTCCAAGTTTCCCTACTTAAAGAAGGTACATACTCACTAGATTTACAACTTATTAGCTCTCTATTAAGCCCTTATTTTATAAGTATAGAGAACTTGGGGCTGACACTTCCGGTCAGTATATCTGGTTCGAAGTTTTCTGTAATAATGATTTCTTTTTCAATGCTAATTAGCAGCTATAAGCCCCTTGAGCTCTTCAAGCGATGCCATACCCTCTTTCTTTTGTATAATTTTTCTCAAGAATTTTTGCTTAGCTTCCTAAAAGAAAATTGAATATTAATTAAAGAATGTATATGCATCAGGGAAATTAAATATGTTAAGTAATACCTGAGCTAGCCTTAGTTAGGAAAGAAGGCTGGTTAACTCCCAATAACAAGTTCCAAATAGCTTTAGGAGATGCATACTGCATTGCCTGTGGAATTGTATACATAGGCTCAAGTAAGAAAGAAAACTTGCAAGCTGAGTGGTATCATTTAATTTAATGTTGGTTAAGAGACAACTGCACCTTCCAGTTTGTAACTGTAAATATGAGACAAGAAAAAGCAATGCCCAGACTTCCATATCTCACTAGATCTCGCCTAGTACCCTGAAACCTGTCCATGAATCACCAAAGAATCTAACAAATTCTCAAGTATTTTGATAAGATACTACTGCTGATATAAGTATAACCACTCCATCACAACTACACAAGGAAATGATATTCTAAGTTGCAATCGTCATCAATTGGGATAAAAAGTTTTTTTATATCCGTGACTATCCGGACCAGCTTGAACGCACCTCGATTAATGTCTCAAGACATATTGTTTGACCCTACAACATTTAGATGTCAAGGTATCATTTAATTTAATGTTGTGTGTCTGCATAGACGACTATGCCGCATAATTGTAATAGGCAGAAAATCTAAATAATTTCTCCCATTCAGCACTCTCCCTCAAAACTAGTGAGTCATTTTCTCTCTGCAACTTGTATATTGATGTACTTAACTTAGTCCTAAGGTGCCATGGGCTGGAAAAAAGAAATCTAGACCCACTAAATGCAGTTTTCTTAGAATTGAAACCAAGGTATACTGCATTTCAATATGAATAGCATCCAATTAGGTGATTTAGAATTTTTATTGATCTTTACCTTCCAAATGATAACGAATCATCATTGGCAGCATCCAATTCCTGTACAGCAGCAGCACCAATGGCTGAGGAATATTTTTCTGGCGAAATTTGTGCAGGGGGTTGAAGAAGTTGAGGTCCTTGTATCTTTTCATCTGCAATGATGTGCGCCAAATACTAACTTAAACTATTCGACAAACAAGTAAATTTGTGTGCCGTTATAAACAGAAGAAAGACTCATTTTCATGAAATAGAAATGACTAAGCACATAACCAATCAGATCATGTAAAATTATTTATTCAAAAGTGTTCCCCTGATACATAGTATTTCAATTACCAGAAATTGATCTTACTTCTGATCAAAGAAAAAGGAATTGCTGTTATAATTCATATAATGTGACACAGATATAGCTTCACTGTTCAACAGCATGATGGTACAAAATGACATCACAATGTATTCTCAGGGCTACATACTATAGGAATCAGAACCACCAGAGAGAATATCATGAATTGTGATGCTTCCTATATCATTTCGAATAAGTGATGGACCAGCAGTCTTAAGAGTTTCGTACGATAGTGTAGTTTCAACAGCAATGCATCTGCAAGCAATACATAACATCATTTAACCAAAAAACTTATTCTTGCACGAGAACATATATTTATTCGTGATTTGATAGTGAGAGAGAGAAAAGGATAGATAGGTAGATAGAGTAATAACTGGACAATGATAATAAAACCCACAAGTTGCATTAACGATACAAAGATAGTCCAGTGTTTATAGATCAAAACGGGCTATTGTCCATCACTTGACTTCTTTTAATAGAAAGAGAACGTGAAAATTTATAGGTTAAAATACCATTTTGGTCCCTCGACTTTGGGGTTTGTTCCATTTTGGTCCCTCGACTTTCAAATGTCCAATTTTAGTCCCTCAACTTTGTTGTTTGTCCAATTTTGGTCCCTCAACTTTCAAATGTCCAATTTTGGTCCCTCAACTTTGCTATTTGTCCAATTTTGGTCCCTCAATTTTAAAATGTTTTCAAATTTGGTCCTTAGACTATAAAAAAAGTTCAAAAATTGTCCTTTGGTCAAATGAATTTTTTATCACTCCTAAATTATTTTCTCTCTCTTTCATATTTCATAATTTATCTCTCTAGAAATTTTACCTCTCTTCAATCCACCTCTCTTCCCCTCTTTTCTTTTATTTTTTTTCTTCTTTATTTTCTTTCTTTTTTTTTATTCCATAGTAGACTATGAATTTTAAAAACCAAAAAGTGACAAATCAAATTAGGAAAATTATTATTTAGAAAAATGATCTCATGTTAAATAATTTGATGAGATGGATTGAGAAGAGAATAAGAGAAAAAAAGAAGAGAAGAGGATTAGAGAGGTGGATTTAAGAGAGATAAAACTTTTAGAAAGAGAAATGATGAAAGATAGAAGAGAGAGAAAAAAAAAATTATTTGACGAAAGGACCATTTTTAAACTTTTTTGATAGTCTAAGGACTAAATTTGGACATTTGAAAGTTGAGGGACCAAAATTGGACAAATAGCAAAGTCAAGGGACCAAAATTGAACAAACTACAAAGTCAAGGGACTAAAAATGGACATTTGAAAGTCTAGGGACCAAAATAGAACAAACTCCAAAGTTGAGGGACCAAAATGGTATTTTAACCAAATTTATATTACCTCATTTTTGCAGCTTCGGCAGCTTGCACTCCTGCTAGTGCATCTTCAATGACAATGCACTGCAAAAATTTAGAAAATAATTGTAACAGCACGATTGACGTTTATTGTTTAAGATAAAAAAACGGTACCAAAATGAAAAAAAAAGATTTACAATAGAGACTACAGAAATAAAAAAAATGAAGAAGACAAAATTATGGCCACGGTAAAGGCTACAAGAGTGGGAAAGCAAACTTTAAAAGATACACATATGGCTTTAATTTCATATTCATGATGAAATTGTTTCTTAAAAATAAATAAGGTCTCGTTTGATAACCATTTTGTTTTTAGTTTTTTGTTTTTGAAATTTAAGTCTTTTAGAAATTATTCTTTTTTTTAAATAAAGATAATCATGCCCGTCCCTAGGCCAGGCACTGGAAACATTGAAGGAGTAATGTCACGGGTGAGTCTCGAACCTGAAACCTTGAGGGGACCATACCCTCAAAGCCCAAGTCTTCAACCATTGCGCTATTAAATATCCGAGTTCCAATCAGCGCTTTGGTGAAGATAATCTCAAATATAACATTTACAAAGTCTACAACAATTACTATACCATATGTTTTTTCTACATGGATATCTATATCTTACCTATATTTGTAGAAACTAAACCAAAATTTGGTAACAAAAAAAGTAGCTTCCAAAAGTTTATTTTTGTTTTTGAAATTTGGTTAGCATTCACATATTTTCTTAAAGAAAGTTAGATACATTATAGGAAAGATGGAGCACATTGTAGAAAATATGAGTAAAAATAAGCTTAAATTTCAAAAATCAAAAACAAAAAACCAAATAGTTATCAAACAGGGCCTAAATAACCCAGGCATAGGAACCATAAAATAGAACATAGTGTTATAATGAAAATTAAGCCTAGGAGCATTCTACAAGCAATGTACAACAAGTCTTTAATGCCAAGAAGAAAGAAATATGAAATTAGAGTTGTAACTTGTTAATTTGTTTAGCTGCTGCAGTTGTAATAGGTGAACCGGTTGTTTTGTTTGCTTTGATGGTCTACCGGTTAAGCCGGCTTCTTTAACGTTTTAGTTGCCAGTGTATTTAATCAGCATTTTGATCTTTTTATTGAATAAAGCTGTACGATTTTTCTCTACTTCAAATTGCCTGCTTCAATAAGAAATGAAACAGAATGGCTTTACACATTGGAGTCTCAGGAAGAATATATGTATATATATATATAGAGAGAGAGAGAGAGATGGAAAAAAAAAAAAAAGATGGCCGATCGGTGTACCTCATCAGAGGGCACATTCAACAACTTTGATGCAGCTATAAATATGTCGGGTGCAGGCTTCAGATTCTCAAAAGCATCAGCTGATACTATGGCATCAAACCTATACAAGAGAGGAAGAAATTCATAATTAAAAATCTTAAACAAGTCATTGAGAAAACTCTACTTTAATGAAGACTCTCTGGCTCCTCTTTTTATACGCATTTTGGTGGAAGCTATGGACATTGAGGAATGATCGTACCTTTAATGAAGTTGCACAACCTGAGGAGTACTTAATCGAATCAATCACTCTACTTGCCATATCATGGGCTCATAAATCTAAGCCTTTTAAAGACTATAGTTTTAATTCTCTTCTTTTTCATTGGAATGGTCTTATGTAACTTATATTGGCTTTCTTTTTGTAACTTTTCATCTCATCAACTAAAGTTTCTGTCTCCTATAAAAAAAACCCGTCATTGAGAAAACTTGCTGCAGAAATTTAAGGGGTCCAAACCTTTTAGTCTGAATCAAATTTTACAAAAAAAATATATATGAGAACGTCAAGGGGCAAAATATTTCCACCCAGTTTCCAAATTATCTTCATGACTTTTTTTTTTTTTTTTTTTGAAAATCAGGAAATTGGAACTTTGCTCCACTATAACCAGGGTAAGTTGGATAACCACGCTCGTCCCTACACCAAGCATCGGGAGACATTGGAGGAAGCTTCATGACAACTTTCTGAACCTAATTTCAAAATGTATA
Source organism: Sicyos edulis (assembly GCA_036507275.1). Taxonomy (NCBI): domain Eukaryota; kingdom Viridiplantae; phylum Streptophyta; class Magnoliopsida; order Cucurbitales; family Cucurbitaceae; genus Sicyos; species Sicyos edulis. The sequence goes on along the minus strand of CM071849.1, from coordinate 47,812,957 downwards.
CCATCAAATATTTGAGAAGTACGCAATTACGTTTATTATGTTTGCAAGTTTCCCTTGGAAATGAAATTAGCGCCCCCCAGTACATTAATTATTGACGAAACGAGAATTCCTTGTACCAAAACATCTTAACCATGTTTCACCTATGGGCTATGAGTTAATAATAGCTCTCTAATAATATACCGAGTACGAAACCATTATATTGTAACTTTGTAGCCCAATACAAGCGATCAGAAAGTTGCATTCTTAAATTAAACCCCATATACTCTGATGTGTAGATACCATCAGACTTACATTGACAATGGTAATCCCGCAGCAGCTAAATTTACATCAACCTTGATCCGATCAGCACTGGATGCAACAGCAACTTTAAGGCCCTTTCTTTTACACTATCAATGACGGTCCAAAGTCAAATAGTAAGTTTCAAGATGATCACCATCAAAATAGTATTAGTGAGTAATGGGTAGAAGCAGCTTGTATTTCACAAGTACATACCTCCGTAATGAGTTCGAGTGCACCAGGGAATCCTATTCCAGAATTGGGCTTTGCATACTAATACGCCAAAAACGAAAATAAAAAATAAAAATTACCGTTGGATGATACCTAGAATATATTAATAGAAGGAGCGAATGAAGAGACGGATAGTGTAAAAGAAACTTACTATTTGGATATTGAAAATCTTTATTTGACTCTCATATTATAGAAACTTACTATTTGACTTTGGAAGTTTCAAGATGATCTCATATTCTGATAACCTTTTCTAAATATATTAATGAAACGAACAAATAAAGAGATGGAAGTGGAACATTAGAGAGTGATTACCTTCTCTAAATAAATCTCAAAAAACCTCATTTTTGCTGCCTCTGGACTAAATCCCTCGACCCCTTTGACTGATGCAACACCTCCTAAAAAGTTTGCTTCACCTGGTATGGTATACCATATATATAAAAAACTGAATATGCAATGGAAACTGAGTTGATCTTAACTCACCAGTCCCCATGAATGGCACAAAATCTTGAGGGGTGACTTGAACGCCCAACTCAGTAAAAACATCGACTGCAGCCCTTCTGGAGAGGTCCTCGCTGTTGCAAAGCACTCCATCCATGTCGAACAACACAGCTGAAACCTTGCCCCATTCGTTCGCACAAGCTGCTGCTGCTGCTGCTGCTGCTTTAACCCTAAACCCCATTTTTTGCGGAATCGCGAATCGTTTCGACCTCCATTGGTGAAGAAACCGAGGAGGTGAAGTGGGTGTTGTTCCTCTTGTTATTGTTAGCTTATTATTAGTTGACATGAAGCTCAGTTTGGGCGAAGCTGTGGTGAGGGAAGGAGAAGGGGAGAGAAAGGCCATGGAAAACTGCTTCTGAGACGCCTCTATTTTGCATTTCCTTCTGTTACTCTCTCTTTTTTTTCTTTTTTTCTTTTTCCTTTTTTTTTCAGTGGTGGAGAAATGGGTCTGCCTTATTTCATTTGCATTATCCACCTGTTTTGAGTTCATGCTACCATCCATTTGCTTCTCTTTCTTAGCTACGTCAATATCTATCCCCAACTGCTGTTTTTTTAAAAAAAATAAAATAAGTGGGAGACACAAATCTTACTTTTCTAATATAATATGAGAGTCAAATAAAGATTTTCAATATCCAAATCGTGACTATGGAGTAAAAAAGAATTACAACCAACCAAAATAACTAACGTGTCATCAACACATTTGATATCCTCAACTGCAATTTGAATACACTCAAAGGTGAAAAATATTATTCAATCTCTAAAATGTGACGGATCTAGATTCGAAAATTAAAATTCTTCAATAGAACCACCTCCTAAAATAATTTCTCATGAACATAATAATATAGCTAATTAGTTTTTAGTTATATACTTTCGGCACAAAATTCGGAAGTCCAAATCCTTCATTCACATGTTAGAACTTTAAAAGAAACACACACTGTTTGCACTGCTTCCCTTCTTTGTTAGGAAATGAAATGAGCAAATATCAGCCCACAACTTCTGGCCTTGAACCGTTAAAGCCCCACACGAAACAAATGGCTTACTTCAGAAAATGCACTTGAAAAGTTTTGATGAATAATGCGATGACATTGACTCTGGATGATATTACAAGAGAAACAAAAGGCAGAATAATTTTATGCCATAGTTGAAACTTCAGCATTGGTTTTATAAATTTCACACACAAGCACATATACACTATTTCAGTCGTGTAACAAATCTCCATCAATAGAGAAAAGCAAGACACGATTGAACTTATTGGCATTACAGGTAACTTAATTCCCTTCATAGTCCGATATAATTGTGAAGCATGGGTTGATGAATGCTGAACTGGTGGTTCTACTTCCTGTTGTTTTGTTACCATGCATTGAACGAAGATTCATTCAGAAGGAGGTGAAGCCAAAGAAAGTAGGGACTGGAAATGGTGCAACTGATGTGCTGAAGACAAATGTGCTTGAAAATGAACAATGCATCTAGTAAATATGGAATTCCAATAGCTGGTTCTAGCAACATAGGCTTCAAACCTTCAGTTAACACAGTAACGAATATCAAAATAGTAATATAAGTCCTGTTTGACACTAAAAAAGGATGAACAGTTATTTTCTTCTTTCATGATATTACAATTCAAAGATGGTGGGGCTTTGAACTTTCGATTGAAGAACTTTGTTATTACTATGCAAGTAAAATATTTCATATCTCCATAGGTTTGAGGCAAAAAAATAATTTAAAGGTTACAGGTATATGAACGTGCCTTATATTTGGAAGCTTGATTGCATTGAATCTCTGCATTAGGTTGTATGCTTTTAGCACAACTGAAAAATGAAAATGTTATCTGAAATCTTGACTTGGTTTTCATTTTTAGTTTTGAACTGTAGCCTTCTGTTGCAAAAGATGCTTCCCCGTTGGCACTTTTGGGGTGTATAGATCACCAAAAATCTTTACATGAACAACTTCCGCTTCTGAAATGGTGATAGCGAACACGGTCCCTCACAATTATTTCTCGATCATAAATTTGAGAAATGAGTTTTGTGGCTGAATGGCAATCCTCACACACCCTCAAATTCTTCACTATGTGTATCGTTTTACCTGGTGAGGTATTAATCAATCCAAAAGCAATAGCAAGCTTTTCACTGTGGTGTCCTACTGCAGTTTCCTTTTCTTCCTCTTCGATATCATAATAAACTTGAGATGTATCGGGTGAATAACCTGCCAACTGCAGCCTCTCTTTCATTGATTGCAGCTTGCTATATATTTCCTTCATTTGCCGATGCGATCCATCACCCATTTTGAATTCATGAACAGTACCATTTAGATCAACCATACTGACACCGGGCAATGTTTTTATCCCCCTGTCTTTCATCATCTTTCTTATTTTAGAAGCCTCATTAAACCTCCCTGCCTTGGCATATATGTTCGACAGTAACACATACCGGCCACTGTTGTGCGGCTCTAATTCGAGCAAAATCTTCCCCACTTTTTGAGCCAATTCCACATTTCCATGAATCCTGCAGGCATCTAAGAATGCTCCCCAGACAGCTACATTGGGCTTCATGGGCATTGAGCTTATCAAATCCTCTGCTTCAGAAAACAACCCTGACCTCCCTAGCAGATCAACTACACAACCGTAATGTTCCATTTCAGGCTCAACACCATAGAACTCTTTCATCGTCTCAAAAATTCTTAGGCCATTGTCAACAAAACCTGCATGGGCACAAGCAGTTAGAACGCTGACAAGCGTGACTCTATTCGGTTTCAGCCCCCCCTTCTGCATCGTAGAGAAAAGCTCAAGTGCATCTTCTGCTCTTCCATGTATAGCAAGCCCACCAATCATGGCATTCCAAGTGAAGACCTCTCTTTCTTTCACTCCTTCGAATACCTCCCATGCCATGTCCAGCCGCCCACATTTTGCATACATATCTAACAAGGCAGTCCCCAACACTGCATCCAATTTTATGGAGTTCCTCTTGAGATAAGCATGAACCCACTTTCCCTGATCAATGGCTCCAATACTGGAACAAGCAGCTAACACACTGCACAAAATGAACCTTCCAGGCCTAACGTCCTCTCTTAGCATTAACTGGAAAATCTCTAATGCTTCCTTGTAACAACTTGCTGATAAGTAACCATCAACCATAGAGCTCCAAGTAATTTCATCTTTTTCACTCATTTCATCAAACACCTTCCTTGAATCTCCCAAATTTCCACCCTTAGCAAAACCATTGATCATCACATTCCATGAGCCAATGTTTCTAGTAGGCATTCGCTCAAACAACCCTCTAGCAGCTTCCAAATTCCCACATTTCAGGTACCCATCAATCATTGTATTCCAACAGACAACATCAGAATCCCCATCATGGAACAGTTTCCTTGCATCTTCTAAGCCCCCAAACGATGCATACATTTGAATTCCAGCACTTTTGATATGCATATCACAACCAATGCCATGTTTCACCACATGCCCATGGATTTGCCTCCCTTCACTAACGGCTTGCGCCAGAGAACAAGCTTTAAACAGAGTTGGGTATGTGAATTTATTTGGCCGAGCATCAATAACCATCCTACCATAGAAGTAAATAGCCTTACAGGGATTGTTGTTCTGTAAACACCCTTTAATCACAATATTCCAAATGAAAACGTTGGGATTTGGGATTGAGGAGAAAACCTTCAAAGCGAACTCCAAATCGCCGAAATGGGGATTCGAGTAACACTTGAGCAACGCGCCAGAGACATAATGGTCTCGGAAATGGCCACTTCGCAGTACAAGCCCATGAACTTGGGTGAGATATTGCAAAGAAGTGATGAATTTAGTGTCAAAAAGCTTCAGAACTGTTTTTTGTGGAAGTTTTGATGTGGGAATCCTCTTCTCTACAGCCAAGTGTTCAGAAGGGAACTGTGTGGTGGAGATTGAGCTCATCTTTTTATCCTTATTCTTCTGCTCTGCTGATGAAAGCTAGTCAACCCAAAACCATTTATAGACACCGTTGGGAAGTTCGTTGGTGATTGACAATCTATTTCTTTTCTTTTTTTTTAGTAAAACTTGTCAACTTTTTATTAATGAATATTTATAATGTAGTATTATTAATGATTATGAATATATATTATCCTAAAATTTTCCTACATTTATAATTAAATTAGAGGTCAAGTGGATTGGCCTGATCGTTTATAAGCTGGCACTAATATTTATAAAAAAATAAATTGTCTTTGCTATAGAGGATTCAAATAGGCCAGGATAAATAGATATTCACTGACATTGGCTTTATGAAGTGATGATGGTTATATTTAAGAAAATAAAAATAATAATAGTAATAAATAAATAGCGAAATCTATGTCGGCGGTAAATTGGATTGAACCACTCCGGCAGTGTGTCTCCCGTTCCCCTCCTCTCCGTCGTGCCTGTAATTTGGCGGCACCCATATGCTTCCAACCACCACGAATGGATGAGCTATCCCTGTCTTGCGTTGCATAATCTGTTGCCATTTTCGCGTGCAATCCATATAATAACATTATTTAACTATCCTTTTTCACTTTAAATTAATTCCTATACAATAACCATGTTCAACATTACTTGAGGAATATAAATCCCAGATCCTTCCATATCATAAGGGATCGAAACAGAAATCATTTATTACAATCCTGGAATAAACATGCACATGATTTTATCACATTTCCAAAAAAGTGAAGCAAAATACTGACACAGAAGAAGCATTATGGGCAGCCCCCCCATCCACCACCACCCGGGGTTAAAATCTGCAGAATCTCCCCAGCTTTCACCTTCACTGTATTCTTGCCTCCAAGATTGACTCTTCTTTTATCCTCTTTCACCAGAAAATTTGCCCCACGAGCACCATCTCTTCCGCCTCTCAAGCCTTTCGGTGCATGAACACGTCTCTCCGAAAGAATACTCACCACCACTGGTTGCTTGAATTCAATCTCTCTAACAAGCCCATCACCCCCTTTGTAAACTCCACTTCCACCACTGTTCTCTCTAAGTGCAAATGTATGTAGAACAACAGGATATCTCTGCTCGAATATCTCAGGGTCGGTCATTCGAGTATTGGTCATGTGACATTGAACTCCACTTGTTCCATGCCATGAAGGACCAGCTCCACATCCTCCACCAATTGTTTCATAGTATCCAAATGTATCATCTCCAAAAGTAAGGTTGTTCATACAACCTTGGGAACACGCACATGCCTGAAATGCTGCAAGTATCACATCAGTTATTCGCTGAGAAGTGAGAACGTTGCCACCTACAATGGCAGCCTTCTCGCTTGGGGAAAGGAACGAGCCTGGTGGAATATATATCTTGACAGGAGCCAAGCACCCTTGGTTGAGAGGAATCTCGACGTCCACCATGCAGCGAAGGCAATATATTACGGCGGCTACTGTTACCGCCTCTGGTGTGTTCCAGTTACCATATACTTCTGGACTTGTCCCACTAAAATCAAAATTGGCTTCGCCTTTATGACGATCAATCGTGAGTTTCAAATGAATTACAGATCCATCATCCATGTAATCCTCTTCTTCGATTGTTATGGAGCTTCCCTCTCCAGATCCAGCTGAATTGGATGAAACTCTAGAGGCAACAGACTTTAGCATTTCCCTAACTGCACCTTCGGCATTAAGCTGTACGTATGTCATGTAAGCCTGAACAGCACTTAAACCATATTGAGCAATAAGCTCTTTGATTAGTGAGATTCCTCTGTGATTTGCAGCAACTTGTGCATGTAGATCAGATAAATTATCTTGGAGTCTACGAGTTCCCGGGATGATGCCTTCATCAGAGGCAGGAAACTGCAGGAGCTTGATAATTCCTTCTTCTTGAAAAAATCCCTTTTCAACAAGCTTGAATGCTTTTATTGCAGCTCCTTCTTCCCATATAGATTTTGAAAATGGTGGCATGCTTCCAGGAGTTATGCCCCCAATCTCTGCATGGTGCCCTCTACTCGCGACAAAAAATATCAATTTTCCATCATCAAGTACTGGTGTGATGACGGTTATATCAGGAAGATGGCTACCTCCAGCACATGGGTGATTGGTGACCAATACATCTCCTTCATTCAAATTGCCACCCCAGTACTTGATTTGCCACTGAACCGTACTGGACATTGCTCCTAAGTGGACCGGTACATGGGGAGCATTGGCAACTAATCCTCCATCAGGACCAAAGAGGGCACATGAGAAATCTAGGCGTTCCTTGATATTTGTTGATATAGAAGTTCTCTGTAGTGTCCTTCCCATCTGTTCAGCTATACCCATAAACCGGTGATTGAAGATCGAAAGTTGGACAACATCTGCAACATTTTCTGATACTTTTTCTGAGCCAAAGGTGTAATCTATTTCAATTTTGATGTTTCCGTATTTAGTTATAGTAGCTTTGCAGCTGGGTTCGACAACCACAGTACTATTCCCATTCATAATGATAGCAGGCCCTGGGATGGTATGACCAAACCCTAGATTGTCAAGCCTAAATAAAGGCGTATCCTGCCATCCATTTCCAAAGTAGACCCTGTAGTGGCCTTCAATTTTAGGGTCACCTGCAACTCCTTCAAAAGTCCGTGGCTTCAATACATTTGTAACTCCAATACCACGAACTCTTATATCACATATAAGAATATTCCTATTCTGTAATTTAAATCCGTACTCCTGTTGGAAAAGCTTCTCAAACTCAGCAGCAAAGTCAAATCCTAATCCATCATCAGTTTTTTGGCTTTTGACCATGATGGCAGTATCTGTACCTTCATACCTCAAATTCAAATATGTTTCAGTTGTAATACTACCCTCTTTAAACCCTTGTCCCTGCAGCTTATGCTTTACTTGCTTAAGTAAACTAGCCTCTCTTCGAGAGGCCTCCTGGACAGACATTGAGCAATACACCGCCAAGTATGGCTCCTGTCCTTCTTCAACAACATCTGCCAGTCCCATACCATAGGCACTTAAAATCCCACAAAATCTATGAATAAATATCTCTTTCATACCTAACAACCTAGCAATAGCACATGCATGTTGAGGCCCAGCACCTCCAAAGCAAGCAAGAGCATGGTTTTTTGTCTCATGGCCCTTCATCTCAGTCAATTGCCGAATTGGACGGCACATAGTTTCATTTGCAACATTTATAAAACCTAGTGCAATCTCTTCAATGGTCATAGGCTTTGAAGATGGATCCTGGACTTTTCTATAAGAATTAATTTCTGTTGCAAGCTTCTTGAACTCTCCTTCTGTGGCTTCAATATCTAGAGGTTGATCCTCATTAGGACCAAAGATGGATGGGAAGAAATCAGGAATAACAAACCCTAAAATCAGGTTTGCATCAGTAACAGCCAGCTCACCTCCTTTTCTGTAACAAACAGGACCAGGGTGTGCACCCACTGATTCTGGCCCCACCCGGAAAGCTCCAAATTGGAATTTTAACTTAGAGCCACCACCAGCTGCCACAGTGTTGATGTCAAGTTGAGCAGCTTGAATTATTGCCCCAGCAATCTGGGTTTCCAGGACCTGTTCATAACTTCCAGCATAACGGCTAACATCGGTTGATGTACCACCCATGTCAAACCCAATAAGGGGCTTCTTTGTTTCAAGCTCAAAAAGAGTTTGCGAGTAACCAACAACTCCGCCAGCAGGACCAGATAAAACTGCCTTGTGCCCTGAAAACCTATTTTCTGGTGCAAGTCCTCCATCTGATTGCATAAAAAGAACATTCACCTTCCCATTGCTCTCATCGAATTTGGACATGAATCCAGATAAGTACTCTTTGATGATTGGAGTCAAATATGCATCCACACTGGCTGTAAGGCCACGAGGAACAACTCGAACCATAGGGGTCAAAGCTGAGGACAAAGAAACATGTTTGAATCCCAAATTCATTGCTAGATTCTCCAAAGCCAATTCATGTTGTGGGTAAGTGTAAGAATGCATTAAGACAACTGCCAAGCAGCTAATGCCCCTTTGCAGAAGATCGTTCAATAAAGGCTTTAGAGATTCTTCATCGAGAGCCTTGACAATGCGAATGAGCTCGCCAGAAACCCCTCTTACACAAGAAGTAGAAGAATCTTGATTGCCATGAATGAGTTCAACTCTCTCATCTACTTCTATGACATGCTCATATAGATTTGATGGTTTTGAGACAGTTAGGTCAAATATGTTCGGACGGGCCTGGTTGCCAATCTGAAGCAAGTCTCTAAAACCTTTAGTAACACAAAGGGCAATCCTTTCTCCTTTTCTCTCTAGAAGTGCATTGGTTGCCACGGTTGTTCCCATCCGTATCCACTCTATATTCTGAGTGGGTATTTTGGTAGTCCTGGGAAGTTTGTTGCCAGTATATTGTTCAAGAATCCTTCGAATTCCTTCAACAGGAGCATCATCATAGTTAGATGGATCAACAGATAGAAGTTTTAGAACTTTGCCATCTGGTCGGCCTGGGATTTCAGCATAGACATCAGTGAATGTGCCTCCTCTATCGATGCAAAATCGAAGTTTGTGTTCATTGCTACTTCCCATTGGCGATGCCTGTGGTGTAGACAAAACTGCAAGGTTACAAAAAACGTGCGTTTTGCGATTCAAAACGTACGATTCGAAACGAATCGTGAAGAAATCGATTCACATCGTAATTTTGAATCGCATTTCGCCCGAATCGGACGTTTTCAGAGTTAAAAAAAAAACGATTCACCTGCGTATCGGAACGATTAAAAAAAAAATCATACCTTTTTTACTATCAAAGAGTTGTCGAAGATGAATAGCAGATGAAATAGGTTTCGAAGAACTTCATTCGTTCTTTGAATACAGAGATTTTGTAAAAAAAAAAACGAGCAGCAGAGGAAGAGACTGAGAGAGAGATGTGTGAGAAAGGGGCGGCTGTGCTGAGAAGTTAGGGCTTTTTGTTTACTTTCAGTAAAATTCAAAATGACTACGGCCGAGGCAGCAGTGAACAGCTTAAACGAAGGAGGAGACGACGTGAAGAAGAACTCGATCTCAAATATAATTTTTTAAAAATGAAGAATAAGAATAAACTGATGTGGAGCTCACATCAAAGACTACACATTTTATTGTTTTTTAATTAAAGAAAAGTAGATAAATAAAATATCATTCAACTTAATTTCATTTTAATTTAAACAAAAAACAAATATAATTATGATCTATTAGGTAAGGGAAATTAACAATTTTAATTATAATACTTTTTCTAAAATATTATATCCTAAATTTTTATGAATTTTTCATAACCAAAATGGTTTTTCTTCCAATCTACTGAAGTTATATGCTTTAATTATTTGAATGACTATTTTTAATTGGTTAAACTTATTTGCTTTCATTCAATTAAATTGTTTTTTTTTTTTTTTGAGAAGTATTAAATTGTTTACTTGTTGGCAATCAATGTGAATATTTTGATCATTTTATAAGGATTCGTCCATTCTTCATACTATAAACAAATATTTTTCAAAGTTTTTCTATTTATACTGTTGTTTATTATTATTATTATTATACATGAAAAATCTCTACTTTTTAGATTTTTTAGGGTGTTTGGTGCATGGATTAGGATTAAGTTAGTCAGTATTAAGTTAAGCTGGGTATTAAGTTAATATATGTTTGGTGGACATATTAAATTAAGCTGGATTAAGTTAGGCTGACTGTTATTTGGTGTATAAATTAAGTTAAGCTGAGTTTTTATTTAATATTTTTTATGCACTTTTTTTTTATGTTTATTCTTCAATTTGTTTCCACTTTATAATAGAATATTTCAAACAACATGATATTCATTTGGTAAATATATATATATATATATATATATATATTTAAGCTATTTAATAAATGTATTTGATCAATATATATTTTGTTATTTATTTCAATTTTAATTTAATACCTACATTTAAATTAAAAAATAATATAATAAATTTTATATCAACTCAATAAGCTTAGGAAAACATCTAAATTATATAAAAATCATTTGAATTTAATTACTTATTTAGAAGGTTGATATAAACTAAAAAAAATATATTTAATCTATTTAGTACACCTTAATTTATAATATAATAATTTAATTTTTGATAGTTATTAAGATTTATAGTTGGAATTCAAATTATATTTTAGCTATCGAAACTAAATCTTATAATATAAATCAAAATCTTTAAAATTATTTCTAAAATTGATATTTATTTTTATTTTTTAATATTGTTACCAAACTTTCAAAATAAATTCTTAATCTATCTCAATTATCGTTTTTTTTTTATAAAAGTTATTTGAAATATATATCTTCTGCTATAAAAAGTAATATATATATATATATATATAATATTTTTTTGGGTGGCCTCATTCATATTAAATGTGATTTTAGTTTGTTGTTTTACTCTTTTGAGATCACAACAATTTAGGGGTGAGGGAGACTTGAACCTAAGATCTCAAAGTCATTAGGTGTACATCGATGTCATTTGAGCTACTGCTCTATTGGCTTGTTGCTTTACTCTTTGTTCACCTTTACTTTCTTCTTCTTTTTTAACACATTTACTTTATTTTTTCACTATGTATTCTTCAATCACCTGCACAAAATCTAATTGAGATTTAAAATTTTCTACACAATTTAAAGGCACCCTCCAACCCTCCATCTACAGTTCCATTATTATTATTATTAAAACCATCCATTTCTGGATCTATGGATTTAAATACATTTTTTCTCTCTCTTCCTATCACCAGTTGAATCTCTTCCATTTTTTTATATCGAAATCTCAACATCTTACCAAAAAATTAAATAAATGAATCACAGCTCGGCAAGAACGTTGTTGACCGAACATATGAAATTTGTGACAGAGGAGCAAGGATGGCCAACCGGCGAACTTCCGCTCGAATCATAACTCAAAAAAGTGAAATAAACCCACGAACGCAAAAAAATAAAAAAACTAACAAAAAAGAAGAAAAAAAATGGAACAAAGAAGAAAACGAATTGTTTTAATAGAAAAAAATGGATGAAATTCGTTCAGATTTGAAACAGTGACTCAGATTTGAATAGTGCTTCACTGTTCAAATCCGACTTAACTTAATCCATCTCTCGGGTTATTCCAAGCCGTCGACCAAACATGATTTTGGGGGCTTAAATTAATCCGGCTTAATTTAAGCCCCCCACCAAACACGCCCTTTAACGCCTCTTAGATAAGCTCAACATCTTTTTTATTTGAAAGTGTCTTGGTTCATTCACATATGCTTCTAAATTTGCGTCATAAAACTAGAAACAAAAATAAATTTTAAGAAAATGTAACACGTTTTAACCTCACTTCAATTTCCGCTAATCTCCAACTTTTTTTTTTTTAAACAAAATACTTCGAATTGATATAGAAACCAAACCTTACACTAATTTTTTGAGTCCGAACCACAATATTAGACAAAAAATATCAAGTAAATAATTAAAAAAATTATATAACATACCTTTTGATATGGTCAAATTGAAGGGTAGATCCTAGCATAAAATGTCAATAATAAATAGTCACCACAATAATAGAGTCGCCAACAACTCTTTAAGGTAGTATCTTTAATTCCATTTATCTACAGCTAATAATGGCGATATACAAAAGTGACACTATTTCCATTTTTTTTTCATACATATAACAAATCTGGACACAAATTAAATGTGGCTCCTTCAATAATTTATCGAATTTTAGAGGTGATTTTTGTAAAATTTTTATTTATAATTTTAAGTGTATCAAATATTTGGGAATAAGAACGAATATCATTCTGTTGACTGCATATCAATAGTATATAGTAATATACATATACAATATAGTCAAAAAAGAAAAAAAGGCACTAGCCTTTTTTTTTTTTTTTACCATATTTCAAACCAACCGTAAAGTAAATTAGTAAGGTTGCCATGATACCCTTTTTTTAGTTTAACCCCCTTTAAGTTGTGATAAAGAAAAAGGTAAATAAATAAAGCGTTAAAAAGAAAAAAAGAAGAAGAATGTTATTAAAAATAAAAAAGAAAGTCAACAGACGATGAAGATGTAAAGATTCCATAGTCACCCGAGGATGTTGGTCAAGTACTTACCCAAACTGGAACAAGATAATTCCATTCATTCACCTTTCTTCATCAAATTATTGTTCCCTTCCACTTATAACAAGATAATCTTTTGTTATATACACCAATAAAAATAATAGTGAAAGTGTGTTCATAATTAAAAAGATCATAAGTTCTAATCTTCTCTACCAAATTGTCATTGAACTAAAAAAATCTATATATTTAGTCACAATTGGTTGATTAGTATGATACTTTTCCACCTTGGTCGACAATGAGGAATATATGCTCAAATGCCAACACAAATTTTCAAGACATCTCTAGTTTCTTTGATGGATTGTCTTTTTATGATATAATTTTTGCGTTTTAAAAAATCTTAGTTTGAAAGTAACCCTTCCAGATGGAGGGTGGAAAGACTCAGAATACATACCTCTTTGCATCTAATTTTAATCTTTATACTTTTAACCACAAGGAAGTATCCCTTCCAGATTGTCTACACTAAATTTACTGCATAGGCTTACTGTTGATCCATCAAACTTATCATCCTCTGTTGATATTAGTGTGAAGATCACTGAACAAATGGCTAAATAAACTCATAACCATGCATATCCGAAAAACCAATCCTTCCTATACAACTGTTGCAAAAAGAAAACAGAAATTGTCAAACAATGCCTACAAGATCGAACTTTTTGCATATCAATCTATCAAGTTTTTTATGGGATTTAGTGTTATGGACGAGTTATTTTGTTAGTTACATGATAAATGTTTAACGACTTTGTCTTTTTTGGATAAGAAAATTCTAATGACCTTGTCACTGATCAATTGTGTCGAATGAACAAATCAAGCATAGAAGACCGAGTTTGAACAATCATAAATATTAAAATGCTATGCTTATTATTACAACAGAGAAGCAAACCTCATGGAAGCTTCTTCGATTTTCCTGTCAGAATAAGAAAGAATTTGAGTTCAGATGATGAAACTGGTCATTTCAAGATAGGCCTCCCATTAAAATGATAGTCATGCCCCTTTTCCTCCAATAACTTCACAAGTGGTCAAATGTTGATATCAACTTCATCAAAAACAAACTCATCTATCTTTTCTCGTGTGCTTCATCTGCTTCACAAACATAACAATAATTATTATTCATCATTCATAAGAAACTCATCTATCTAAATTCTCTTTTGGTTTTGATTTGAAACCTATTTGTCCTTTTTCTGAAAATTTCAAGTAACCCTCTACTACTGAGTGGCCTAGCGGTCAAAAAAAATCTTTGAGAACTAAGAGGTGAAATTAATAACCTACATTTTTTCTTGACATCCAAATCACATAGGTTCAAGCAATATGTCCCGTAAAATTTAGTAGAGATGAGGGCGAGCTAGCTCAGATAGTTACGAATATATTAATAATAATAATAATAAAAAAAAACCCCTTCAAAATGTTCATTTTATGCCTACTACGTCCCTCAATTATACAGATTTCGAAAGGTCATTCAACTTTCAATGTTTTATCCAAAATTTCCAAATTCTTACGGTTTACAGGTTTTTTAGGCACATTTTAAAGTTCAAAGACCCAAGAGACAGAATTTTGAAGTTCAGGAGCCAGACACTTCAAAATTCAGAGAGATCTATTAGTCACCAAGCATGGAATTTCAAGAGCCGAACTTACCACTTAACCCTTAAATAATTTACCAGACTTCACAATCAAAATGACTAGGTGAACTAATAAATAAATATATAAACATTGGAGTAAAGAATGGGTAAAATTTTATACTTTAAAAAATATAAGTATAAACTTCTAATGTAAAGGGAACTAAGGTGTCGGTTTCAAAAAAAAAAAACAGAGAGAACTAAGGTGCCCTCCTTCATTTGTCACTTCCCCCATGTTTCTACTTAAACACATTATGCTCTAAATCTAGTTCAATAAAAGTCAGATGCTAGATTACCATCAATCATAGAACAACTTTACGGTCCATTTCCATCTTTGTCCAAGGATATCGACAAATAGTTCAAAATAAAGCTGTCGAGATCTCCCTCAAGAACCGAGTCAGGATCCGAAACTTCATAATTCGTTCGAAGATCTTTCACCATTTGATAAGGCTGAAACATTCAAGCAAACGGTAATTAGTGATGAATGAAGAATAATCAAAAAACAATATATTACAGGTGAATTGACATTCCACCATGCTAAAAACAACTCACATGGAGCACATAACTACGAATCTGGTTTCCCCAAGTTATATCAGATAGACTCTGTGTGTGTTGTGCATTCATCTGAGCTTGTCGTGTCATCTCGAGCTGATTTAATCGAGACTGAAGTACCACCATAGCTGAGGCCTTATTTTGATGTTGTGATCTGTGTTATTTCTCATCCCAATAAGCAATGATCCAGCAGTAGTTTTATTCATCATATGACCAGTTTTAATCTTTCTTACCTTTCATTTTGACAAGTTGCTGTAATCCCTGTGGGTATATGGACTATCCTCACGGCACTATCAGTGGTGTTCACACTTTGACCACCAGCTCCCCCAGATCGGAAACGCTCAATTCGAAGATCTGATTCATTAATTTGTACATGAGTTGAAGCATCACCCGTGATTGGAATGACAGCTACAGCAGCAAATGATGTATGCCTTCGTTTGTTACTATCGAAAGGAGAGATGCGAACCAATCTGTGTACGCCGACTTCTGCTTTAGCATATCCAAAAGCGTATTCACCGTCTAATTTTATGGTTGCTCTCTGAGATAAAAGTATAATTCATCAGAACTAGCAGTTTATAACTCAAGCCAGAGCTTAAATATGTTTGGTGATTTTTACTCGAGCTATACGATTAAGAGACCTAAAAGATATAAGAATCTTCAACTGTTAAGCCTTATATTAGCTAGCAGGATTCAGGAACATGCACATGAAGATTTAAGCTCATACTCATCTTTGAGAGATCACAATGAAGAAATTGACAATTGAAGTTAGCCAGAGAGAGAACCTTGATTCCTGCAATCTCGCCCGGCATTTCTTCCATAACAGTAACCTTGAAACCACGTCTTTGAGCCCACATTTTGTACATATGCATGACCATCGCTGCCCAGTCCATGCTCTCAGTACCGCCAGCTCCAGCTTGAACCTGTTCCATCAACAAATATTCAAAAGGTGGATGGCTGTACCTCTATATTATTTACTGATAACAATTTTCAAAACTTCAATCTGGCAATGAAGAAAGTAACGTTACAAATGAGAAAATTAACACAAGAAACAAAGATTAGCAGCACCAAATTAAGCTGACCTCGATATAGCAAGAGCAAGAATCACTCTCCCCAGCCAACAAAGCTTCAAGTTCTTTCTCCTTTGAATTTCTTCTCATATTGAGTAGAGCATTTAGTGACTCCTGAGAGGCCATGCATAATACAGGAGTCAGGATTAAAAGAAAATAGGTCTGCCAACTTCCTAAAGAGAGGAGTTCTATTGCTACAACAATTGGGAGCGGGGGATTCGAAACATGGGCATTCACTTGATGTATTGCTCTAGTTGACCAACCCTCTAAAAATATTAGCCTAAATTCAAATAAAAAGATAAACATCTATCTATCAAACCTAGAACTCTCTATGAATATAAACAAAAATGGAAAACTCAACACAAAAAGAAAGAGGACATGCCTAGAGAAGATGAGTTGAGAGCCCACCGATTCCATGTCTGTATCATTGTCTTCTCTGGCGAGCTTTATCATGTCGATATGCTCAAGCAATTCCGTCTCATATGCATTGATCTGTTTCATGTTAGCCATAATAGAGCCATGCTCCCGACTTATCTTCCCTGCACGTGCAGGGTCATCCCAGAGATGAGGCTTATCCAACTCCAAGGATAGCAACTCCAATCTGGTGACCAGCTTCTTCCACTGTCATCCCAGCAAAAGATTGAGAATCAAAGGAAATGTAGTTTTGTAGATATTTTGAAAGTGAGAGCGGAACCTGTAAACGCTTCTTGATTAGATGGATGGATTGGGCAATTGCAGCAGCGTGGCTCCTCCAGTCGCTCTCGCTCTCGTCAAGGATGGCCCATCGATTGGCAATGATTCCTTGGACTGTAAGCCCATCAGCGGTGGAGGGCTCAACCGCAGCCGCAGCCGCAGCCTGAGTGGAGAAGAAGCGGAAGATGAAATTGCTACAACAAATGTTGTTAACATCAGAAACCCCACGAACATAGGCTTGAGATGCAGCTGCTGATGCTGGTGAGCATTGAAGCTGCTCTGTGCTTACCCGGTGGCTGCACATCGATACACTTCTCTCCTTCAAGTTTCCGAATACCCTCACCATTCGATTGCATAATCCCCTTCTCACACTCAAAATTCTCATTTTTCGATGTCAATTACACACTTTCTCCACTCCTCGCTTTAGGGTTTTCAACTTTTCATCCATTTATTTCTACCTTCTATATATATATATATATATATATATATATATATATATATATATATATATATATATATATTTAACCCCAATTTTAAATGGAAAGATTAAAATAAATATTAGGTTAAATTATCAAGGATGCCTCTAAATTATCTAATTTTTGTCAAACTTACCCCTCAATTTTACAAAACATTTCACAAATATCCTTAATTTTGGATGAAAATCGTTAAAGTTTTGTTTAAAAAATACTTCCGAACTTAAAAAAATATCAAAAATACCATAGGTCTTTAAAAAATATATATGAAATTTAAATAATTTAGGCTCCTTTTAATAATCATTTGGTTATTTTGTTTTTTTTTTTACTTTTAAAAACAGATTTATTTCAATTTTGATTTTTTTTTAATTTAAAAATATTAAATGAATTTTAAAAACTAAAAAAAGTAGCTTTTAAAAATATGTTTTTGTTTTAAAAAAGTATGAAAAAAAAACAAGAATAAAAAGTAAAAAACTAAAAAAGTCATAACAAAATGCTATATTTGAAAAAAAAAACAGTTATCAAACATGTTTTTTTTTTAATTTTCAAAAACATAAAATTAAAATAAGTTATCAAATATATACGGTTTTTATTTTTTAAAACAAAAAATCAAAAATAAAAAACTAGAAGGAAAAAAAAAACAAAATGAGTATCAAAACATCAACTTTCCTAAATATTACCATTCATTGCTTCCAGAAAAAAGATGTGTTATTTTTTTTAACTCACCCATCAGCCGAAAAAGATCATTTAATTTTTTTTTTCAAATGAGATGTAGTGTCTAATTATGTTAAGCAAACAATAATTTAGGAACTATTTAGGAATTTCGTCATTTAAAACTAATTCAATTTCATATCATGATTATGAATTTAATTTGAAAATCAATATTTGATTATCATTTATTTAAAAATATTAATAGATTTTATGTAGAGTTTGTAGTAAAAAGAAAAAAAAAATTTTGTTTTTGGAAATAAAGTCAATAAATTTCACTTTCTCTAGTCTGTTCTATTGATTGATTACCTACCTTTTACTTATTTTTAAAAATTAACTCAACTTTTGAAAACTAAAATTATAGGAAATTTATTCTCCATAGCATATTTTTGACTATTCATTATAATTATAGCATATTTTTAAAAATAATTCCATCCATAGCACATTTTTTTTTAAAATAATTTCATCCATAGCACATTTTGTCCAATTGCTGTTCTAACATCATTAGACTTTTATCGGTTCAACTGATAGACTTTAGACTTCTATCAGTTCAATTGATAGACTTCAATCAATTTTGAGTAATTGAACAATGCAAATTGATAGACTTCAATAATTTTTGTACCACAAATGAATAAGTTTGAAAATTGTGCTATACATGGATAATTATTTTGTTTTTTTTAATATACATGCAAAATCCCCTTATAATAATACTTTGAGAATTTATCCTCCATAGCATATTTTTGGCTCTTCATTATAATTGTAGCCCATTTTTAAAATAATTTCATTCATAGTACATTTTGCCCAAAATACCTACTTAGACTTCTATCAATTCAACTGATAAATTTTAGATTTCTATCAATTCAATTGATAGACTTTAAACTTCTATCAGTTCAATTAATAGACTTTTATCAGTCAACTAATAGGCTTCTATCAGTTCAACTAATAGACTTTAGACTTCTATCAATTCAACTGATAGACTTCAATCGACAAACTGATAGACTTCAATAACTTTTGTGCCACAAATGAATAAGTTTGGAAATTGTGCTATACATGAAATTATTATTATTATTTTTTAATATACATGCAAAAATTCCAAAATTATAACTATTTTTTTATTTGATTAAGAATTCAAATATTATATTAAAAAGAAGATGAAATTCATTTTAGGGACGTGATATTAAAAAAATATAGGGAAAGTTATACAAACGGTTAAAAATGGAATTATAGTTTCACCTAATATGATTATTCGGTGCATCTATAGCTTTATTTTATTGGAAGAGCTGGGTGTTTGTTTGACATATTTAGATAGTTTTTAAGTTAATGATTTATATTAAGTAGTTAAAACTTGAGAGTTATGTCAAAAACTCGTTGGATGTAGTTTTCGTGTAGAGGAGTTATACTCAAAACTTTGTTTAAATTTAGATTTAAAATAAGTAGTTATTTTTAGTAGTTGAAAAAGAAATTATTAAAAATGAGTAGTTAGAAATGAATGATTCAAATGAATGGTTAGAAATGAGAATTATTTTCAAAAGTAAAATTGAGGAAGAATTGGTAAAAACTCGGTTGGATATAGGTTTTCGAGGAGGAATAAATAAATCCTCATCTTAACTCTTAGCTAAAAATGTCAAACAAATAGCCCCAAAAACACAAACAACAGTTGTCCTTTTTTAATAATAAAAAATAGTTGTTGGCCTAAACTCACCATATGTCTTGTATTTTATCCACAACCAAAAAAACTACCAGAGTTCCCTTTCACAAATTACACCCTCATCTAAAAATTTTAAATTAAAAAAAACAAAAAATAATTAAAGGATTTGATTTTCTTCACAATTTTCCACTCCTTGAGTTGGCCTAACTTCCAACTGCCCATAGTGATTCTCCTCCTCAAATAAATATATATACTATCACCCCCTAATTACCAATTTTCTCACAACTCCTCCAATGGCTTCCCCATTTAGCTTCCTCCTCGCCATTCTCGCTCTCGCTCTCGTCCCCTCGCTCTACTATCCCTCAGGTCTCCATGATGTTCGAAATCTAATCCAACATGGTTCCCATTTCATGTTTAATTTACAGATTCATATTGGTTTTGATTTGAAAACGATTTATTCACATTATTGATATGTATGATCTATTTGTTGTTGTTTGGTGTCAGTTGTTGCTGAGGAGATTCAAGGACAAGAGGTGGTTGAAGCCTTCAAATGTTTTGACAATAAGTTTGTGGGTTTTCAACTCTCCCTTTTTGTTTTCTTTTATATGAGTTTCTTGTGTGTCCTTTACCTCTTTTTTTTTCTTTCAAATGATTTGAAACTCTTTTGTTATAGATATACAATGGGTGTGAAAGTGCTTACAGGCTAAACCCAAGTGGGAGTTTCAATGTCCCTCGTGAGGCTACTAATATGTTTTGCAATGGACCGTGCTTGATTGAAACACAACTTGTGCTCAATTGCCTTAACGGTGCATTCGAAAACTTCTTGTTTTACAACAAAGCCACAGTGCAAAACTTCCAAAATGCCCTTCGTGTTGGCTGCAGTTACTCAAGCCAAAGAGGTATATGTGAAGTAATGATCAATCATATTTAAAATGCTAATCTAGGTTGACCAAGTGATCAAGAGTTCATCGTGGCCTGTCACCTATTTAAGAATGAATTAATTTCATACACTTATTTGACAACTTGTTGGTCAAAGAGTCAATGTTAGAATAAATTGATCCGAATACCTACAATAATCATAAATAACAAGAGAAAACGAGCAAAAGAGTCACATTGAATGTTGTATAACAATGTTTAACTCAATTGTTGTTTATTGATGTAGGGAACTTCAATGAAGGATTGTTTATGCAAGGAGAATTCAGCAGAAGCCAAAGCTGGTCCAAAAAAGGGTTCACATTATATCATGTTCTTTTTGTTGTTGGGTGTTGTTTTTTTATCATACTAAACACATAATAGATTTGTGTTCATCTTTTCTTTCAATTTTGAAATGAAAAACTTTGCAATAGTTCCAAGAAACAAAAGGTGATACAAAAATAAGAAGTGTGTCATAGCAGCAAACTATTAATTAACTAAAAAACATAACCCTTATTAATTAGGAGAACCAAACATAACAACTAACACAACTGGAAAAACAATTCCAATTTCATGGGCTACATGTAGGGCATGGTTGATCAAAGAATTTTCAAAGATCAAAATCGTAAAACTGAACAATCATATAGTAAGATTGGAGTTATTTTTTGATATTATTATTTTGTAAGAAATGTTATATGATTTAGTAATTGAGATTACAAGTTTATATTTTCTTTTTTAAAATGTTTTTTAACAACAAAAAAAATTAAAGCTTTTTTACCAAAAAAAAAAAAACGTGTTTTACTTTTCGAAATTGAACTCGAAAGTTCGAATGTGTTTGACGAAAGATGTACACCCATGCAAAAGAGATTAATAAAAAATCAAACATTGTTTAAAATATAGAAAACTAAAATATATCTTAGCTATGATGCATTTTGGAAATTTCCAAGCCATTTGATTCCACCTTGAAGCAGCTATTTTCATATCTTAGAAGATAAGTTGTAGAGTTCTCCCATCATTTATTATAAATCATAATGGCAACCCTTAAATTACAAAAGTTTTATATAATTAAAAATTTAATTTATGAGTTAAAAAAAAATCAATTATACGTGGAAATAAATTGGTTGAACTAAACTTAAATCTCACATTCAATTTTGATTGAATTAAGAAAAAGTGCTATAAATCAATAAACACATAAAATATAATAACTTATTATTCAATAACTAAAAAGAACCAATCTTCATAAGGATGAATAAAAAAATTGATTATAAACAACATTAAACTATATATATATATATATCTTTTTTTAATACGATAACATTAAACTATAATAACCAAAAGATATTCAGATACTTTTAGTCTACATTTCCTTTTGATATCTTTTCCCTACTCCCCACAAATAAAGAATATTGGTTCAATGGCCAGCTTTCTTTGCCAACAAATTAGCAACATCCAATCAAAACAACACACACATGGTTCAGACGATAATTTATAGGCGGCCTAAGGTTTATAGCCTATGACACAAGTTTTAGAACTATGAATGGGTTAAATAGATGCCTCTAATTATTGAAAGTTAAGAATTATCAATAAAATATATTAATTAATATGTAATCGTGTTTGTTCTCCAAGAATGATCAAGAGACTTCAATAATTGTAGAACTAGTAACTGTTAATATCAACATCAGCACATATACTATACTACTATACTATACTACAACATCAACATCAGCAAAAGAAAGGAATATGGTTTTCAGATAATGCTTTAGGGCATTTGAAATTACTTTTCCCAACCAACCCATTCAAAGATGAAAGAACTTTACCTTAAAAGAAGAAAAGAAACAGTTACTATTATTTTACATAAGCATGCCTCCTATCTACTAAGAAAAGTCAAAGGTGCATCTAAACTGGCACAGACACTTGGCCATAAAAAAAAACTATCTCAATACACAGGAAAGACTAACAAATAATTTTGATATAAATGAATATGTACACGAGGGAAGAAGTCTGACATTACAAGTCAGCTGCAACTTTGGCCTCTTCTTTGCTTCTGTTGGTTTTCTTCTTCGGCTTCTGGGGTTTATCCATGTGTGACACCTGCAAGTTAATTCAGAGTTTTAAAAAATTAAATAAAACTAATTAAATAAAATTGAGAGAAGAGGCTAGCTTGCAAAATGAATTATTTGTTGCGGATGAGGATTCAAATTTTCCCCATTTTGCCAATGGATAATAATATATCTAATTAAATTTACTCTAACGTATAAATTTCAGCTATTAGGTTGATGGGTAATTTAACATGATTTCAAACTAGGAGGTCCTACATTTAAATTCTTGTAAAATCATTTCCTCCCCAACTAATATTGATTTCCACTTATAAGACATTTTTTAAATTTTCAAGTAGGGAGAATGTTGATATACAAAGTCCAAACTTAAAGTTTCGGGTTGATTACTGATTTAACATAATTCAACTACTTACAATAAACGATTTCCACTCGAGTTTCTTTTGCCCTTCTGATGTTGTAGTTGGCTGTGACTGATCTCGAACATGCCGAAAGATATGGACGAGCACAACAGCATCCAGAGCCGCATACTCTAGCTGCTCAACAAGATTTTTTAGTTTAAGGACTAATTTCTTTGATGTCTTTGGAAGAGTGAATTAAAAAAAACATAAAGGTTCCATTTTGGTCCTTCAAGTTTCAAAAGTCTAATTTCAGTCCCGCAACTTTCAATTAAACTTAATTTCGGTCCCTGCCTCACTTTTTGTAAGCCTTCCGTTAAATGAAATACAATATTAATATATATATCCCCTCAAGATTTCTTCCCCCATTGTTTTCTCTCTCTTCAACTCGCTTCTTCTCAACTACACTGTATTCTTTGCTTTTTTTTTTCCTTTCTCCCATTTCCATTAATTTACTCTTCTTTTTGTTGAATCTAAGTGGAGTTACTTGTTTTTGCCAACTTCGAAGTTCTTCCTCTAATTTTTGAAGTTTTGAATGCTGGGGTTCTTTCTTGGCTCTTGATCTTGGTGGGTTTTGTTCTTTTGTGTGTTATTTGTTACTTCTATTTTTGTTTTTGTGTTGATTGCAATTTTTTGTTTGGTGAGGGGTCAAATGTGATCTTTTTTCTGTGTTGATCTAAGGCTTCTGAGTTTTCTAAGTCTCTAATGATTCCACAATTTTGGGTGTTTGTCAAAAGATTGGATTAAATTCAAGAGATTGGAGGTGTTAATTTCTCCTAAAACAAGAGAGAAGTGGTGGTGGTTGAGATAATATACAATTTTTTTTAATTGGTTCCTCCTAAGACAGTGGGATGAGAGGTTGGTGTTTGTACTTTGGGATCTCTGTTTTATCTATTTCCCCATTTTCAAGAGTTTAGAGAACGGTTTTTTTTCATCAAGTAATTTGGGAGGTAGGTTTTCGAGTTTTTCTTCCTCTGTAATCGAAATTTTAATTTCGCTATTTTCTTGAATTTCTGAATTTGAGTTTTTCTCCCCTTCTTTTTTGGTCTCCAACTCTTCCCCAATTTCTCAAATAGTTTTTTGTTGTTGTTGTTGTTGTTTTGGTATTTAATGTAATAGGGGATATTCTGGAACTTTTCTGTTTAGGGTTGATGCTCCTTGAAGTTGGAAGTTAACACATGAAGATAGAAATGATGAGAGAAAGACATAAGAAAAGAAAAAGTTAAGAAAGAAATGAGGCATTGGAAAAGAAATCTCGAGGAGAGATAGAAAATATTAATACTATATTCCACTTCATTTCATTTTAACGGAAGTTAACAAAATAATTAACGGCAGAGTACAAAATTGAGCTTAATTGAAAATTGAGAGACTGAAATTGGACTTTTGAAATTTGAAGGACCAAAATGGAACTTAACCCATAGCTGAGGGACCAAAATGGTATTTTAACCAACATAAAAATATATAGGATAAAAAAGCAGCATGAGAGAAACCAGTTCGAAAACGAGAAAAAGAAAAAAAAAATCTTCCATAGTCATTTGTATTTTCTACAGAACTTGGAAAAACTTCAATAAATATACATTTATTAGCGACAGCGCTACTATCAAAGTTCAGTTAGTTACAAGAAAATGCATATTGTGGGTTTAAATTTGCTTTCCCCATTTTTAACTTATGTCGACAATAATAACAAAGATCCAGATACAACATACCTTAACTGGCATCAAATGGTCATATTCATAAATACACAATGTTAATACACTTTCAGCTGCTTTTGCTGATTCCCAATCAATGGAGAAGCGAAACGAATGTAATATATCAGGAAAGATAAGAAACTGACCTGATTCACTGTCAAGGGGCGCTGTTCCCAGTCACTGTTTCTTCTTGTCTTGTTCAGTTTAGCTCCCAGTACTTTCTAAATCAATTACAACATACAAAAAACAATAGATTGATTTCCAAAGAATATTTATTCTGCATATAAAGTTTTTTGAAAAAGAGATAAAAGAAGCCAATGAAGCTTTGCTTTAGATCATAGTATGAGAAAAACCAATTAGGTAGCCTATAACATTCAAAGAAGAAGAGACTTTCGTGTAACTGCAGCTATGTTACCTTCACAAGCCCAGATAGACCTCCACTATGGTCAAATACATTTTGAATGTCCAATAACATCTCATAGTGTTTGAAACACTGCAACGATTCATACGATTGGGACAGTTGCTTTATGTCGCATTTAAAATTGTAACCTACAAAGGGAGATGGTACATGTAAATAGAGATGCAGGCAGCAGAGGCACTTTTTAAGGCATGGAATTTATTTGTTAGTATTATACAAAGGAAGGTACCCATCCAACATGAATTTAGCTCAAAGTTTAGACATTTGTACTTTCTCTAACAGCTTGTAGGGTCAAATCTTTTACTCTACATATGAGGTAATATTCTTATATAAAAAAAATATATACAAGGTATGCTCTATCTCTGGCATTTTTGGTATCATTTGAACTTCAAGTTCAAAATGAAAATTAAAAAAATTAGAACAATATATATATATGCGCTTATATATGTGTGTATCTATCAGCTTGATCAATACCCTTCTAGACAAACAAGAAAAATAAAGAGCTTCAAGTGACTTCACCAAATCGAACATTCAGAAGATATCACTTACCCAGCTTCAAAATGCTTGAAGACTGCAAAATGCGGGTCAGACAATTATTTAGAATGTCGGGGACATCAGCACATAACTTGATCAGGTCAAAGATGAAAACCATTTTCTCGGAAGCAATTTGCATAATAGAGACCTGGACATAATATGATAAAACCAAAGCGAAAACAATAAATATCCAATTAACCTAATAAATATTTTAAGAAAATCAATAACTAAAGTTTGGATGGCAGCAACTACCACGCATCCTGCAGATTAAAGGTTACCAATAAAAAAGATCTGATTCTGAAGATCTTTTTTTTTTCTGGTAAGAAGAAATTTCATTATAATACGAAAATTGTACACCTGGGAGGAAACCCACCCAAGCAAGGAATTTATTATAATTATTTTTAAAAATACTTTCAATTCGATTACAAATATTGTGAAGGGCATAGATTTTATTCCATGAAAGGACAGCGAGAACAACGGTCCAAGAAGTTCCCAAACGATCTTTCTTTGTTATTGAAAATCTACAATTCTTTTTCAATCCAAAGGAGAAAAATAACTGGTGCACTACTTCACTGTTTTCACAAGGGTTAAAATACATTTTGATTCTTGTACTTCGGCACTTGTTTTATTTTAGTCTTACATTGAAATGTTCAAATTTAGTCTGTGTACATTTAATAAATCTTAAAAATAGTGTCTATGTTAATTTATGGTTATTTTTTTCAAAAAACAAAAAAAATTCATTCTCTGGTCTTTCCTAATTTTTTTTTAAACATGCTTATGTTGTGTTTTCTTGAATGAAAATTACTATTATTTTAACAAGTTCGATAAAGATTAACTTTCAAACTAATAATAGAGATTCATTTGGAGATTTATTGTTTAAATACAAGGACTAAAGGACAACGGTACAAATACCAAAATAGTGTTTTAACAGAGAAAAGAAAAGTTCGGTGGCACACATACAAGGATACAATAAAGGGACCCGAGAGAAAAGCGGTTACAGAGAGCAAGAATTTATGATTGATTACCTTGTTTTGTTTCTTGCCTTTTATAAAGTTAGGTTTCCACTCACAGTCAACACCTATAACTTTACACTCCTCAATATGGCATATTGCATGATGTAAAGCATCGGCTTTATCAACCCACAGTATATCTCCAACAATTAGTTGATTAAGATTCAAAAAGTTATTTTGTCCAAAAGCTTCCTCACGTTCTACAGAAAACCAATACGCAATTTAGGTTAACCAATATGCAAGTTAGGTTAATCAACATGAATCAGAACAGGTAAAGTTTTATGCAATACAAATAAAATTTAACTGCAGTGATTCAAAGCTCCATATAGCTAACGCCCATGTTGCCCAAGGCAGTACAACCATATAATGTACAGGAACCAAGATTTTTTTTTTGTTTTTTTGAAACAAGGGTAACCATGCCTGTCCCTAGGCCAGGCACCGGAGACATCAAAGGAATAATGTTACAGGTGAGTCTCGAACTTGGGACCTTGAAGGGAGCATAGCCCAAGTCTTCAGCCATTGTGCCATCCATGGGGACAAGAACCAAGATTTAGACCTAACTAATACTGGAAACCATTAGAGGTTCCCAAAGATAATTTACAACTGAACTGATAGTTACCCAAATATTTCACAAGACTTGGCAAGCCAAAAAAAAAAACTTAGCAAAAAGCTAAGTAGCAGTGCAACGCGTTTTGGTCCTTAGTTTGTGATACAGAGACAATGCAATAGGCTAAGAGAGTTGAGAGTTGGGGGTTGTTCTAGAAAGGAGAGTACTTGAGCCTCTCGAACTGCTGAGATTAATGTGTTTGTGGCTGTTTTTTTTTTGTTTTTCCTGCTGTTTTATTCAGTAATTTTGTGAGATAGATTAACTGAGGTTTATCATTAACTCTTAAAACTCATCAACTTATGCTTCAAAGGGCTTTAGCATGACATTACTAACTCTATTAAACTCTGTAGAACAATAGTGGAGAAGAATGGAAAACTTTATATTCAATCAATAAGATGGATACATATATATAGAGACTTGAAGGAAACCCTAACTAAACCCTAATTAGGAACGTGAAATTACAATAAAAGGCAAACTAGAAAACTCATAAACTCTAACACTCCCCCTCAAGCTGGAGCATATATGTTAATCATGCCCAGCTTGTTACAGAGATAATCCACTCGAACACCATTTAATGCTTTTGTGAAGATATCTCCTAACTGATCTCCTGTTCTCACATACTTAGTAGACACCAACCCTTATTGTATTTTCTCACGAATAAAATGACAATCAATCTCGATGTGTTTAGTCCGCTCATGAAAAACTGGATTCGAAGCGATTTGAATAGCAGCCTGGTTGTCGCACCATAACTTGATCGGAGTAGGAACCTTGAAGTCTAATTCAGCCATGAGTTGATGTATCCACATAACTTCGCACATTGACTGTGCCATAGCTCGATATTCTGATTCAACACTCAATCGTGAGCCCACATTTTGTTTCTTACTCTTCCATGAAACTAGGTTCCCTCCCACAAACACACAATATCCAATCGTGGACCTTCTATCATTTTTTGATCCTGCCTAATCAGCATCTGAAATCATTCCGCCCTCATATGACCGTGAAGCTTGTACAAGATCCCACGTCCAGGCGTAGCCTTTAAGTAGCACAAAATCCATTGCACTGCTGCCCAATGATCCACAGTAGGAGAAGTCATGAACTAGCTCACAATACTCACTGAATAAGCAATATCAGGTCGTGTTACCGTAAGATAATTCAGTTTTCCTGCTAACCTTCTATACCGCTCAGGATCTTCAAACGACTCTCCCTCCTTAGCAAACTGTGCACTAGGCACCATAGGAGTACTGCACTACTTGGCTCCCAAATTTCCTGTTTCTAATAGTAAATCAAGGACATATTTTCTATGTGATAGGAAGACACCCTTCTTATTCCTCAACAATTCAATCCCCAAGAAATATTTTAGTAAACCCAAATCGTTAGTATGAAACTGATCATGAAGAAACACTTTAAGGGACAATATACCAGATGTATCACTCCCAGTAATCACAATGTCATCAACATACACAACTAATAAGATAACACCATTTGTGGACTGACGGTAAAAGACAGAGTGATCTGATTTACTCTTCGTCATTCCAAACTACTCAACTGCTTGACTAAACTTCCCAAACCAGGCGCGCGAACTCTGTTTTAAACCGTACAAAGATTTCCGAAGACAACATACTTCATTACTCTCCCCCTGAGCAACAAACCCAGGAGTAGGGGTGTACATGGATTGGGTTGGGTAGGGTTAAGGGTAATTTTTGGACCAACCCAACAATTTGGGTCGATCAACTTTTTAACCCAACCCAACCCAACCCAACCCTATATTTTCGGGTTGGGTTGGGTTCATCGATTCAAAAGAATTAAAAGTTGAAGGCGAGATTACAAATTCGACGAAAACACTAATTATTTCAATATTTGAAAGTCAAATACCGGTATAAAATTTGACTAAATATAAAGCTAATTTTGTAAAGAGTATGAGATTTTTTTTAAAAAGATAAGAATTAATTTTAAATTTTTAAAAATATTGTATTTAACCTAATAAGAGATAAAAAGATTGGATAAATTCTTGAGGGAAAAAAGGTTTGAGAAAGATTGAAGTTTATTTGCTCATAGAAGGAAAAAAAAAAGCAAAAAAAGAAAAAGAAAACATAAAATAAGAAAAGAAGTACAACCACTAGGTTATCAACGACTTTACACTACAAAGATATGTTAAGAAATATATATTTATATTCGGGTTCCGGGTTGAACCCAACCCAAAACCCGTGAACCGACCAAAAAATCCGGGTTTACTAAAAATCTAACCCAACCCAAATTTTAAAAAACACAACCCTACCCAACCCTTACGGTTTGGGTTGGGTAGTCCGGGTAGCTCGGGTTACCGGTTTTTTTGTACACCTCTACCCAAGAGGTTGCTCCATATACACTTCCTACTGTAAATCACCATACAGAAATGCATTCTTAACATCAAGCTGATGTAAAGGCCAGTTGTGTGAAGCTGCCATAGAGATGAATAACCTAACAAAGGTAAGCTTAGCAACAGGGGAGAATGTATCAAAATAATCGACCCCGTATGTTTGAGCATAACCTTTAGCAACAAGGCGAACCTTCAAGTGAGCAACAGACCCATCAGGGTTAACCTTAACCACAAAAACCCATTTACATCCGACAACCTTCTTCCCAGCAGGAAGTGGAACTAACTACCATGTACCATTATCATCTAAGGCATGAATCTCTTCCATCATTGCAACACACCAACCAGAATGAGATAAGGCTTCATGAACTGTTTTAGGAACCGAGGCTGACTCAAGATTTGAAATGAAAAAAGTTGTTGACGACAACAAGTTGGCATAAGAAATACGAGAAGAAATCGGGTAAGTGCAAGATCGTTTACCTTTACGAAGGGCAATAGGAAAATCGTCACTAGGATCTGAATTGGACGATAAAGGCTGATTGGGAACTGGACAATTATTTGGAGGCATTGACCTTCTCGAGTATACCTGAGTAATAGGCGGAGGGGCAGTGGGAGGGACAGAGACCGACGCAGATGAACTAGGCGATAATAGACTTGACAGGGGCGGAGAAGTGACAACGGTATAAATAAACATATCATCCTTTTCCCTCTGACTAGGATTCAACACCGATGGAGTGAAAGGCGTATCCTCAAAGAATGTGGCATCCCGAGACACAATATATCTCTTCAAACTAGGACAATAGCACCGATAACCCTTCTGCACACGAGAATACCCTAAGAAGATACATCTCAATGACTTAGGATCTAACTTTATTAAAGACTGACGAACATCCCGAACGAAACACGTACACCCAAATTTTTTTGGCGCAATAGAATTCCTTCGTTTACCTGGAAAGAGGATTTGACTAGGACTTTGACCTTGAAGAACAGATGATGGCATCCGATTGATAAAAAAACATGTTGTAGAGATAGCATCAACCCACAAATGCTTGGGAACATTCATTTGGAAAAATAATGCTCTAACTGTTTCTAGAAGATGTCTATTTTTACGCTCTGCCACCCCATTTTGAGATGGAGTGTCAGCACACGACGACTAATGGAGAATGTCATGTTTAGACAAATAGGACGTAAGTGCCTCTAAAAAGTATTCACCGACATTGTCACTCCTCAAAATTTTTAGAGGCACCCCAAATTGAGTACGAATTTCTGCATGAAAGTTACAAAAGTGAGTCAACAACTCAGACCGATTTTTCATAAAATATAACCACGTCATACGAGAATAGTCATCAACGAAAGACACAAAATACCGGAATCCTGTTTGGGACATGACAGGACAAGGACCCCAAACATCAGAATGAACTATCTCAAAAGGAGAACTCGCTCGTTTGTCTATTCGAGGACTTGAACTGATACGATGAAACTTGGCATATTGACACGAATCACAGTTTAGGGACGACAAATTGTTAAACTGAGGATAAAACTTCCTCAACACTGTAAGAGATAGATGACCCATGCGATAGTGGACATCAAAAAGTGAACCAATAGCCGAGCAAACAACTTGTTTTGAGACTTGACCGTCGAAAACATAAAGACCTCCAGATTTATGTCCCTTCCCAATAATCCTTTTCGTATCTAGATCTTGAAACAAACAGTAACTAGGATAAAACGAAACATAACAGTTAAGATCGTGTGTGAGCTGGCTAATAGAAATCAAAGTATAGGACAATTGGGGTAAATGAAGGACAGATTGCAAGGATAAGGACGGAGTGAGATTAACGACACCAGACCTGAGAACAAGGCATTTTGACCCATCTGCTAACGTAATATCCACCACAGAAGCAGTGGACAAACTATCCGAAAATAATCGAGGATTACCTGTCATGTGGCTAGTAGCCTCAGAGTCGATTGACCCATGTGGTGGAAGACGAAAGAAGACTTCAGTTCATGTTACCTGTGCCATTGCTAGCAGTAGCCGACACAAATCCAGAAACTGACCTAGCCATAAATCACACCAGCAACAACCTGAGTCACAAACTTTAAATAACCACACGATCAAAAGTAGAACCGTCTCAAAACACAACCAACCAAGATGATCTCAAGCCGAAATTGTAACAAAAAAATTCACCAAAATTTGAAACCAACTTGTTCACCACTTTAAAAAAAAACCAGCATACTTCATAATTTCGGAAAGTCGAAAATACCAAAAAGCAAAGACCGGATGCTAGAAAAGGACCCACAACTTTTCAATATCGAATATCAAACTAGGTTTTCGAACACAATCCAACCACACAACGCAAATAACCAAAGAGTAACACCCAACCAGCTCTTTAAATAGTAAGAAGAAACAGCCCAACTACAAAAAAAGTGTTGGAAACCCCTATACACGAAAACTGAGGCAAACAAACGTCTAAAACAAAAAACAAAATACATAGACCTGTCGAGAAGCTCAAGGTGAGAAAAACCCAACCATCGGGGCAAAAAATGGCCACCGCATGCCGGCGACGTCTAGGCTACCTGATGGTGGCGGCAGAGATGACTAACTGGCCGGAAAAATTTTCCGGCAGAGGTCCGACAGCGGTGGGGGAGGTCCGGCGGAGGCAGTGGTGAAGTTTTTTTTTTTTTTTTTCTAAACCTAATGCTCTGATACCATGTAAACAATAGTGGAGAAGAATGGAAAACCTTATATTCAATCAATGAGATGGATACACATATATAGAGACTTGAAAGAAACCCTAACTAAACCCTAATTAGGAACGTGAAATTATAATAAAGGGCAAACTAAAAAACTCATAAACTCTAACAGACTCCACCTCGTTTGTCTCAATAAATTTTCAAGGTCAGAAGTGGGGGAAATCTTAAAGAAATAAGATTAAAACTACCATTATCCATTAGCTTAGACCCCATTTCATAACTATTACTTTTTTATTTTTGGTTTTAAAATTTCAAGCTTATTTTTACTCAAATTTCCTAGAAATGTGCTCCATCTTTCCTTAAGAAAGTATGTGTATGCTAACCAAATTCCAAAAGCAAAACCAAACTTTTGGAAGTACTTTTTTTGTTTCAATATTTTTGTTTGGTTTCTACAAATATAGGTAAGATGTAGATATCCAAATAAGAAAAAAACATATAGTAAGGTAGTTGTTGTAGACTTAAATTTCAAAAACAAAAAACAAATGGATTATCAAACGGGACCTTAAGTTTTTGAGTTGATTGTTGATTTATCGCTAACCAACATGCTTTGTATTGGATGATTTAGCTCGAGCACAAATGGTAGCATGTCAAAAAAAAGGCTGCATTAAAGACCTCCTTGCCGTACTTGCTGGGATATTAACGTTTGTTGGAACATTTTCTTTTATTCCAGAAAAAGATTGTGTTTATGAAGATACGTGTGCCAGAAGATACTCACCCACAAAAACAAGGTAAAATGTACCCAATTAAAAGCGATTTCATTCCCCTGTCGATCACCCAATGAAAGAAGGTAGAATTCTTGTCACCACTAGTGAACCACTTAATTTTACTATGCTGTCCCAAGAAAGATAAATGTGAAATCAATATTCTAAGTGTTGTTACATTACAAAGAGGCATGCATTGATTGGTAGTAAGGGCCAGAGTTTTCAATCACATTCAGAGATTTGGAAGTGAAAATTTAGTAATTATTTATGGATCCTTCTACTTGGTCTAGTCTATCTAAACTATCTTGTTACAATTACTTTTTTATCGATATCAATTGGAGTAACTTGATGCAACATTATTTGTATCTTAGGGTCTTTTAGCTCTTTCTTTTGCACTCCTCAAATTTTATATAAAAAAAAGTACGTGCTTTCTTAACAAACTAACAAAAAAATAAAGAGGACATATACTAAGTAACCAAGAGGACAGAGATAAAAACAAAAGTAAAGAGGACAGAGTTATAAGAATAAGCATTGTTAGTTAGTCTTAAGATGAAATCCATGTTTATCTAATAATAAGGAATGGACTAAGCTGCCGTGCCAACAAGACATATGACTAAGTAACCAAGAGGTCACATGTTCAAATCTCCCACCCCGAAGGTTGTTGAATTCAATAATAGAAAATGGGCTATGCTAAGCATACAAGACAGTTCATAGTCGTCATTCCAGAATAATAACCTAATATGAGTTTATTGATTTTGATAAAGCTGGAGACAATGGCCAAACATTTACAATGATATATCTAAGTGATCAAGAGAATACAGAATAGATGGCATACCATTGATATTAAAAAAACCGGTAAGGGAGTGCCTACTGCAAAGTTCATCAACCTTTTCAAAATAACCAGCCTCCAATGCCAAGTAGACCTTAAAACACATAAAGCTTGGTATAAATACGAAGACTGTGAGCTTTGAGAACGATTTGTCAAAAATCCAAAACTGGCATTTAACCGTTAATACAATTTTCTAGTGTAACACGACGTAAATATTACTTAAAAATCTTCAAAATATGAGTAATGAATTCTCGGGATACCTACCAGATATTCAAGATATTGTTTATTGCTCTTTGTTTTGGCCTCAGCAACATCCCAGCATCCTTTTTCGGCTAAATTCTTCAAGGAGCTACAGTAGAATCATGATTATTCATAAGACTTTCAGCCAATGTAGACAGAAAAATGGAGGTCATAGAAGAAAAATGCAGCATAGGGGTTCATTAAAGTACCTCTCTTTACACTTCTGATAGACATCAGGGAATTCATTCTGAAGATCATTTTTCTTTATAACGCCATATGCACTTTTTACCTTGTTTCTGTCCAACAGCACCTGAACAAGCAGACATAAAGTTGGCTTCCCCATGAATGTGGCCCATTTCTCAGCTGTTTTGAATTCCTTGTTCTGTAACATGCTATAGAGAAGAGACTGCCCAGATTGGTGAATAGAGAAATGCTCTAATAGATCAACAGCTGTGACGTAAGACTGAGATTCTATTAACTCAGAAACATATTGTTCAACGAAGTCTTTAGCTGAGCCAGAGAAACACCTATTTCTTGCCTTTGATGCATACATAACTTTCTCAATGTTGGCCAATTGAACATCAAACACCTGTAAAATCTTCACAACTATCCTTTCATCATGCTCAATGAATCCTCCAACAATATCAACAAATAACTGAGCAGCTAGGTCTTTTGCCTGGCCAAGGTCCGCCAGGGTTGTCACCACTTTCAGAAAACGTTGGAGAGCTGATGTAATCAAGTGACTAAATCCTTCACTATATAGCCCAAATATAGGCAATACATATAGGCAATGAATAACAAATGTAGCTGGTCCAGGTTGGGGGCCATTATGAAGTACTAGATGAACTTGATGCTGAAGAACTCGAAACTTCTTAGTTGCTTTTAATGTGCCTACATTTGTACTCGGTAACATCAAAAAATGAAATGAAGATAAAACATAATAACTCTTATCTCAAAAAAAAAAAAAAAAAAGAGTAGCTCCTACAAGGGTATGGCAAAAAAATGCGTACTTGATGAGCTCTGCATATTGAAACAGCTAACTTCATGTTTGGCAAAGGTTCAATACATAAAAAATGGCATATCAGGTGAAAAATCTAGGCAAAAACATTTAAAGGCAGGAATTAAAGTATTAGACACCCTTACTTCCAAGTGGACCTCCTTATTGTCACAACTAACTTGAAGAATACTTGTTAACCAATAAGAAGAAGTTGATTTTAGAGAGTGAAGAGCAAGGTTAGTAAAATTATATCAAATGAACATACGTATCAATTGGAACACTTCCCTTCCTACGTTTCATTAAATCTTACTTCTTAGGGAAATTTAATGAACATACGAATCAAAACAATCAAATGAAGACAAGATTTTCATTTCATACATACTCTGAGACAAAAGTTCAAATGACATACAGAGACACACACGATCAAATAAGAATTGCAGCAAAATAATAGAACTTCTACATGCATGAGACATCATAAGAAACAAGAGGAGACATACCACGAATATAACATTCTTTTAGGAGGTATAAGAATACAACAGGGGATATATAAGATAGATCAGAAAGGGAATGCACAGTAATGTTCCACGCTAGATGAGTTTGATCTGTAGGGTCAAGCAGTTCAGCAACTCTTTGATCGAATCCCATGCCAATGAGAAAATGATGATCCTAAACCATTAAAAGAAAAAGAAGCTTGAATAGAGAATGAAGATTACAACGATTAAATAATAATAAAATATATGCATTGCTTCCACTCCATTAAAACTACGTCTCTTGAACAAAGGTAAAGGTAAGTGATTGGTGCTATAAAAAAAATTTAACTTTAAGATGCTACAAGATAATCTCTGGAAGCTTTGGCTATTCTAGATACATCAATAATTTTAAAAAATAAAAAATGAAAAAGAGAAATAAAGTCCTAGGCAGATAAGACTTAAATTAAAATTGTAAGCTAGGCATATGATAAAGAACATGTAAGCGAAAAATGTGCCAAATTTAGAAATAGGAATGATAATTCGTGATTTAAGTAGCCTAAGTTCTTGTTTTTTAGAAACATTGTAATGGTGAGACTGATATGAAAATGGATTTATATTAATTTTAATATTAATTACAATTGGGTAACAGAACCATTACATGAAAAGGCTTCAGTTTTGTGATAGGGATTAGTTTACAGTCATCAGTAATTAGACCTAGAATGACGACTATTGAATCATGTTAAATCACCAATCAACCTAAAAACTTAAGGTGATAGTTTGGGGTAAATTGATTTCAACCAACACTCCTCACTTGTGAGCTTAAAAGGTTAAAAAGTGTCCAACAAGTAGAAATCACTATTAATTAGGAAGGAAACGGCTTCACAAGGGTTTGGGTTTGGGTTTGAATACATGACCTCTTGCCCTAATACTATGTGGAGCGGAACCATGTTAAATCACTCATCTTAGGTGATAGGTTGGGATAAATTTAATTATATCAACCCACAACAACTTAGAACTACGAAACCTACAACGAACTAACTAGTATGGATAATTACATTAACCAACAGCATATCTTGTCAAACATCCTACTGTACTATGAATGATAAAGAAGAGGCTAATCATGGTAAATACATTCAAAGAGTAACAAAGAGCAACCTACACACTCGTGGTCAATACCTCAACACAAAGAAGAGTACAAAAATCGCAACATAGAGAGCAAAATTGGTTTCCCAGAGCATAATGAACAAAAAGAAAACTAAATAGAACGAATGAAGAAACATTGAAGCGAGATTAACAAGTAATAGGCGAACAGCCAACATGAATCTTAAATTGTCATCGTTACCGAAATGCCGTGCGAAGAACTTCAAATGTCTTTTCCTCAAATTTGTCAGCAAATCTCAATACAAACAGGGAAAGAACGGCCCAAACAATTGCGAATTCAAATTTATATATCGATGCTATATAAAAACAGAATATCTCTATCGATACTTAGAGATGGACGAAGAGAAATGGATACTACCACGGAATCGAGAATGGGTATTTATCACATCTCTTCCCAGATGCATAGGATGATTTTGTAGGAGCCAATATAAGCCTGGTCGAATGGGCTTGGAGTGGGCCTAGCTAATTATAAAAGGGGTTTAAAGCCCAACTCCAGTGTAAGCCTGGTCGAAGCCCAGGCTTAAGTAATTATAACTCTCATCTCATTCCATTCCATAAACCCTAAACCCATTTCGTTTCCGTCGGGCAGTCGACAACTTGGTGCCATGAGTTCCACCTATCTTCTGTACGAATCTGCTTCTGGTTATGCCCTATTTCACGCCCATGGCCTCGACGAGATTGGCCAGAGCACGGAAGCTGTTCGCACCTCCGTCGCGGACCTCAACCGCTTCGGCAAGGTCGTCAAGCTTGCTGCCTTTCACCCCTTTGAGTCCGCTCTGGATGCCCTCAACCAGTGCAACTCCGTCTCCGAAGGTAACGGATATACAATTCCTTGCATTCTTTTCTTTGTGTTTCAATCTGATCTATTCACGCAAATGCAAATGCAAATGGCGCGGCAGGCCTCATGACTGATGAGCTCAGGAGTTTTCTGGAAATTAATCTTCCAAAGGTCAAGCCAGGCAAGAAGGCCAAGTTCACTTTGGGACTCGCCGAACCCAAAATTGGCTCTAACATCTTCGAAGACACTAAAATCCCATGCCAATGTAATGAGTTTGTTCTCGAGTTACTTCGGGGCGTGCGTCTTCACTTTGACAAGTTTATCAAGGACCTCAAGGTTTGTCTGCCTTCTTATGCTATTACAATTCATTCATTCATTCTTCTCACCATTTCTCTGCATCTACAGTCCGCGGATTTGGAGAAGGCCCAACTTGGTCTGGCACACAGTTACAGTCGAGCCAAGGTCAAGTTCAATGTTAACCGTGTCGATAACATGGTCATTCAGGCCATCTTCCTTCTTGACACTCTAGACAAGGACATTAACTCTTTCTCCATGAGAGTAAGGTATTATCATCTGGCACCTCTTTCCACATGTCATTGTCGATACTATGTTGTTAGTCATTTGTAGAGAGTGGTATTCATGAGTCTTTGTTTTATTATTTCTTTTATATTTTTACTCTATATGATGTAGAGAGTGGTATTCATGGCATTTCCCTGAGTTGGTGAAGATTGTCACGGACAATTATCTCTATGCCAAAGTTTGTAAATTTATTGAGGACAAATCAAAGTTGGCAGAAGATAAAATCCCTGGTTTGACGGACATCATTGGCGATGAAGATAAGGCGAAGGAGATTGTGGAAGCAGCCAAAGCCTCCATGGGTACTTCTCAGGCTTAATCTGATTTTTTTATTATCATTCCGTTACCTGATTTGATAAATGACTATTCTACAGGTCAGGATTTGTCTCCTATTGACT
Organism: Sicyos edulis; assembly: GCA_036507275.1. Classification (NCBI taxonomy): domain Eukaryota; kingdom Viridiplantae; phylum Streptophyta; class Magnoliopsida; order Cucurbitales; family Cucurbitaceae; genus Sicyos; species Sicyos edulis. Next base: position 47,774,307 of record CM071849.1, on the reverse strand, counting down.
TGATCAATGTTCACCAATTTGCACAGAGGGTGATGGATCTATCTGAATACAGGAAGAAGCTTTTTGATTATCTAGTTGCTAAAATGAATGATATTGCTCCCAATTTGGCCTCTTTGATTGGTGAGGTTGTTGGTGCCCGTTTAATTTCTCATGCCGGAAGTCTCACAAACTTGGCCAAGTGCCCTTCTTCCACCCTTCAGATTCTCGGTGCAGAGAAAGCACTCTTCAGGTTTGTATCTGATGTAATTTGTTCCAATAATTTTGTTTTATTTATCTTATCCCACATTCATTTAGGATATATGATTTATTATGTTTTTCATCTGATCTGAAATATTAAACAATATTTCCTTTCAAGACCACATTGCCATGGGTTCAAATTAAGAATTGTTTTGTACTAGAAGCTAAATTTCAGATTGTAGCCACCTAATTTCCCGTACATTCTTGCCATAGAACGTATGATTTGATTACTAGTTGAGATTTGTTTCATTATAAACACTTCCAATACCTTTATTTATTTTTCTATTCAGGGCTTTGAAAACAAAAGGAAACACCCCCAAATATGGTCTGATCTTTCATTCTTCATTCATTGGACGAGCATCTGCACGGAACAAAGGCCGAATGGCTCGTTATCTTGCAAACAAATGTTCTATTGCATCACGTATTGATTGCTTTGCAGGTAGCTATTGCATAGCCAGCCTTTGTGTAGTTTCTGCATAATACAATGGATTCCTTCCATAATAAGCTATATCTACTGGTACTGGGTCTGATTTTATAATATTTTATTGCCACTTAGAGAGCAGCACCACAACCTTTGGAGAGAAACTCCGGGAGCAAGTTGAAGAGCGCCTTGAATTTTACGACAAGGGAATAGCACCTCGCAAAAACATAGATGTTATGAAAGCTGCAATTGAAAGTGCCGATATCAAAGGTATACATATAATTTTTTTTTTTGCGTTTGGTTGATGTTTTTTTTTTTACTAAGGAGGGACACTAATGAAAACGATATCATGGCAGCAACCGATATGGATGTAGAAGAAGTGCCAAGTGAAGCTTCAGGGAAAAAGAGTAAGAAAAAGAAATCAAAAGCTAATGAGAATGGTGAAGTCGATGACAAGCCAAGTGCTACCGAAAATGGAGATGCTGCGGAGGATGTGAAATCAGAGAAGAAGAAAAAGAAGGAAAAGCGAAAGTTAGAAAAGGAAATGGAAATGGAGGAGGCTTCGGATAGAGTGAATGTGGAGGAAGAAGCGGGGAGGAAGAAGAAAAAGAAAAAGAAGAGCAAGGATGAGGATGATGTTGTTGGTGCAGAAGATGGAAAGAAGAAGAAGAAGAAAAAGTCGAAAGACGCTGCTGAATAGAGAGGGGCTTGTGAAACCACAGAGAGTAACATGGAGTGGAGACAGGTGATGTGATATTAGAAAGGCAGACAGACGTCCTTTTGCTGTTTTGGAACTTCACTGTTTTGTTCTTAATTTGGAGGACTTGTGGTGGTGGACGAATTTGAAATGTGTATTATTCTACTATAATTTTGTTAGATGAAGTTCCCTCATTTGGTTTTGGCTTGGATAAAGTATAATAGAGTAGTAGTATGTAGTATAGTTTGTTGATGAGTTTTTTAGGGGTTGATGCAAAATGAAGTTGCTTTCCTACAACTTAACCTCCGCCACGCCACCATTCCCATCCCCGGACCCCTAACAACCTCTCACTCTTAAATACACAGTCGTAAATTGCTCTTTATCTTTCTCCATTTAGGGTTTTAGTTTTTCCATCATTTTGATCCCAATCCGAATTGCGAAGTAGTGTTGCTGTTGTGCTATTTGTATTCGACAGGGACTACTAGTGTTGCAAATAGAGGAGGATGAGGATGATGACACCAAGAGGAATGTATGTCGTTAATGGCGCTGTTCTGCACCTGTGTATGCCTGAGGTGAAAGAAGAAGCTGAAGCAGAAGCCGAAGAAGGTACTGAAGTAGATTATTTAACGCACCAAACGTCTTCTAACCAAACACATCACCTCTCTTATTTTGTCACTTCTTTTTTGGTTTCATCTCTAAATTTATGAAATGGAACAAACCCAAATTACTATTACTAGATGCAAAATAGAAATTGTTTCATCAAAATTAAGACAAAAATTTGGGGGTGTGATTACTTTACCTACTGCATACTCTGCAAATATCTTAAAAATATATTAAGAAAATGATTAACTTTGGTTTAAAATTTAAGCTACACAATGTCCTCCCATTATTTTTCGTTAAAGCATTATCTTTGATCTCTCCTTTATTTTATACACAGAAATCCGCAATCATCCTAAGGTTTGGTTTCTCATAATTAAGCTTGTGAGTCTCGGATCTATCTCAACTGGTTGAGTATTTATAGTCTAAATTTCACTGAATCAACAACTAAAATGAAGATTACTCTAAAAAAAAAACAACTAAAACAAAGATTAATGTGTGAAAGTTGTTTTTTGTTAAATAAAACTAAACTTTCATTTTGACCACCATTTTGTTTTCGTGTAAATTTAAACTAGTCTTGGAGCAATTTCTCTAGAAAAATCTCTCTTTTTTTCTAGAAGTAAAATAAGTTGTTGGAAGTTTTTTTTTTCTTTTCTAGTTTTAGTTTGATTTTATAAAATATAGGTAAAATATGGTTTTTAAAGTAAGAAAAACCTAGATTATAATAGTTGATAGATTAGTTTTCAAAAGCTTAAAAATAAATTATTAAACCAGTTTTTTTTTTTTTTTTTTTTTTGAAACCAAACCAGATTTAAATGGTTATTAAATAGAAGCTAAAAATTAAGTAGGGTAATATAAGTAGGGTGAAATTTATTATTAAAGAAAAATTAAAAAATTATAAACAAACGAACCATACTTTTAAAGGGAAAAAAAACAAACAAAAAATAGCTCTGGTCTATGGTAGATGTGAATTATAGAGAAATAATAGAAGCTAAAAGCACGTGACACTAGAGATTGAAGGCGAGAAATGGAAATGGAAATGGAAAATAAAAGTGTGCTTTTTTTATTTTCCCTTTCATCTAATCTTTTCCATGTCTCATGCTTTTAGTCTCCATACCCTCTCATTTTTCTGCTTCAATTTACCCCTCTTTTGGGTCTCAATTTTATTTAACCATGGAGGTATGATTTTTCTTTTCTCTCGGAGCCATGGAGGTATGGAGTAAAGCCTACAGTGGACTCTTCTATGGTTTTGGCTTCAAATTTATAATTTAGTAGTCGAAGATACATGTTAATTACGGGATAAATCTCGTGTATAAAAGATTAGTATACTTCCTAAAATTTATTCATTAGAGTAACAATATGGTATGCTAATTGTGCATCATTTAAAGATAACGTGATAAGCTAAATTTGAGGTGGTTCTCAAATAATATAATCAATATACAAAAAAAACGTTAAATGGATGGAATCGTAATATTTAACATATATTCAGACATTTAGAAAAATCATAGCTCGTATAAGTATATAATCAAAAGATCATGTTGTTGACTGAAAAATTTTGTCAATTTTGAGAACAATATTTCTTAGAATTAATTTGGGAAAAAAGTTAGTTTATATCGAATTTGAGTGAAAATCAAACCAGGCCCAAATTTGTTTAGTAAACCAAACTAAAAGATCAAGGCTCAACACCATGATCCATAGTAATTATATAAATAGGGGAACTCTCCTTCATTTAAAGGAAACCAAAGATCTAAAGTCTTAGAGAGGATTTTCCAAGGTTGAATCCTATCCAAATTTCCATGGATCAAATATCATTTTGAAGCCAAAAAGTACTTCAAAGGTAATTTGCTAAAGTTGAAGGCTGTCCAAAGTTCTAAAAATTAAACAACCTTCAAGAGGGTCAAAGATTTGAAGCTTTAGAGAAAGAGCATTCCACCAAATTGAAAACTCTCCAAATCTCCACGGATCAAACACCCTTTTGAAGTTCAAAATCACTTTAAAGGTCAAGAAATCCCATAAACTGACAAGCAAACACGAAGAACACACACAATATTCTTCAAATCCATCATTCAAACATATTAACAAGTCGACGACCGATCAAAGATCAACAAGTCAAAGACTGATCGTCATAAAAGATCAACAAGTCAAAAACCAGTCACCATACAAGATCAACAAGTCGACAGCCGATCAATGATCAACAAGTCAACGACCGATCAAAGATCAAAAGTCAATGACCGATCAAAGATCAACAAGTTAACGACCGATCAAAGATCAACAAGTCAAAGACCGATCATCATAGAAGATCAACAAGTCAAAGACCAATCAAAATCAACAAGTTAAAAACCGATTATCATAGAAGATCAACAAGTCAACAACCGATAAAAAAAACAACAAGTCAGAGACTGATCATTGCACAAGATCAACAAGTCAATGATCGATCAAAGATCAACAAGCCAAAGACTGATCATCCTAAAAGATTAACATATCAACGATCGATCAAATATCAACAAGTTAGAGACTAATGATCATACAAGATCAAAAAGTCAACGATCGATCAAAGATTAACAAGTCAACAACCAATTAAAAGATCAACAAGTGAAAGACCGATCCAAACAACAAAAAAGTCAATCTTGAGAACAAGTTGTAAAGCCCTCAAGACAAATCCAATATCAAGAATAAGCTGCAAAGCCCTGGATACAAGTCGACCTTAAAAACAAGCTGTAAAATACCCTTGAGACAAGTTCTACATCGAGAACAAGCTATATAACCCTCGAGATATATGTATGTGAGAGAGAAAGAATCAGAAGAATAAATTAGAGATTGTACTCCACATCGCACATATTCAAATCAATATATAAATACAAATTCTTATTTACACGTATCTCGATTCTATCACATATATGTCAAAATCTTGTGTTTACACATGTATTAGAATATCCATCTCTAATTATGGTGGAACTAACAAAATGTATTAAAATTAATAAAATATATATAACAAAATGAGAGGACATAAATTATAAGTTTAGTTGGTAAACATTAAAAAACTTTCCGTAAATCTCAAGATTTTAATGTTCCATCCGAGAGATATCTCAACTATTGAGAGGAAATAAATTATTATTTTGTGTGTTTGATAGAATTCCATCTAATAAATAGGAGTTATAAGATCTGAGGGCTACTTAATTACAATTATCAACATAAATATAATTTATTTAGTATAACAAGTATGAAACAGTAGATTTGAATCTCCAACTTAAGTCAAAGTGTTTATAAAAAAAAAAAAGCATATTCTTCAAAGTTTGCACTTTTACATTAGAACATCTTTCCTGGATATTTCAAACATGTTATTAAAGTAGAAAAGTTGTTAGGATGTTAAATGAAAAATCATCGTAAATGTCTTATTTTATATTTAATCCTGAAGTACGAGTTACCACCATATGACTTGTCATTGTGATAACTCTAACAAATTGAGAGTTAAAGTAGCTAAAAGAATATGGTTTTATTAGAATTTGCTATAATTAAATTATTTAATTAAGAATTTTGCCCCCATCATACCAAAAGTTATGCTTAAACGAATCATCATTTAGTTGTTTGCTGCAGTAAAATATGCTTGAATGTGTGTAAATTCATAAGTGTTAAAAAGAATTGATATTTTCTAGTTTGTCTACAGCTTTCCGATGGAGCGAAGTGAAATTGACACCAGGAAGAGTTCGAGCAAGCGAACCTAGCCCAAGCAGAGGAACCAACCTAGCAGTTCACACTAGAGCGAAGAGAAACAATTATCAATGATTTTGCATAGGCGAAGTTGATCCCATTAAATAAACATGTTCGAGGAAATATCTAAGTCTCAAACACGTGTCAAATATCCGAGCTTCGCCCTCTCAATCCCAGTCATTGTTTTCCAACCACTTTTGCAGAAGATCGTGGGCAAGGAACGAGTAGCAGAAAATGTCAAAGGTGGTCTAGAGGGAATAAAAGATCGTGGATTAGCAGAAAACGTCAAAGCTTTGTCGCTTGGAGTTGGAGTATAAATAGTTGTCTTCTCCTTCATTTTAATTATCACCCGTTCGTAGGTTGATCACCCATTTGGGTCGTCCGCTGTCGAAGCTTTCATTTCTGATCACCATTTCCTGAGTTTTAGCCATAGTTTAGTTGTTTTCTCCCACTTCTAGTTGTTTAATAGTTTAGCTTTAGCATAATCATAGTTTAACCAAAGCTGCAGAGTTTCGTTGGAGCCAAGCCAGATTTGCTGTCTTTACGATTCCGACCAGGCTTCTTCTTAACTTTGTTCCTCCCTTTATTACTTTCGTTTATTCTCGCTTTTGGTTAGATTGTAATGAACGTTGATATTTTGGTGCTTTCATGAAGATGTACTTTTGTTTTTACATTGCTTTCGATTCAATTGTCATTATGAGTAGCTAAGTTCTTCATTGGAAATGAGTGGTCAAGTAGGAGTTTTGTTTCGTCTAAGCGAGCACGCAGCGAGATGTCAAACTATTATACATGTTGTGTTAAACTTGAATTACATTTTGTCTGACAAACCATTGGTATTAACTCCATTTCGCTTTGAGAAAATAGGGATGGAGCGAACTTGCATGTCGTAACATTAGGATGGTTAAGCTTCGCTTGCTAATCAAAAAATACTTTGAGATAAGATTCACCTAGTGTTGTTCGCTTGGTTTTATCGTAGTTTGAGTTCGAGAGAACCAAACCAAGAGCTCGAAAGAGCCAGCTTCTAGAGCTCGGAAGAGCCAAGGAAAACCCATTATTGGTTCGTTTCTTAGCTTATTATCGTTTTGCCTAAGCGAAACTCTCCGACAAGTCCTAATCTCCTTCTGATGCAAATACCCTAGTTCAAGTCACATTAAGTTTATTTCGCTTAGTTTAGTTTCATTACAACAATTTTCTCTGGTTACCTTTACTCTCTAGATTTCGCTTAAGAATGATGTTAATCACTAATCCATGTGGAGATGACTCTTACTTACTTTAAAACTTGCTACAACAAGATTGTGTATACTTGCACTTGGGAAATCACACACCTTTTGCTTGATCAGAGTAGATATTTCGTTTTAGCGAAATCCAAGCAGCCACGTCATCATTCTCTTTAATTATTATTTCTTTAATTGTGGTGTCGGTTTCGTTCCAACCCATTGTCACAAAGTTTTTTTTGTCCAACATTTAAAAAATTCCACTTTTTTTTTAGAAGATTAAAAAGTTCCACTTTTAACTGCAGTTTTCAAACATTATTAATAAATTAGTCATCGTAATATTACTATTCTTAAAAGAATAAATGTTTTTTTGTTGTTCAAGTGAGATTAGAACTGATAACCCTATGATTAGTGGGTTGTGATGACATTTTGAGCCAGGATGATTTTAGCCTTAAATGTATTTTTTAATCCAATTACAAGGTTCTTTATTTTATCTTTTTAATAATTTAGCTAAAAAACAGTATTTAAAATTAGGGGGAGAAAATTACACGATCCGTAAGTTTAGGTGTGTCTGAAATTTATTTAATAAAAAAAGCGAGGAACCAAAAATCCAAAACCAGTTTGTTGCGATTTCCATATTTCCGAAAAGCCCTTCACCATCGTCTTCCCCACGACTCCTCCCTCAGATTCCTTCAGGCAAGTTTCTCTCTCTCATTTGTTTTCTGTAAGTTTATTGTTTCTGCATTAAAAAAAAAGGTCTTAAATCTGGAAAAAGGGGGAAGAAACTGTGTTCTTCTCCCATACGAATGTAAATAGCTCGAAGTTGTTGGACAGTTCAATGGGTTCATGGCATTTTGTACTCTCTACCCTTTTTTTTCAATCTGACGCAGCAGGGCTTCATTCGTAAGTTTTGAGTGCGAGTGATCAATTGCCTTGTGTTGCTTAATTTTGGTTGTTAGTTATTAATGATTCGATTTCTCTTTTTTGAAATTTGGGGAGGGATTTCGAGCTGGCGGGACGTGGCAATGCTCTTGGCTGGATTTGATTGCTAAATGTTTGTGAAAATGCCTGAATGAGCTCATGAAGGATGAGTTCTTTTTTCTTTGACCTAATTTTGTTTGCTCTTTTTAGCATTTGGGATTTTAAACTTCGTTAGTTTGTTGTTTCTTCCGGTGATTCAGTTTCATAATCAATATAAATAAATCGAAGTTGATCCTTTTTTCTTTTTTTTTCAGGTTGAAGACAATTGCTTCCGATGCTGAACTGTTTTGGGTTTTCTGCCTAAATTTCTTCTTATTATTGTGTTGTGATTTCAAATGATAACAGTTCCAATGTGCTTTTCGATCTTGCGAGTTCCTAAATTTGGAGTCCACAGTTTAGCTAATTTATGGAAGGAAAACTTCCATCCATTGAGCAGGAATTATGGTCATAGTTCTTGGTATGATCATCTTGGTTTTAGAATCTATAACCTTGAAGGAGGGCAGAACAAGAGATGGACCAGAAAATCTGTGACCACAAAAGCAGGGAGGAAAATGAAAACTGACCCTAGCAGTAAACCGAGCAACGTTGGGAATGAAATCTTAGAGGAATTGGTTTCAACAACCTGTACGGTTGGAATCAATAAGACTGAGAAAAGTGAAACGCTGAAGCTTCAATATTGTAATATTCAACAAATGATTATTAAGAACAAGGAATTGACTCGCCCGGTGACAGTTATAACTTTTGACATTGAAACGACAGGTTTTAGTAGAGACCTCGATAGAATAGTGGAAATTGCACTTCAAGATCTTTCAGGAGGAGAAAATAGCACCTTTCAAACATTAATAAATCCAGGGTGCTATATTCCAAATTCAGTTATACATGGCATTACAGATCAAATGGTCAGAAGACCCGATGTTCCAAGGTATCAGTACGCTTGTTGTAGTCCCAATCCTCTAATATTCACTCCAATTTGAATCTTGGATTAGGTTTATGCTTGCTTCCCTCATTTAATTTTTCAGAGTTATTAACAATCATTTTATCTACTATATCTAAATGTTCCTTTTCTATGTTCATATAGGATGAAGGAACTCATACCAATATTATTACAATTTATTAGAAGCCGTGAGAAACCTGATGGCTATGTATTGTTAGTAGCTCATAATGCTCGTACCTTCGATGTGCCTTTTTTGCTCAAGGAATTCAACCGTAACTCCTTCGATATTCCTTCAAATTGGCTCTTTTTTGATACCATTCTTTTAGCCCGTCAATTGATGAAATCATCAGGTTAGTTTTCCCTTTGCACATATTATCTTGCTGTGGTTTCTTTGTGAATAAAAAGATTGATGTAATATGTAACATTGCTGGTAATCTTTCTATCAGATTCAAAGATTACGAAAAAAACATTACAAGCTCTTCGTAAGAATTACAATATTCCACTGGTGGGAACAGCTCACAGAGCAATGTCGGACGTGATGTCGCTGTCGATGATTCTTCAGAGGCTTACTTTTGAACTCAAGCTACGGCTCGTGGATCTCGTTGAAAGGTCTTTCACAGCTTCAGATCTGATTAACAAGAAGAAGTAGTGCTGTAAGTTATATGCAAAAATCAATCTTAACTTAGTGATAAAGCTGTGCTTTTGTTTATTTATGAACTGTAACCTCATTTGATTCTTATCAGAAAAACCTTGAGCCATTATATTTATGGTCACTAGATTTGTCTTGATTTCCATTTTCTCCAAAAACTAGTGCCTGAATTGGAATATCATGACTATTAAAATCTAGTTCTGCTTTCTTGCTTTGAATGGAGAAAAAGGATGGACAGTTGTTTATGAAGAAAGATGGAAAAAGGATCTGTGTTCTGTTTTGATGTTGTTGGAAATGGTTGAATTGAACTACTTGGAGGCATTTGTGGCAAGGAATTGAATGTGTTTGTGTAAATATCAAGTTTATGACAATGTTTATTGATATTTCCAGTAAGGAGATTTATAGTTTGACATATGTCTAAATTTTAAAGATATTTTAATATTCGTTAGGGATGTAAGCAAAGCAAGTCGTTTGTTTGGTTCAACTCTCATTACACAAATCTTTGGTAATTACGACCACTAAAAATAAGAAAAATAGAACCCCCAAATTGAGCCCTAGTCTGGCCGCAAACCCACCGCTGCCGTCCACCTCCACACTATCATAATTACGATCACAAGAAGAACCCATTGTAGAGCCCTGTGAGTGGTCGTAACAGATGCTGAACGCGGCCGTGTACGACGGCATCAAGGGCGGGCAGGTAAGTGTTGTTGATGAAAGTGGAGGGTTCAAAACGGGTTCGGATTGTTCGCTGGACAGTATCACTTATGAATGAGCCCCATTCATAATTCGACCTTTTTTTTTTTTTGAAATTTTTGGGCACTCAGTTTACAAAAAAAACTAAAAATAATTCAAATAGAACCGTCATCCTTTTCACCTTCTGTTTATAATTTTGAAGAAATATGGAAGATTTATGTAATAAGAGTGAAAAATCACTCCTAGAAACGATGAAAGGAAAAATAATGATGAAAAAAGATACGAAAAAAATAAAGTCCGAATCATTTTATTATTATTTTTTTGTCAGCTTATCCAATTTTAAATTATGATTTTGTTTTTTTTAACTGAATACTATGTTTAAGTTTTAAAATTAGACTTTTTGAAAATTTAAAGACCAAAATAAAACTAATTGGATGGTTTAAGGGCCAAAATGATATTTTAATTAATTAATTTATTTATTTACTTTTACTAATAGATTATGATTGGGTTTGAATACTTAATTGGCATAAATCGTTGTATAAATTATTGGCTGATCCCTAAACAGTTTTTAAATTGAGGTTTGACTCATCTACACTTATTCAAATTTTAAGTTTAAATTAATCAAATAAAAAATTAAGTTAAAAATTAATTCATACACTTTTAAAGTGCCATCGGTATTTTCATGATATTATTTATTTAATATATTTCTAAAAAATTAATATCTTGACACTTACATCCGTATTGACTTCAATAAAATGTCAAATTATATAGTCAATTTTGCATATAAGGGGGGAATGGATTTTGGAGTTGAAAAAAAGGATAGGAGAGAAAGTCAAGGAAGAAGAAGAAGTGGAGTGATTTCGAGATATAAAATACTTGTTTAGAAATTGGTGTTTTGGAGATAAGATATTGCAAAAATATTTATTTTAATATTAGTTTTTTAAAATGTAATAATTATATATTTTGGATTGATTGATAAATTTAATATATTATAATTGTATGGTTGAAAATTAATAAAAAAACAATGTGTGATGCTACATTTGATAGGATTAGATTAAAGATATTTTACTATATGTTATATAATTTAAAATTAGAAAATGTTTGATGTAATGTTGGAGGAGTGGTAGAGGAGGAGTTGAGAAAGGGATGATGTACTAAAAACAAAGCTTAACTCCTTTCTCTTCCTCTTCTCAACACCAAATCCCAAACACCCTAAGAAGTTTGTCCCTTTTTTTAGTTCAATAATAATATAGCAATACTTAGGAAGGGTGTGTTAGGGTCTTCCTTATTCCTACACGCATTTATAAGAAATATGAGTTCCTCTCCTCATTGCCAATTGCTTTTGAGGTGGAATCTCATATTCTCTAATATGATATTAGAGCTCATAAAATCCAAACGGGTATTTGTCCAATAAAAATAAAATTGAGATTCGATTCAAGATTGGTGAGCTCAAAAAATACCATCTCAAGGGGGCATATTAGGCTCTTATAATTGTCTCACATTAGTCCTACAAGCATTTATAAGAAATATGAGTTACTTCTTTCATTGTCAATTAATTTTGAGGTGAATCTCATGTTCTCCAAAATACTTACCCACTTTTAGAACCACATATTTTTACTTTTTTGCATTTCTCTCTCCATTTTAACATATCTCTCTCCATCAATCAAATTCAAATACTTACCAACTCTTATCTAAGTATTGCTCATAATAATATTTACCTTCGACGACATTAACCTGATAGTTAGAAGCTCACTTCCTTCAAACTAGAATTATAAATATCACATTCCTTCAGGCTTCATGAAAATCTCTAGTTGAAACATGAGAATTTAATTGGATTGTCCATACTTATTGTTCCCTTGTCTTTTTTATTTATGTTTTGAAAACTAAGGAAATGTAACTTGGACCAGGAAGGGATTTGGATGGGAAGGGAAGAGCTACCTTCTCTATGTTTGGCCCACTTGGTAGAAATTACCTTGGTAACTTCATTTACCCCAGCACGTGAGGGGCGTGTTTCTCCCTTTTTTTTTTAATTTTTTTTAATTTTTTTTTATTTAAAAACTTTGGCTACAATTTTTTCATTCTTATTTGCAATTCTTCAAATTTCTTATGCCAGGTTTAACATTACATTTTAGTTTTATGTATTTTCCCCAGTTTTTAGGATTTTTATTAATTATATGTTTTTATTTTATTTTCAAAATCAATTTTTAAAAGTGTCTATCCAAAAGAAAATTCAGTTTTTTCTTAAATCAAGAATTATGATGGTTATATTTGACCGACTCATCAATTTGTATCTCTTTTATTTCAAAATGAATTGTTTACCATGTATTTTTTAAAAAAATGTATCATATTCTTTAAACAATATTTGTATTTATTAATGATTTTTATTTTTATTAAAAATATTTGATTATTTTTTTGTTTTAATTATCAAATTTAACCAATTGAATTGTTTTGCTTTAACTTTTTTTTAATAATTTTAATTATCAAAATGTACTTAATTTTAAATTTAATTTGTATAATAAATAAAATGATTCATCTTTTAACTTATTTAATTATATTTATTTATTATACACTATTTATGTGTTTCTTTTTCTTTTAAAATCTAATAATTATTTTTTTTGAAATATCATATCTTAAAATAATATTCATAAATATTTATACATTTTATTTTTTTCGGCAATGCATATATTTGAAATTTTTTATACAAAAATATATACTAATAAATATTGATTTATTATTCATCAAACTTATCTATAGCATACATTTTTCAAATTTCTTTTTAAAATAATATAAATACATATTTAAATATTTTATTTTGGTAAGATACAATAATTCTTAATTATTTAATAAAAATACATATTTATATTGGTGAAATATAATAATCTTAATTTTTTTTTTGCTCGCATAATTCTTAATTAATTAAGTATATTTATATAATTAAACTAATTAAGTTTTGATTGTATTTTAAAAGAAATAAATACCATTTCTATATAATTAAACTAGTTAAATGTTTATTTATTTTTATTCTAATCCATCCTGCTATGAGTTTTTAGAATTAATTTTGTTTATATAAAATTTATTTAAAATAATATTTCGTTAATAAATTAAAAATATATTCAATTTTGATTATTATATTAAAAATTACTAAATATCTATTTTTCTTAATAAAAAAAAAGTGTATCACTTCCCTTGTCATCCTACTAAACACTTATTTGATATCACTTCATTTACTTTTCCTTCTCTTCCCAACAAATATTAATTTACTCTCATTTCCCTCTCTTTTCCTTTCTTGTCTTTCCTTTCCCACTATACCCAAACATGCCCTAAGCTATATTTTGCAATCATAAAAGCTCAACATCTTTTTCAATCGAGAAGAATGCAAGTGCTTCTCAAGAAATGAAAATAATTATAGATAAATTATGAGAACAAAAATTTAATCGAAAAAAAAGCTATCCATTGAATTGTTATTTTTTTAAAAAAATTGATATAATTTATCGGAAAAAATAATCACAAAAGTATAGAGTTAAACGGAAAGATCTCCGACTTTCTAAACGGGTGCTCTAACCACCTAAGCTAGGAAAGTTGTTAATAATTTCATTATTCTTTTATTTTACCTATTTTGTGCATTATATAATGAAATTTATATTGTGTTTATAAAAAAGAAACATTTTTTTTAATCTATAAAAAGAAACTATGCATAGTGGTCTATTAAAAAAAAGTGTTGGACTAAACAATTTGTGTCATTTCAACTTGGTTCGAATCCGAACATTGGTATTTTACTATAATATTATTTGAGAGTAGTAATGCTTCCTATATAGGATTTGTTGACCCTCCCTCCCCCAATATGTTTACTAAAGAAAAAAGAATTGATGGACTAAAGTACTTATGTCAACTGAAATATATAGCATTAGGGGTGTTCAACGAACCCAAAAACTCAAATAATCCAAATAAACCCAACTCAATTTTTGAGTTGGGTTGAGTTAAATAAATTTTTGGGTTGGGTTCAAAATCATGAAATGTTCATGGGTTAGATTGAGTCAAAGGTTGACATAAAATTAACTCAACTCAACTCAACCTGACCAACCCAAATTGATTATTTAGTTTAGCTATAACATTATTATATGTGCGTAATTTATTTTTATGTAATCAATTAGACTTTTTATTTTCTCATATTCTTTAATATTTTTTCAAGTATTTATAATTTATATATCATGATAAAATATATAGTCAAATTATGCAATCTATCTTTGGTGCTTTTAATTATATATTTGTTTCATGGAAGTTAGATTTAGAATTATGTCATCTACTTTGATTGTAGGATTAATAGTGAGTAACTTTTGATTGTATATTTTACGTATTTAATATTTATATTCATTTCACATTACCTTGGTTGGAGATTAAATTTTATTTTATGCATAATGTATGACTAATTTGATAAAAGATAATAATATTTATAATCTATTATTGGATGTGATAACCCAACCCAAAAATATAAGAATTGAATTGGGATTCTATCTTTAATTGAGTTGGATTAGATTGGAAAAACAACCACTCAAAAATTTAGGTTGAGTTAAAAACCTCGATTAAGCCAATCCAACCTTCACCCGCATAACGTGTAAGGCTAGTCGGTAACTTGTTTTATAGGTTAAAATTTGTATCCTACATATATAATTTTATATTTTTTTAAAAAAAATGGTTGTTTTTATTTATTAGACTGTGGTGGAGGTTTTATGTAGACACGCCTTTGTGTCCGCTATCAATCTGCTCTTCTTCTATCTAACAACCTTAGGAGAGCAGAGGGTATCACCTTCACCTGCAGTTTTGTTTTGGACTCATGCTGTCTTGTAGGGTCAACATGCAGGTAGCTTCATTTCAACAATGGGAAATGACATGCAACTTGAACAATAAAACTATGACTTAAATGTCAGCGCATCAACTATATGGACAAGTTAACAACAATTAACCCCTGAACTAAAGGGATGCCAAATGGTAGCCTCCCTATAGCCTGAGATTCAACCACGAGTCGTCCGTAATCTTCTTCACTACATCCCGAACATACAAGTCGAAACAAGACGAGCACAGGCCCTTTATTAGACTTCTTTCTTCTTCCCCTGTTGACAATTCAATGTGGGAACATTGGGATGGTGGTGATGCCCTGCAAGCCTCGTTTATTGAGTGTTTGAACCCACATGCTGCTAAAATCGTGCTAGCAGCTTCCGTCGCGATGTCATTTGCTGCAATTTCACCTGAATCAAAAGAAGGTCAATTCATTATGAGTAGCAACAAGACTAACTTGACAAAATCAATGAAGTTGATGTTTGGTCTGAAGACAAGAAACCACATCCACTCTTCTTATATTTTTACATAATTCTTCAGTCTAAGAAACTTAACTGTGAACAGAAAGGAAAAAAGGAATTGATGGTAAGAAAGTACCTAGATCATCTCGGGATAAATAATTCTTCAAATGGCTTTCGATCATGGGCTGTAGATGCTCTCTCTCTGCACAATAATCCTTCTCATCTCCACCCAAAGGGAGCGAACTGTTAACAGAGCCTGTATTTAAAACATCGTTGTATCGATCAATCTGAACTTGCTCACAGTTCGATTGTGAACTCACTCTTGCAAGCTCAGGCCCATTCAAATTTCGAGCAACAACGGTCAAATTTTCAACTTCTAATCCTCTTAAAGAGTTCAAAATTGTTCCATCTATTGGCATGCTAAGGTGAGAACCTTGTAATACTTGCCTTGACACGTGGCTTCTTTCAGACTCAAGAAAAACTATATGTTGCATCAATGGAGAGGGACTGCCATGTATTAAGTTCTCCCCAAACAAAGTTGGGCTCAATATAGCTGTATCTTGAGTTGTCGTATTTTCAGCTGCTGTTTCCCTACCTTGACCCCTCTGCGAATTTAAGGTACCCCCAACACAAGGATTACCAGCAGAAACACCATCACCACTGGTGTTTACTAATCCCATTTGATTCGAGCGCAAGTTATTGATGTGCAGCCGAAGAATTCGTCTTCTTTCAAGAGTTGGTGCGACTGCTTGAGACATGGGAGAAGTTGATTGGACTTCCACCGGTAATCGAGGAGACAGGATGTTTCCAAATCCTTGAATATTTGGAGTACGATGTGAAGATAGAGAATTCAAGTCTAAACCCTCCCGATTTGCAGCAGGGAAAGTTCTGTTAAACAAAGAGTTGGCTGTTCTTCGATCAGACAGTCGGCTTGGAGGCTGTGGACTTGATGATCCATGAGCATAGGTCGTACAATCAATACAGTACCAATTCCCTTCTGGTACTTCTCTAGCAAGACCGACGCAATAGGTGTGTGCTGGTGAGTCACATACATCACACAGTAACATAAGATTATCATCCCCGCCTTGCTGACACTCGATACAGATTACATTTTCATAGGGATCGAGATAACTCCTCAACTCCTCCTCTGATGGTTGATACACCTGAAGGATACAAAAAATGAAATATGAAATTTATGGAAGCAACAGGTAGGAGAACAAGAACAGCACAGAAACTAGGAGCATACCTGATCACGCTCAGGAACATTTATGACAACTTCTCTTAAGTCAATTCCAACGGTAGATTTTGCAGGCTTACTAATTGTCTTAAACCTCTGCTTGCACAAAGGGCATCGTGATTCAACCTTAGCCCACTCCATAATACAAGAGAAACAAAAATAGTGAGAACAACTGTTGAGGGTTCCCCGAATTCTCCTCTTATCTTCTTCCGTTAGGCATATCCCGCATACTTGTTTTATCACCTCAGCCTTGACTTCCTCTACTTTCTCTTTGCCTTTCCTGACAGAAGCTCGAGGATTTCTCTGCTGGCGTAGATCATACTCACCTATTCTTCGGGGTGAAGGTACAGTCCTCCCTCGATTTCTCAAATGATAACACAACTTCTCAGCTTCTCTCATCTGCTCTCTTTCTTCTTCAGAGATGGTATATTCATAATCTGATGACCCAGAAAGGAATGTATCTAAATCTAACTGTGCAGCATGATTTTTCCGCTTTGAAACAGCCTTTTTCCTTCTTGTTACTACACAGTAATTGTCCGAAAAATCGCCGTCGTCGTCATCTGAGTTTCTTATAGTCCGTGAGCCACTCTTCTTTCTCCGTTTATTCCTCGAAGGCTTCTTTGCAGCGTTTGGTTTCCTCTTTTTGCAAACTTTGCCAACAGTACTTTTGCTCACCCCTTCTTGACCTCGTTTCATATTGGTTGCTCTCTTTCTAACCATCGGTTCTTCCTCATCCAAAAAATCTTCTTCTTCCAACATAAAGTCCTCGTCCTCGTCCTCAATCTCCTCATCAGCATGAACATCTTCCTCCTCCTCGTAATCGTTATCATCATCTACTTTATAATCCTCATCCCCATCCTCTTCTTCTTGATAAGTAAAAATTAGACTCTCTCTCCCATTTTTCTTCCTTGATTTACACGAACCGAAAGCAGTTCTGGCCTTGGGTGGGACTCCATTCCTAGGCTTGTTCCGCTGCTGCTGCTCGACAACAAAATTATCCTCTCCCGATGCATTTCCATCCAAATAAGAGCCATAATTCTCATCAGAACCCTCAGAAACCCCATCACTGGAGACAACATAATCCTCATCGGAATCGTCGGAAGCAGCCTTGTCTTTGGATCGAAATTTCTTCTTGAAATTTTTCCTACTATCAACCTTCCCTCCCCTTACCATCTGTTCCTCGCACATAAAACAAATTCGCCAAAAACAACAGAATCACAAAAATTCAGTCCACAAAAAGCAGAATCAGAATTCCTCAACCAACCAATCCCTCAGCATCCAACCTAAAGAAACCGAACAGAGAGACAAAAATTGAAAATTCCTGGATAAGTCCCGCATAAATGTCGAAACACCCAATTTTGGATGTGTACATTTAAACCCCCCACTAACTACAAAGGATTTCCCCATACTCGATCTGCTTCATTCCTGAGCAAACAGCATTGAAACCAAAACACAATAATAAAAATAAATATATATATATATATATATATATATATATGCAAATTCATTCATTCTCACTGTGACCAACAACAAAGAGCTGGACACATCAAACGCCCATTCATCTTTTAACAATAGAAAAAGAAAAAAGAACGAAAGGGAAAAATTCCATTGACAAAATTTGAACAGAGAAGGAAAAATCGATGAATGAAAAACACCCTCTAAGAACATCCTAAAATACCTAGAAACGACTTAACAATTGAAAACATCCAAAGAGAAGGGTACCTGAGAGAGGAGGAATAAAGCAGCAGGAAACACACCACGGACAATTGCAAAAATATTTTCCTTTTTTTTCTTTCTTTCTTTCTTTCAAAAACAATATTATTAAATTTCTTTTTAATCTATTAATTCTACCGTGAAAGAGTAGGCGACGGGGGCTCTTCTTATCATGCCATGCTCACCCCCCCTTCCATCTTTTACTCTTAAAATTACCAAATCACCCTCTCTTTTCCTTCCATTTTTCTTTTTACAAATTCCCGTTTTTGGACCAATTTTAAAACCCACCAAAAAAACATTTACTATTTAAAAATTAAAAATAAAAAAACCCTTCATCTTTGTCATTTTTTCAAAAATATTTTTTCCTTCAAAAAGTTCAATTACAATATTATTAGAAAATCAAGGTGACTGCTAACAAACATAGTACTCTACTCATATTATGTATCAAATTACTATTAGTTAGTTAGCCTTCATTTCATAACTTTTTTATTTTTTGTTTATAGCCTTAAATTTCAAAAACTAAATAGTTATCGAACACAACTTTAGTTACGAGTTTGAATTTTAAATGTTAAAAAAAATCAAAGTAACTAAAACTTAAGACATTGCGACGAAAACGCTTTTTGTATTGAAAAAGAAATAACTAAGGCCATGTTTTAATAATCATTTGGTTTTTAGTTTTTCTTTTCCTTTTAATTTAAGTATACTACGGCTCTCTTATCATATGTTTTTTTACTTGAATATCTATATCCTACATATATTCACAGAACCAAATCAACAAGCTTCCAAAAGGTTATTTTTGTTTTTCAAAATTTGGTTAGTATTTACATTCTTAAAGAAAAATCGATACAAAGGTAGAAAATATGGGAAATTTGTGTAAAAATAAGCTTAAAAAACTAAATAATTATCAAATGTGGTCTAAGTAAGCATAACATATGATAATTGACATGTACTCTCTATCAATAAGTTCAAGATTTAAATTCTACAAACCCTCAAATATTGTAAAACTAAAAAAATATATATGAAAGATCAACAAACAAATACACCCACTTTTCATGAAATATTCTATTATGAAATATCAATATTAATACTATAATATTGTTAACCAGAGTAATAGTGTCATGAACTTCCCTAAAAAAAAATAAAAAAAAGTCATGAGCTAAATAATAAGTGTATTTAGACAAAGGGCAAAAAGGTTAGAGGGCATTTTAACCATTTTCCTTTATATTTGGTTTTTCATATATTCATTTGAAAATTAAATTTTGTACTTACCATAAAAATGTGGCTCAAATAATATTACAAAATAGTCGATTTTCTAGTTTTGCTGGAGAATAATGTCGCTTTTGGTAACTGCATTTGTCGTGATCGTATATAGAAGCCTCAAATTCAAGTCGGTGAGACCAATGGTTGAATGAAATGCTGAAGTTGTTGTAACCGTTCATTCTTTTTCAAATTTTGTGTATTTCGTGTCTCATCTGTAAATAATTACATTTAACCTGGTCTCATCACAATTTATATGCATTAACGAACACTTGTGAATATGAATTTGGGATTTGGTATAGGATGTGACCCATTGCATGTCTTGGACTCACGGATGTCATTGTAGTGTAAGATCGTGAGTTGGCTATAAGATTTTTATTTTTCTTTTCTTTTTTAATTTGTATTTTTGTCATATGTACACATTTTACTAGGAGTGTACAAAAAAATGGATAAATTGAACAAGACTACCCAATCTGTAAAATTGTATTGGGTTACAATTTTATAATTTTTGGCGAGTTGGGTTAGTTGTGAGGTTGGCCGAATTTTTGTCCATTCAACCCAATCTAACCTATACTAAATACAATATTTTATACATATGTATAAAATATTGTATTTAGTTTGGGTTAGGTTGAGTTAAACAAGAAAAAAAAAATCTAAAAAAAAAACACACCAAAATTGGACCAACTCGAAACCAACCCTATCCACCAAAAACTATAAAATCAAACTTTGATGTCATGTAATAGAGAAATGCATTTTATGTAGAGTTTAAACCTTCCAGTGGAGCCTAAGTGAGTATATGCATTTTATGTAGAGTTTAAACCCTCCAGTGGAGCCTAAGTGAGTATATCGTGCTCAATTCAATTCCAAGGAAACACTTACATTTATATAACCTGTGAAATGCACTTATGAATGAGTTGAGAAGAGTATTGTTTGGCTGTTGTCACGATACTTTTATATATAAAATAGATTTTTAACATATTGATAAGAAACATGCAATAATAAAATAGGTAATATAGGTTGAAATATAGTTTTAGGCCTAAGTATAGTTTACATAACTGAGGGTCAGTGACCGCAGTTGGTTATCTTGTTTGATATTAATCTATTTCAATTCTACGGTCACGAGTTCGAGCCTAAAAATCGATATTTGGCTCTCATATTATTTGAGAGCAGCTGCATGCCCTTTATGTAGGGTTTTGTCGGTCCCCTTTCCCCCAATTTGTATTTAATATATATAAAGAAAAATGAAAAAATTAATACGACATGAGAACCCAAACTATTTAAAAGTAGTTGTGTGCCCTGTATATAAGGTTTGTTGGTCTCTCTTCCCCCTATATATATAAAGGTTTAAATATACAATCATGCTTTTTTTTGTGTGTTTACATATTTATGGACTATGAAAATTGAGAAGAAAAATGAAAAAATTAATACAACATGAGAACCCACCAAAAAATATAAGGTTGCATAGGTTAGCGAATTAACCAACTCGAAAATTTAAATTGGTGCAAAAACAAATTCGAACTGACTCAGACTATGTAGACCCCTACATTTTATACTAGTTTAGGTTTTTGTTGACTCTTTTAACTCGTTTTTTTTACTGCTGTTCCTTAAAATTAATAAAATTCATTTCAATATGCTTGGGGTTTTTTTTCTTTTGAAATATGCTTTATTTTAATACTATTTCAATATGCTTTGTTTTCATATATATATATATATATACACGTTACAAATTTGTCAAATTAGTACTAAAAAAAAAAAGTTGTCAAATAAAAATATTATCGAAAAGGAACTAATAATAATAATTTTGTTAATTATTTTAAACTAGAGTAATTAAACAAGTGACTCGCAAAGGATTAAACTCGCAACTTGGCCAAAAAGAGTTGTTTCTTTTACCAATTTTTTTTTTCTTTCTAATAATAGAAATACTCAATTCCATCTCACGAGTTTCAAAATAAGAAAAAGAAAAAAATAATTGATATTTTTCATTTTTAAAATATTTTTTTAAAGATGTGGTTTCTCAATAATTAAAATATAACTTCATTACTTCAAACATAGTTAGCTTCGATCTTGAAGAAAAAACTGGATTTTGAAATATTAGAAAAAGAACTTTGTTTTTTGTTAAAGTTTTTATGTTTTTTTTAAAGAATATTTTATGTTCAATTTTAGTGTCGAAACAATAGAACTTTTAAAGAAATTTGGACTAACATAATATTTAGATTAATTTTGAATTTCAAAAAAATGTTAATGAGATTATTTTTATATTATTTTAGAAACTTCACCTAAAATTTATAAATTAAAAACGGATGTTTTCTTAAAATATAAATTTAAAATGTATATAGTAAAATTTTGCAATATAGATTTTATTTCCTAAAGATTAAAAATATTTGTTTTATTTATTTTTTTAATTGTTTTTATTTTTGTTACTTTTACTTTAGATCTATTTTCTTTTTCTTTTTTTCAAGAGAACTTTATATCTATTTTCTAGTGCATATTTACATGTCATTTGAACTTATTCTAAAATTTATTATCAAAATCATTTCTTCTACTTTATTTACTCATTTATCTTTAAAAAAAACCATATCGACCTACCAAAATGTCTTTAATATATACACGAATATCAAATTCATATTATTTATATTGTTAAGAAAATTAAAGGAACAAAACAATAAATATTTTTTTAATTAAAACTTAGTAACTAAAATAAAGTATTATGAAAAATTAAGAATACATATGAATGGAACTCCTATTTGTTTTTAGTTATTGTTAAAATTCAAATGATTGCTTAAAAAATATGAAAACAATTCAGGAAAATTACGAGAAAAAAATTAAGTATTATTTTTTTAAAAAATAATTATTTAAGAGGGCCTTAAATATTAGAAAGCTTAAAAACCAACAATAAAAAGTGAAAGATTTAAGTTCAAAATGTAATATTATATATAATAATTATTATTATCATTATTGTGTTAATTTTACAATTATGCCTAGGTAGAGTAGTTTAGCTGTACCTTTGATTCTAGCTTTTATTAAAATACACGCCAACCCATCTTGAAAATAATGCAATCTTTTGATGATCAATCTCAGCCGTAAATGAATTCGAATTACAAGAAAGCCCAACAAATATTACACGTGGGCGGTGAAGAGGACTCAGAAAAGGTGGGTGAGAGAGAGTGCTGCATTAGAAAGTGGGTGTATGGAACCAGAACCCGCAGCAGAGGGATTTTAGGGAAAGCACGTGGTGACCACCGAAACCATGGGCCGGTTTAAAATTTAAACCCGGTTTTGGACATGAATGGAAATCGTCATGGCTGCCGAGTCGAAGTTGGAAAAACCAATGAAACCGATATAACGGTTTAAAAAAAAAAAAAAAAATCAATATCATTGGAGGGGAGGTAGATTCGAATTTGTAAGTTTTTTTTAAAATAGACTAAAATATAATAATTAATTGTACTACTAACCCATTCAATTAAATTTAGCATTATAAAACTATATAATAAAATATTTGTAGAGCCTTGTTTTTTACACAAATAGATCGATTTGTGTAGCAAATATTGGTTGAAAGAATATGATTAGATCTTTATATAGTTCTTTGATTTGGATAATTATGTCCAACTTATTTACTTAAATCTCATTTGATAATTACTTCGTTTTTAGTTTTTTATTTTAATTTTTACTTTTTAAAAAATAGGCTTGTTTGATAACTAATTTTTATTTTTATTTTTAAAAATTTAAAATATTAAAAGAATTCTAAAAATTAAACAAGGAAGAGAACAAGAATAAATAATAAAAAAAAATTTAAAAATCAAAACAAAATGTGATATTTGAAAAAGAAACGGTTATCAAACATGTTTTTTTTTTAATTTTTAAAAACGTAAAATCAAGATAATTTATCAAACTTATATGATTTTTATTTTTTAAAACTAAAAATAAAAACAAAAAACGAAATTGTTATCGAAGGGGCTTGGTTATCGAAATTTGAAAGGTTTCAATTAGGATTTTAATTTTTTTCATTTAAATTTTAAGATTTTAATATTTTATTTAAATAGTAAGGGTGGTTGAGAAAAAAAAAATGTTTAAAGCATTTTTACTTTCTTTCCTATTTTAAGATATGAAGTTTCTCTTTTATCGTGATAAATGATTGAATGATAGGATATAGAGATTCTTGTGCGTTGAACAAAACAAAACTGAGTACTGTTCATTTTTTGTAAAGTTAAATTACCTAACAGTTTTTTATAATTTGAGCATTTTTTGCTTCATGAAGACATTCTTTTCTAATTTTTTACTTAATATAATTCGAGCAACTTTTTTTTAATAGTTCAACTCATTGATCGAGTTTTGAATGTCATTGTTGAACTATAAAAAAAAAATATTTTAAAAAAAGTCTTTCAACTATTAAAATATGTAGAACCAATTATCACACTCAAACATTATGATTTAATTGAAAAAGGTTAAAATTATGAGAATTAAATTATAAATATACATAAAAAAAAGTAGCTGAGTAAAAAAAAACAAAAATTATGACATCTCTATTCTACTTAAATTAAATTATATTTTTTGTTTTAATTTTTAATGTACATATAACAATGTTTGTACATTGTTATATCGAGTATTACTAACACGAGAGCACGAGAGCAATATGACATCAATTTTTAAGTTATTTTGAGAAAAAAAATATTAAGTATAATTTTTTATAATTATTTTGTAATTTCACTGAGTTTACTGTAATTAATCTTTTTTTATTATTGAAATTGAATCAGATTTCTGAAAACGTGAGTATGACTTGTGAGTATTAATTAGGTTGCAATACAAATATCTCTCGACAGAGTAATTTTCTTTTTTAAATTTATTCATTTCAAGAATTAAATTGATTCCTCGAAATGATTTGATTATCAAACAATAATAAATGATAAAACTAACAAAATAGTAATAATAATAATAATAAACAATAGATGTCATTCATAAATCAGATTGCATAATCTTAGCCCTTTTAGTCCTACCATAAATCAATAATTTTCATTTAAAATAATAATATAATATCAATGATTCAATAATATTATGTTCAGTGTTTAATGTCAATATTCCCCAAGTGATATTTTATTTTATTTTTGGAGAAAGTAGATATAGTCCATGCAAAAATGTTGATTTTTTTCGTACAAATCTCAGGTTTCAAATTTTTATATTAATTGAGTGTGAGGTTTTAAAATTATTAGTTTTTTTTTTTTGAGAAAATTTAAAATTATTAGGTTAAAGGCTTATTAATAAAAAAAAAAATTAATGGTCTATTAGCACGTATTTGAAATTCTATTTGATATAAAACTAAGGGATTATTTTTAATGGGTTTTGAGGGAATGTTTCAAATCAAATACATTTACAGTTAATAATAGTACACTAATCTTAAATTAGGATAAATTGATCTGGTTTTTTTGTTCCTGAAATGAAAATTATTATCAAATGTTAGTTAAGTTGTGTTGATTTTGACAACATATATATATATATATATATATATATATATATATATATATATATATATATAAACACATAACGATTAAAATTGAGCTTTATAGAAATATTAAAAATGTTAAAGGACAAATTACCGTGTGATTGTTAAAAACAAAACTACCATACGTAGCCTATTGATCAAAAGAACATTAATACACTAAAATGTTGTAGGTTCAATTTATGTTAATCATGTACCTAAAAATTAGTTTATTACTGGTTTTCTTCGCATCTAAATGTTATAAATTAGATAGTATGTCACGTTAAAACAATTAAAATGTATGAAAACAAACTCAAACATTCATGAATATAATAATAATGATGATATTAAAAAAAGAAGAAAAACATATTTAATTTTGTAAAACATTAGGACTAAATATAAACTTCATCTAAAACTTTTTTTTTTTTTTTGAGAAAACTTCATCTAAAACTTAAATACTAAGAAACAGTTAATCCTAAAATTAAAATTAAAATCAAATTAAATAGCTACCAAAAGATCAGTTAGTGCCTAATGATTTTATTTGGTGAAGATTCAATTCAACACTATACTCTCATTTATCATTGGTGTTAATTGTAGACAGTATTAATAATACTCATTAATATAATATTATTTTATTATTTATATGTATATATTGCTAAAAAAATTGAAAGTAACAATATTTATAATTATTTTTTGAATTCAAAGTAATTGGTAACTTCAAAAAAAAAAAAAAGTTTTCTCTCCTCTTAAATGGTTCAAGACAAATGCCAAAAACTAGAATCGGGCTTCGGCCGTCGGCCCAAATTGGAGTTTCGAAGTCAGGAATATAATTATTTGCAAATATTATTCTAAAAAAAATAAGGCAAAATAAACTATAGAACACTTTTGTTTTTCACATTTGAATTTGGTTTCTCTTTCTTTTCACCACAGAAATTTAATTCTTATTTGATCATTGAGTTTTCAAAAGTGACGTATCTATTATTGAATTTTGAAATTAATTTATAATAGGTTACTAAAATTTGAAATGAGTCTCTGGAAGACTCTTCAATAGAATTGATATCAATTGGCCTAGCAAAATATCAATTGGATTTTCATTATATATACTATTTTATTTAATTATCTCGTACAGATACATTTTAAACAAACAGAAATTTGTTTAATTTATTTTATTATCAATGATAAATTAGAAATGCAATTTAAAATTTCACGAATAATGAGACATTAAGGTCAATGTTAAAGATCAAATAAGTATCTTTAAAAATGGACGGACTTTTTCCTAAAAAATGTACTGACTAAATAGAAACTAAATTTAATTTTTAAAATGTCTAAAAAAAATCAAAATTTTAAAAACAAGAATGTTAATTTTGAAAACTCAAAAAACAAAACTAAGTTCAAATAACAATATATGAAAATATTTACGAAACTACTTACCCAATCAATATATTTGGATTGAATTTTAATAAAGTCTCTATCAATAGTTCTAACCATGACCATATTGAATATATATAAACATTCGAGTTTTATTTTCTATCTCATATGACTTTGTTTGCTAATTTTTTTTTAAAAATGATTTCACGTCTAAATTTTAATGGGATAAAAACTATAAAGGTATATGTGAAATTCAATCCTTGAAATTAAATTAATATTAGTTTATATATATATATATATATATATATATATATATATATATATATATATATATATATATATATATATATATATAACTAAAAAAACTTAAAGTTTTTCTCTTAAAATTTGAGGCATGAATGATCTATTCTTAGTCTGGAGCACTATGATATATTAGAGGAGAAGAAACATAACTATGGGGTGTATACAAATTAATATCACAAGCGAATTTCAAATATAAACCTTAAAGGAAGTATATATCTTAACAATTCAAACCTTGTGTACCACCCTTTATAAACTGATTAATACTAAATTCAAATTTAAAAGGAATAAGAAAAATATAAATATGATGTATCTCTAACCACTTAATTTAAACCTCCAAAGATATAATCTAAGAAAAGGAGGTTTTAGAATATTGTTTTTTAGTTTATAAAGTGATAGGGAAAGTTAAAGTTCTTTGCTCAACAATGAAGGAAAGAAAAGGTAAGATTTTGGATGGTGCTAAAGATGAAGGCAGCCCTAATCTATGTGAACAGTCAGATGTCATGAATATGTAAAGAAATGAGCCATAATTTTTTTTTTTTTTTTGAGATTACAACATGATTTGGGATAGGAAAATTCGAACCTAAGATCTTATGATCTTTAAGTATATATTAATGTCGCTAAGCTATTGCTCATCCATAATTTATTAACCTCATAATCGACCACATATCTACGTTGTATATTTTAAGTATAAAATAATTATGACTAATTTAGGGCTTTACCGAAAATATTTCTACCTATGATACTATAATTGTCGGAAAAGACGAGAAATAAGTAACCTTTTTTTTGTTGAATCCTCAATAAAAAAAAACCCTTTTAAAAAAATAAAAATAAATGAAATTTAACTTTAACTTCCAAAGTTTAGGGTTTAATTTTAGGTTACGTGTATAATAAAAAAGTTCAAAGTATTTTAAATAAAAATTAATTTATTTATGGTTGGAAATTCAAATTGAATTTTATCACGGATATAATTCAATTAGTGATAGAGTTTTATCCGTGATTGAGTTCTATTACTTATTGAATTCTATTACGGATAGACTCATTCTATCATGATTGAGTATTATCACGGGTAAAAAATAATGTACTATAAATCAATTATTTTAGAAATTATATTGTAAATATAATATAAGAGTAGAATCAAGAATGTACTGTTGCTGAGGTAAATTTCCTTACTTTTGATATAATTCATATACTTTAAAATTGAACATACTTATTTTTAAAAATTAAAATAATTACTTCATTAATATATTAAAATTTAAATTTGATCAAATCATTATTTTAGTGAACATTGTATAATAAAAAATGGCAAAATATTTCCATTTAATTATAGCACAAAATTAGAACTAATTCATTTGAATAGAAATCCAAAAATTAAAATCTATCACCAATTAAGTTCTCTCACTAATAGAAATTTAATTAATAGTAAATTCATTCTTTCATTGATTCAATTTTATCGCTGATAGAAAATTATGTGAATTATTTTAAAAATTGTGTCGTAAGTATAATAGTAGATGTGAAATGTATTGCTCAGGGTAAACTCTTTCCATTTTAAAATCTAAAAATTAGATTAAAAATATACTGCTCCCTTAAATATATCATAGTCGTCTTAAGGTACACACGTATTACTGGAAAGGATCCAATCTATCTCAACATATGCAATGAGAACGAATCCACATAACCAAGTTGCCTTCTTTGGCCAGATCTTCAAATCTTTTCATAATTACATTTCAACCAGCCATTTACCTCAATAACTACTATGCACATATACTTGTGATTAAAACCATTCTTCTCTTAATTGATTATATATTTTCCTACTAAGATTAAAAGCATATTGTTTGAATAAAAATACATATTTTTAGAAACAATATACTTTTGTCTAACTTTCGTAGGATCGGGAAGGATTTTTGGACATTCGATCTCTGGCCAATCACGTTTGTCTGGGATCCCTTCAAATTCATGCTCGTAGCACTGCAAATAGGTTGACATTTTGTAATAGTCTTGTATAAGAGTCAAATAATCTATGTGCAACTCTTTACATGCAGCAATTGCATGAGAGCAAGGAATCTCAAGTTGTTGCCACTTGTTGCAACCACACGTATTCTTGTGTAGCTTGACACGATGATTTGCCCCACCCTTAAAAGTAGATTCTTCTCTTCCAGTGGTAATGTCACAAATTCCCAGCGTATAATTGACGATAGTGACTATATGTCGATCTGCACGCTCTTCCCGTTTTTTTAGTATTGCAATAGCATACCTAAAATATAGGTCAGAGACAGGTCAAAATGAGCATCAATCCATATAATAGTAAATTATAGTGGTGGTTGAAGAATTTACCCAGTATAAAGTATCCCGTTGGTAATGGATGCTTCTGCATGAATACGTCTACTAGCAAAGTATGTCAAAGTTCGATGGTATGTAGCTTGAACTAATGCACATATTGGAAGCTTCCTAGCTCCTTTAAGTACACCATTAATTGATTCAGCTACATTGGTTGTTAACCATCCATACCGATATCCACCATCGTGTGAAATTGTCCATTGAACGGGGTCTAAGTAGTCAAAGAATCTCATGCACCCACTATCAGCCATTTGGATTTGTTGCATAATAGCCCTGTATTTTCTAGGAATTGATTGTGCTGCTGCACTATAAACCAATCTCTTCAACTCTTCATTCTTATACTTTTTGTTGAAGTTTGATGCTATATGTCGTATGCAGAATCGATGATGCACATCCTCCCATTCACAAGCCCGAACGACAGCTATGATGCCCTTATGCCTATCTGAAATAAGGCATATTCCCTTCCTTTTTTGCACGGCAATCCATAATAGCTTTAAAAACCAACTCCATGATTCAGTGCTCTCTTCAGGTACAATTGCAAATGCCAATGGAAATACACGGCCGTTAGCATCAACATTAGTGGCAATCAATAATTTTCCTTTGTATTTGCCGTATAAATGTGTACCGTCTATTTGAAGTAGAGGCCTACAATACTTAAACCCTTCAATGGCGGGTGCAAATGCCCAGAGCACACTGTGAAATTGGACAACTTTATCGTTACCAACAAATTCGTCCCACTTATATTGAACTAATGAACCAGGGTGGGTTTCTTGTAGGATAGTTGTCCACTTCGCTACGCCGTTTATACGATTCTTCCCAATTCCCAAATACTATCTCAATAGCTTTCCTACGACCATTCCATGCTTTTGTATATGATATTTGATATCCATATTTTTTGTTATTATTTCTCAAAATCTTTTTTTTTCGTAGTAGGGTCTGTTGTAATAATGTTTTGCACCTCTGAAGCAATTAGATTAGCATCCAATAAGTGGTGGTCTTGACTTATCCTCGCATAAAAACATGTGTGCGCATCATGCAACTGAGTTATTTCAAACTTGTCGTGTTTCTTAAGACAACATGCTCGGAGTCTCCATTTACATCCAGTCTCATGCATACTACATTGAATTATCCATTTCTTCTTCTTCGACTCCATTACTTTGAAATGTTGATGGCGAAGAACAACATGACTCCAAACGATATTTTTTAAATCATTTTTGTTTTAAAAAATCATCCCTTTTCTTAATGTGTTTGGTCTGGGAATCTCTAGTTCAATGCCTCTATTCGGTAGAGCATCAATAACATCCATATTCAACGTAGTGTAAAATGAAGGAACTACATCTACACCATGGAGTGACTCAAAGTCCTCAACGGGAGGAATCTCGTCATCATCGTCTGTGGGAGGACTCTCTAATTCATTTGTACACATCGGGTCGTCAACATTGGTTGTATTTGTCTCTGGATAAGTGGCATTTTCCTCGTTAACTTCCTCTGTTTGGTCTTCCTCTATTTGTTCTTCCTCCATATATTGTTCAACTTGTGATGTACTCTGAATGTGTGGTCGAGTAATATACAAGTGTCTTGCTTCTGAAGTAGCAATGGTTTTCATGAAATTGAATTCATTAACATTTTGTAAAGGTATCCCAATAGTCACGTACTTAAAAACAATCTCAATTTCTTCACTTCTTTCTAATGAAAGCACTTGACATAATCCACTGACGAATGAGTGGAAGTCCATGTCCCTAGAAGCATTAATTTGTGTACAAGGTGGAACATCGTACTCGATACCGTTTGGTCCATTGACAATGTTTCCATTCATGTACACAATAAATCCAATAACGTCCATAGTTGTTAAGTATTTTAATCTGCTATTCGAAAGGTTAATATTAGAACAAAAAAGAGGTTTTAAATCAATGATATGATTTGTAAGGTTATAATTGATAAGATTTAAGGTTTAGTTTTTTTATACGATTTTTTTAAAGCTAAGGTCTTGTACTTAACATTAATGATTTGTAAGATAATTATTACAATAATAATAAAAAAAATCTAAATAAACATGCATTCTTAAATAAACAAGCATTCTTAAAAAAAAGAAAAAAATAAACCTAAACCAAGCATAATGTAACAATAGAATTATAATTACCAAATAAGTCTAAATTAATTAGGAGTAATTTTTTAAACTAGAATAGGCCAAAAGAGTGTTGCACGTGTAAGTTAATTAAGTATATGGTGTCATATGTACTTTGATATGTATTTTATAATCTAAATGTTATATTAAAAATCAATGAAGGTAGCAACTCAAAAAAATTAATAAAGGTAAGAATACATTTTTCATTAGTCTCGGTGTGTTTTGAGAAGAATGAATTGCATGAAGAAAAAAAATTAAAGGAAAAGACTTTGATTCTAAAATTGAAGAAATGGTGGGAAAAATGTATTTTTATAGGAAAAAATGGTAAGTTATAAATTTTTAGAATTCCAAAACTTATAAAATTTAACCTGAATAATAACTCATAATTATAATAACTCATTATAAATTACATTACAAAAATGTTTAGCATTCTAACCTTTAATATTTTCACACATGAATAATTAAATTCATTATTTATTTTCGCACGGTTATAAAGCCATTGATGTAAGTAGATGAGTAATTTGGAAACATATTAAGTGGGATCTTTTGTAGCTAATAATTGTAGGTTTTGTCGCGAGTTTTTTTGTTTTTTTTTCCAGCATGCATTATTTTTTCTTTTCTTTTTTTTTTAATTGGAACCATTTTTTTTGTTTGAAAAGATAAATTTCTATTCTTAAATGAATATACATTCTTAAATAAACACCATTATAATTCAAGTGTATTATGCACCCAACATACTCCATACTAAACAACATGCAATAAAAAATAGTAATAATATTCATTGAAATAATAAACCTTTTATGGATTTTTTTAAAAGTTATGGATTGTATTTAACACTAATGATTTGTTAGATAATTAAAACAATAAAAAAAGTCTAAATAAACATGCATTATATGAAGAGAATAATATGCAAAATAATAATAATAATAATAATATGACAATAATAATAGGAAACATATAAATTTATTTAATATTTTAAATAAAGCAAAAATTAACATACTTACCTTTGTACACTAAGTAAGAAAAATATCACCTCCGTTGAATATTAGATATGGAGCAAAGATAATCAATAATATTCTACAAAAAAAAAATTAATATTAGATATTTGCACATAATAAAAGATAATTAAAAATAATAATAAATACTAAATAAAAATGGAAAGAAGTATCACAAAAAAAAAACTAAAATTTTAATAATGATTTTTTTTTACCTAACATAATTGTATAAAAGTAAACAAGAAAAAAATCAATCTGAACGAAACATACTCAAAATAAATAAGATATATTTATTAGAAGAAAGAAAATAAAAAATGAAATACTTAAATAAAATGTCAATAAATAAATTAAAAAACAAAGCACAATTTTCATTCATAGGAAAAAATAAAATACAAAACTAAAATGCCAGTAAAAAAACAAAAAAAAGGAAAAAGAAAACAGAATTTGTTATTTTTAAACAACACATGGTAACATATATACCAAAAACAAAATCTTAAAAGAAAAACAACGAATATAAGAAAAAAAAAATTAAAAGAAAAATAAACGTATACAAAAAAAAAAGAAGGAAAACTAACTCACCTCTTTCTCGGTAGTTTGTTGCAACAAATAATGACCGAGCGATTTTTTTTTTATAAGGAAACGGTATAATTAAATAATAATATAAATTTAAAAAAAAATCTGGCAGATAATAAATTTAACAGAGATAAATCGCGTCCGTGTCAGGAATCTAGTCAGATTCAGTCGGCTTCGCTGGTTCTCGAAAAAGTGATTGCGTTTCTACAAGAGACGCAAAATGTCGCCTTTTATATTTTTTTCCTTTTTCCGTTCATTTTAATTGCCGCCTGTGTAAAGTCTCAAACAAAAACGTGTTGACTGGAATCCACGTGTGTGACGTCTCTACAAGAGACGCCACAACGCATTTATGAAATTAATTAGATATGAGACCCATTTTGACAATTAGTTTGTCAAATGAACCCCTTTATATAATTTACCCGATTTTAGTAGGGTATCTTTACGAAAACATTATTATCTCAATAACTACTATGCACATATGCTTCTAGTACTTAAATATTTTTTTTCATTTATACTTATATTAGTGGATTAAAGTGAAATAATTATAAACTACCTTTAACCTAGATTTTAATTAAGAATTAAACCGGGGGCGAACTACATATAATATAGTGTGGAAAAAGAAATAAAAGAGAGTGAAGGTAGGGTTCCCGATTAAGTAGGGTAATTTCCTTAGCATATGGGCATGTGCCTTGATTAAAAGCCATAGGATATCTCTTAATTTAAGGGTAGAGTGTCCTACAACTTTAGTTATCAAGTTCCGTATAATGGAAAAAAGGATACAGGGCCCCGCTCCCATCTTACCTTATTACCTACAAAGAACACTTGCCATTTTTCCTTAGAGGGATCTCATTTTAAATAAATAATATATGTCTATTACTTTTTCCATAGTTATATTTTCTTCCACCTTTTCTTTCATCTAAGCAGTAAAAGAAAATTAATTGATTTATAGTGGTGCATGCATGCTCAACCACATTACGAAATTATATCCTTAATAAAAGTTAAAGAAAATAATTATTTTTTAAATAAATATTTGAAAATAAGTGAAATATAATACATAATAGTTTTGGACAAAAAAGTAATTAATTGGCCATGGTGGGATCTACTAAAGGTGTCCATGGATATATACGGTTTAAAATTATATAAGGTATATTTTGAAATTAATTCAATTATTAGATGAAGTGGCAAAATAATTATTCTAAATTGAAGTTGACCTAATCATTTGTTTTTTGTATATTAAAGTTTAGGTTTCGTACTTAAGGGGTGATTTGGATTTTGGAGTTGAAAAGAGGAGAAGAGAAAAAGTGGAAGAGGAAGAGAAAGTTGAGTTGAAAAGAGGAGAATAGGGATATAAAATAATTGTTTGAATATTGGTGTTTTGGAGAGGAAATGTTGTAAAAAAAAAAATATTATATTATTTTTTTAATGTAATAATTACATATTTATATTAATTAATAAATTTAATATATATATATATATATATTTATATATTATGTGGTTGAAAATTATATAAAATTTGATGTGATAGTTGATAAAATTAGATAAAAGATATTTTATATTATATTATATAGTTGAAAATTAAAAAAATGTTTGATGTGACATTTAAAAGATTAAATAAAATATTCGATGCTATGTTGGAGAAGAGGTTGAGAAGGAGTAGAGGAGAGGTTGATGTCCTAAAAACAAATATGGAGTTGAGATTTTCCTTTTCTCTCCTCTCCTCTCCTTAGCACCAAATCCCAAACACCCCTTAGTTAATTAACTGCATACATTAAATTGAAAACTTCATTAAATTGCTACTATAATGATAACACCTAAAAGAAACTTAAAAGACTAAATTTTAATTTTTAAAATTATAATAATTTTTTAACTCAATTATTTTTTTTAATGATTTCAAAATTAAAATTGGGTGTTTATAGTTTGAAGAAAGTATTTAAATTTAGTCCATGTGATTTTAAAAACTATAATTTAATTTTATGGTTTGATTAAATTTAAAAGGTTATTATTGTCATTTCTAATCGTTAAAAAATTGAGTACGTACGTAAAAGTTAGTTATTAATTTATCAATGGTGACAATGTTAGTTATTAATCTAGCAAATTGAGTACTTATGTAGGAATTAAATTTTAACTTCTTTTCAAATTATAAATACTAAATCCTTATTTTTGAAACTAAACTCTAATTATTATTTTTTCCTACTTTATGAACGAGAGCAATAATTTTTAATTGTACGTATGTTTTTCTATTCAATAATATCGGAACAACCTGTATACTTGGGATAATTAGGTCTTATAAAATGCCATCAATTGTATATTTTTTGGGCTGATAATTAAGTCTCATTTAATATCATTTAGATTAGGTTTGATAACCATCTTTTGTTTTTGGTTTTTTAGTCTATTTTTACTCAAACATCCTACAATATGTTCTATGCTTCTTACAATATATTCATATTTTTTTTAAAGAAAGTATGTAAATATTAATTAAATTTTAAAAACAAAAATAACCTTTTAAAAATTATTTTTTCTTCTGATTTCTGATTTGGTTTCTAAAAATATAAGTAAGAGGTAGATATGTAAGTAAAAATAAAAACATATAATAAGGTGATTGTTATAGGTTTAAATTAGAAAAACAAAGTTAAAAACAAAATGATTTTCAAACCGTGTGCTACTATCTTAAATTTTGTGTCTGTTTCATCATTTTTTTTTTCAATAGTGAACTATTAATTAAATTCTAAAAATAAAACGAGTTTGAAAAAGATTTTTAGTTTAAAAATTTGGTTGAATTTTGAAGATCTTTTAAGATAATGGATAACAAAGCAAAATAATAAAAAAAAAATGGAACGATTATGAAACCCACCGGTAGACGTAGAACTCCAAACTGTTTTTTTTTTAATGACCGGCGGGGCGGCTTTGCATCACCTTTCTCTAAATTTACTCGCCGGCCGGTACGATCTGGGTCCCACGTCGTTCTTATTATTATTATTATTATTATTATTATTTTTGGGTTTAATTTTAGTTTA
The DNA here is from genome assembly GCA_036507275.1 of Sicyos edulis. Taxonomy (NCBI): domain Eukaryota; kingdom Viridiplantae; phylum Streptophyta; class Magnoliopsida; order Cucurbitales; family Cucurbitaceae; genus Sicyos; species Sicyos edulis. Next base: position 47,738,493 of record CM071849.1, on the reverse strand, counting down.
GAGTGCTTGGGTTCCAAACCGAAATCATCCGGAGTGGGTTCAGGTTGGAGGAAAACCCAATTAAGCTTAATGTCTTTACTTTGAATCATCCATTAAATGATTTATTTATTGAGAGTTACGATAAAAAGCACACAACCAACCAGAGACTTATACTTGATTTTATTCATTCATAAAATAGGATACAATACTGTATTTTCATCAACTAAATTTGTACCATTCTTCAATCATTTAATTCAATAAATAACTTTATTTATCAATATGAACTTCTTTTAGAAGCCAGCTCCTACCTAATGCATGCCATAACATTTCTTAATTACAATCAAAATTTTAACAAGTGGACTCAATCATGAGATAGAGAGAAAGGATCCAATAAAAGCTTCATTTTTAAGCAATTAAACAAATGGCTTCATGTAAAAACTAAAAATGAAAATACAATTTAAGTTTCTAGATAGTTTAATATTTTAGTTCCTAATACTTTTATTTATTTTTACTTTTTTAAGTTGTAGATAATATTACTTCAAGCTCCCTTTTAAAAAAAACAAATATTGTTGGATTACATGTTTGATGTAATAAAAAGTCAATTACATGTTTTAATCTTACTTCAAGTTATAGATAATATTATCCAAAATTTAATCTTAAATTATCAGCCTAGCATGATTAAGAATTAAAATAATAACAAAACCCTAACTCAATAATTAACCAAAACCCTATTTTTCAAGCCAAAACCCTCGTTTAGAAAACCAAAACCACGGTTGCTTTGCGGTTCGGCTATAATTATGAAGATGTGTTTGATATAATAAAAAGTCAATTACATGTTTGATAATATTTTTTAAGTAATATTACTTCAAGCACCATCAAAATTTCGAATTTGTTAAAAGGAGTAAGTACTTGAGTGACATTTTGTATCATATAATAAAAAGTCAATTACATGTTTTAATCTTAAATATTGTTGGATTTAAAAAGAATTGGCAAGAACACCAACATTAGTTTACACCTAATGATCAATAAATCTGAGTTTGATCCCCATCTCTTAATTATTGTTGAACTTAAAAAAGAAAATTCATTAAAGATTCAGACATTAACCTTGATTTCTAAGTTTGGGTACCTTTTATCAATATATTTTTTATGTTTTTTTTAATATGATATATTTTGATGTTATACTTTAACTATCTAACTAAAAAATAAACCAATTGTTTATGATGTTTGAATGACTAGATCACACCAATAACTAATCAACCAAAGTTAGAATAGGAAACACTATCCAACAATATTATTATTCTAGCAACCATCATAGAATGATTCAAATGATCAAAAAGGATTTAGAGTTTAGTTTCCATAATTTATTTTTGTTTCAAATTGACTACAAATTATTTAACTCATAATAAAAATAAATAAATAAATTCAAAAAGGGGAAAAAAACAAGTAACAACTTATTTAACTCTCATTTTAGTTTCCATGATTTGTTTTTGTTTCAAATTGATTACAAATTTTTCACCAAATATCATTTTATTTTTTTAGTTCAATAATAATTGAAAATGAAAAAAAAAAAACTATTACTTTTTAACCATGCATACTTATGTTGGTTGAATCATTATTTTTTCCACTTCACATATTTAACGGAAAGAAACAAGTTGGAAAAAAACAATTGTAGAGATTTCTTGAGTTGTAAATTTAGAGAACCAATAAAAAGGAAACAATAATGGAAGGAGCAAAATGGTAGTTTTAAAAAAGAAAATATTGAAGTAATATGGAGAAATGTGTTTTGGTATGAAATTTTGTGAACCGTTGAACACAAACTGTTAAGGCATCTTGTTGGCGGGAGGTTCGGTCTCATTTTCTCCAACAAAATTGGAAGAAATACATAAAATTGAAAAAGACCCATTCACAGTTTTGAGAAACAGAGAGAAAAAAAAAAAAAAAAAAACTATCCTTCTTTCTGTTTTCTTCAAAATTTTCCACAATCTATAATCCCTTTCTCTTAATCTCTCTTTTGGACCCTTTCTTTTCCATAATAATTTCCATTCGAAGTTTGGGATTGTTTGGAGTAGCAACTTAGGATTTGATTTGATTGTGTTTACTGTGGATTCTTGAAGGTTACATGACGACAGATCAAGGTTTTCCGTTTTCGGTTGCTTCTATGATTGAAGATGTTCTTCAACAGCATGGAGATCGTCCTCGTGCCATCGATTTCGCTTCGAAGAAGATTGAAGAAGAATGTATGTTCTTACTTTTCTTGGGATTTCTTTTATTTCAATGATGACAATTGAAGAAGATTGATGTTGTTCTTTTCAATTTGATTCATTTGGTATGAACATTTTCTGGTGTTGGAATGCATTTTTTAGTTTTTCATAAACATGTTGGCTACGTTTTTTAAGTTCTTCATTCTGAATTATTGGGTGATTAGATTTGATTGGGGAACCCCATTGTTTAGTTAGGAACTTAGAACCATCTGGATATTACTTAGATAAGGGGAAAAACATGTGCATATTGTGAAAATGGAACTCAATGTTCATCATATTACTTTGAAGCCTTGAGAAGGTATGAAGCGGCTGGGTGGCTGAGGAAAACAGTTGGAGTTGTTGGTGGTAAGGACTTGCCAGCCGAGCCTTCTGAACAGGATTTCAGGCTCGGATTAAGAAGCGGAATTATTCTTTGCAATGTTCTCAATAAGGTTAAACCTGGAGCAGTGCCAAAGGTATATATAGTTTGCCTATTTTTCCCTTGTTCTAATTCACTATCACATATTATGCAAACCACAAGAAATAAAGAAAGAAAGAAAAATTATGTCTCTAAAGTTTTCCCTCTAATTTAGCCCCCTTAGTTTCAATTCATGTTCTCGTGAAGGTTGTTGAAGGCCCAAGTGATTCGGTAATGGTTCCTGATGGTGCACCATTTTCTGCATACCAATACTTTGAAAATGTGAGAAACTTTCTGGTGGCCATAGAAGAAATGGGGTTGCCAACTTTTGAAGCCTCTGATCTAGAACAGGTAATCTGGTAGTTTTGGACCTTTTTTGGCAACTTGAACCATACTACTATTTCTTCTGGTTGTATGGATCTGTTGCAAATCTATGGCTATGTCAGGGAGGAAAATCTACAAGGGTTTTAAACTCTGTTCTTGCACTCAAATCGTATAGCACCTGGAAACAAGGAGGCGGGAACGGGGTGTGGAAATTTGGCGTGACAGCCAAATCACCGTCATCGAGGAAAAGTGTGGTGCAAAAAAAACCAGAACCATTCATGAATTCTTTTACAAAAGCATCATCAGCTGGTGATAGTTTTTCTCTTGAATCCTCTTCCAGTGACGATCCTAGCAATGAAGCAGTTAGTGAGCTTTTCATCCTTCTTTTCTTTGTTTCTACTTTTTATTATATTGTTTGTTGCTAGAGTTGATTGAAAATAGCTTAGCCTTGGTACAATTTCGACCGCAGGTATCTTCTCGTCCTTTACACATGCTACTTAGTCAACTTCTTTCTAACAAACAGGTTGACGAAATCCCCAGTGTAAGTGTTGTCTTTTAGTTCTTGAGTTGATAGATCTTCTTCTTAGAATATGAAGATCTTGAGCTGAGTACTTTTTTTCTTCTCCCTTCATTTCCCAACTCATCTTCTATTCTCATTTTTTCTTCTAATGAATCTATAGATTGTGGAATGTATGATTGGTAAAGTTATGGAAGAGTTTGAGCAACGATTAGTAACTCATAACAATATGGTATTCTCTCTATTTCCCACAATATTTTATATTAGCCATCTTTTTACTTGTTGCTAAAATATAGTGATAACTGAATCTGCTTAGACTGTAATTTCTTACTATATAATTGTGTTGATCTTGATAGTTAAATCAATGTATCTTGCTAAAGAATTCATAAAAGATGAAATTTACCATAAACCTCAATTTAATCTTTTGGGTTTAGTGATGATTTTACATGTCTCGAGGTCTCTTCTTCAGACTCATTTAATGTCATTTTTCCATTCTAATCAATATTGATAACCATTTTCAAGTCCATATAATATACGAGAATAGTGTTAAATAATTGATACAAGATCAAATTTATCGCAACCTATCAGCTTATAAGCTTTTGGGTTTAATTGTGACACCTCCATTTATCCTATGCTTATGGCATTTTATTCTGCCCATTTGATAGGTGAAAGCAAGTCCAGAAGATATAGCAGAATCTGTAATTGATAAGCTTCCTCCACGAATCGCTTCTACTTATGAAACGGTAAGCTGGAGTTTATTTATCTAATGAAAATGTTTCCGCACTAAGTTAGTGAGTCAAGTCAATTTCTTATTCAATTGGATGCGATGCTAATGTATTTATGTTTTTGAGAGATTAAGATGGAAGAAGAAGCAACTAATTGTCCTGAAGAAATAAGTAGTGCAGAAGCAACAAGTTGTTCTGTAGAAATAAATAGTCCAAAAGATGGTCCGGAAGCAATAAGTTTTTCTGAAGAAGAAAGTTGTACTGAAGTAACAAGTAGCTTTGAACCAAAAACTGACAACCATGACTATCACGATCAGCGCAACAAGGAATTAGAACGCAAACTTTTGAGAAGACAGATGCTGCTTGAACAGCAACAGAAAAACATAGAGGTGGCTGGTGTTCTATTCTAGTGTAGTAGTTAATTACTTTTCTGGATAACTTCAAAGTTGGTTTTCTTCTGTAGATGTTGAAGGATGCTCTTGGTGAAACCAAAGCAGGAATGCAGATTTTGCAAACGAAGTACCAAGAGGAATTCAATAATCTAGGTATATAAATTATGAATTAGTGTAACTTACTTTACTACTCTTTTGGGTTGTTCCTTTAAATGTATCCTCAGCTTAACTGCTAGCTTCCTAAATTAGGTAAGCGCATGCATAGTGTGGCTTCTGCTGCTTCAGAATATCGAAGAGTTCTTGAAGAAAATCGAAAACTTTATAACCAGGTCCAAGACCTAAAGGGTAGTACTTTCAATGGCTTAAGTTTTTAGCTTTTGTATTCTTAACTTCCTCATAAACTATTGGTCTTGATTGGCAATAGTGTTTTATACAAAATAATGTTCATCCCCTACAATCTATCAGGAAACATCAGAGTATATTGTAGAGTTCGACCACTCCACGGCGGACACTCAAATCGACCCTCTACCATTGATCGCATAGATGATGGGAATATGAGCATTATAACACCATCAAAATACGGAAAAGAGGGAAGGAAATCATTCAGTTTCAACAAAGTATTTGGGCCTTCTGCCACCCAAGGTCCAACTTCTTTCCAAGGTCTTATCATATAACTTTTCTGCATTATGAATATTGAGCGTCAGCATTCTGCCTATGCAGGGGAAGTATTTTCAGATACTCAACCTCTTATTCGAACTGTTCTTGATGGTTATAATGTTTGCATATTTGCTTATGGACAAACTGGATCAGGAAAAACCTACACTATGGTTAGAGATAACGAGCCAATATTAAATTGTGTGATTATATTCATATGCTTTAGTTAAAAACATTTTTCAGCTGTGTTACTGATGATCACATTTGTAAAAATCCAGTCAGGACCAAATGAGCTCACGGAGGACACTCTAGGTGTAAACTACAGGGCATTAAGTGATTTGTTTGTTCTTTCACAACAAAGGAAACAGACTATTTCCTATGACATATCTGTTCAGATGCTTGAGATTTACAACGAACAAATTAGGGATCTCCTTATGACAGATTCCACTAACAAAAGATATCCTTCATTGTTTTCTGCTGTATTTCTTTATTTTCTTTCTTGTAGTGAAGCTCTAGCTATAATGCATGTCCTTAACTGGTAATTACATTGGAAGTTCGTAACAGTTCTCAAAACGGGATTAACGTACCAGACGCACGCCTTGTACCTGTATCATCAACATCAGATGTTATAAATTTGATGAATCTTGGCCAAAATAATCGTGCAGTGAGCTCTACCGCCATGAATGATCGGAGCAGTCGTTCTCATAGGTACATTTGCTATTAACTGAGGAGGGAACTCTTCTTGAATAAGTTCAGTTGAAGATTTATGCATAACCCATAATCTCATATATATAATTAGTTGTTGTTTGTGCTTTGCACATTTTCATACCATCTAAAAGTTCCACAAGTCTCCTTCTAATGTGCATAAACTATTAATGAAACACTGGCAGCTGCTTAACCATCCATGTTCAAGGGAGAGATTTGGCATCCGGGGCGATTCTTCGTGGTTGTATGCATCTCGTTGACTTGGCAGGAAGTGAAAGGGTTGACAAGTCTGAGGTAGTAGGAGATAGATTGAAAGAGGCACAACATATCAACAAATCTCTTTCAGCATTAGGAGATGTTATTTCCTCTCTTGCTCAAAAGAATGCACATGTGCCATATAGAAACAGTAAACTCACACAACTGCTCCAAGATTCACTTGGTATGTGTATATAATACTAGCTTGTGGCTTAGAGGGCTATTTGAGTGTCTCCATTTTGGTTGTTGTATCCTGGCTGACCACATTTGCTTTCATACCCTTTCAGGAGGTCAAGCAAAGACACTCATGTTTGTTCATATAAGTCCAGAGCCTGAAACTCTTGGAGAAACATTGAGTACTTTAAAGTTTGCTGAAAGGGTTTCGACTGTTGAGCTTGGTGCTGCTCGGGTTAACAAAGATAGCGGTGATTCAAAAGAGCTCAAGGAACAGGTGTTGTACTTTTATTGTCATTATATGAATGATAACTTGGAAAGCTATTTGATGTGCACATTTCTATGTGGTTAGTACTAAGAAGGAAAGTAACGGACTGCCCCGTCTCTCATGTTTTCACACGTGAACTTTATTTCTTGTACCAGATAGTTAGCCTAAAGACTGCCTTAGTGAAGAAGGATGGTGAAACAGATCAACATTCTCGGTCAAGTTCTCCCGAAAAAAGTAGAATGAAAACTTTCTCATCATCCCCTTCACTTCCTAGCTGGAAAAGTGTTGCAGAGATGTCTAATAGTAGAACGAACTCAATGGAAGATGTTCGTAAACCTGAGGTATGCATTTGTATTGAAAATTAATGTGCAAAGTAAGCTATAACTTAGCATCCAAGGATTCGAAGAAAAACTTGATAATAAAAACCTGAACATGAAAGTTATGCCAAAATTAGAGACGAAGTGAATGATAAATAGTCATACTTGTGTTTCTCGAGTTCATCAGTGTATTGTATGTAGCTCAAATCATTTATGCTTGGATATTATTGATCAAAGCAAAGCACATTTATGCTCATACATGCTTATTTGATTACAGACTCAAAACAAATCTAATAAGTTGAAGCTCAAAAGAAGAAGCTTAGATCCCCGAGACATGTTACGATCATCTCCATGGCCACCCTCAAGCACAACGCTTGTTAATGGGAGGCAAGACGACAAAGAATCTGTTTCGAGCGATGGGGACGAAAAACTTATGGTTAACAAGAATGACAGCATTAGTATAGATGACCTACAGAATTTTGTTGTAGATCCTTCAAAGGTGTACCCTGAAAGCCAAGAAGAATTTGATGTGCAGAGGAACCAGTATGAAGTAGGCAGCACTGATGGGTCTGATGATCATGAGGTTGCAAATAGTGAGACATCAGAGCCAGAAGTAGTTTGGCAGTCAAGCCTTCCAGTTCCAAAAGCTTCAAGCATTCCAGGTTTGGGATCAAAGCCAAAGAAAACAGCTAATGCTAATCCTAAGCAAACTAGGAGCCCAGAAGTTAGGTAATTAATCATTCTCTTACAATCTTTCTTACTTTTTGGTCGACATAGATGATTATATTTCTCTTGGTATGCAAAACATGTGCATGTGCTTCCAAGTCAAAATCATCTGGTTAAGAAGTGATTCAAAAGTACTTTTTAGAAAAAGTAAGGCAGAATGTTTTTAGTTTGAGTGCTTGTTAGGGAAGCATCTAAAGAGGTTAGAACTAAACATCAAAGGGATTTGTCATTATTACTTTTTACTAAAGTGCTTATGATTAATCAGGAGATATTTTTTTTTTCTTCTTCTTTGCTTGCTGCACCGGATTGATATATTTGAATGTTCTTGAAACTTTAGGAGCTTCATTCCATCATTAATTCCTTCGCCATCACGGAAACCGCATATCGGAGTCTCCCAACCGATGTCGAAGGCTGGCAAACAGGCAGTTCCTATTGAAGGGAAGAGGAAGGGTGGCTATACAAAATGAGTATTGTGGGGTGGAGTGTGTTCATGAATTTGTTCTTACTCATTTTTGCATCCCTTCTTTGTATCTATTTGTTGTTGTATATAGAAAAAGAGGGAGAGAAAGAAAGAGAGAGAGAGAGAGAGAGAGAGAGAGAGAGAGAGTTTGTATATTGAATTGGCAATAATTCAAGTTGCCTGAGTTTCAATATCTTCAAATGCATGGTGAAATTGGGGTCCCACCTTGCAGAGTCCAATATGTTTATATTGAAGTTTTGTAATTGCAAAACTGTAACACAAGGTAAGTTGCAAGTTGACAGCAAAAAGAAGAATCAAAACCTTGTACTTTGTCTGTATCCATATTCTTTGGTTGTACCCTTTCCATTGAAGGGTGAGAATTTGAAACTTTAACCTATAAAAGAAAAATAAACCATCGCATGAGTTGTCTCTGTGATTAAGAAAACTTTAAAAAACTAAAATGTTATAAACTTACCCTATGAGTGATTAGTGAAAATTATGTTTCATAAATATATTAAAAAGTTTACATTACACTAAAAACTTTTTTAAAGAAATACCTTCATGCTTGCGTGCTTCCTCCTCTTCCTGCAATATTCTGATCCTCTTTACATAAAAGATTTTCTTCCTCTTAGCCTCCCTTTCCACTTTCCAAGCCTCAATTATTTGCCTGACCTGTTCTTCTCTCTCAGCTCTACGTTTTGCGAACTCCTCTTCGCGATCACTGATAACTCTTTGCAGGAAAATTTTCTGCACAACTTAAAGATTAAGCAAGTGTTTTTTTATATATAAAAAGTTCAATCATGTGCCATAAGTCTAAAAGTTTCTGCGAACATGCATACACCCATCTTTCATTTCACAAGACTTACGAAGTAAAGATTTATAGTTTTAAGTAATGGAAGTAAGAAATGGAAATAGACATTCAAAAATACAATGATTAAACTCTGGCATAGTTCCCAAGTACCAAAGGTTCTTAATTCAATTACTCTATTAAAATACAATTTTAGAGTCAACACTTATTCTCTAAGTTTACTTATTATTCTTTTGAGGCCAAGAGTTGCCTGACATACTACATTTGGTTTGGTTGTTAATGACTCAAAAAAGTAAGAAAATAATTTTAAGGTAGGAATCCTAATATTGACTTATTTGACAACGAACATGATGGTTTAAACAAAAAGAAATTTACTAATTTACATTACCCAATGATCACAAAATAAATAAAAGCACAATAAAGCCTGTGCTTCCTGCTTCCCTTATTTTTACCAACACGCTTTTCAGCTTCCAGTAGTAAAGCCTGTGGTTCTTCAAGTTCTCGCTCTTCGATTTCCCTACGAATCCCTAGACTTTTCCTTTGTTCATACTCTGCAGCAAGCCTTTTCTGCTCAGCCTCTTCAGTTATCTTCAGTAATTGTATCCTTCTCGATTCCTCCTCACGTTCCTAAACGCAGTTTATAACAATTTTTACTATTTAAACACACCAAACAAATAAAAATGAACGAAGATATTCAAAGTTAGATAAGGAAGTAATTATTGATCATGGCTAAAATCTCAGTGCTCCTTCACCATTGGTGCAAAACAGAGAAGGAAAAAATTCCAATACCAAATTTCCAAATAACACGATGTTCCTTGAATGATCAACTTTTGTTTCACAGCGTCAATTGGGATAGACTCTCAATTTTCATAGTCTGATACACCTTGGAGACCTGGCAAAACATAAATAAATTCAATACAGACTAAATAAACCATGTCCAAACTGAGAAGCAATTAGCCTTGTAAAGAACAATCTTCATCTCACATTTGTGAATTCATGCTATGTACAGGGTAAAGAATGAAATTGTGAAAGAAATCCATAAAAAAGCAAGCCTTTTCTGCCCAAGGATCAGATACCATTCACGCCAACAAGAACTTAGCATGATATAACCTGATAACAAAGAGGCTGCGAGTTTAAATCCACCAACCCCAAAGTCGTTGAATTAAAAAAGCAAACTAATTCAATTGATACCCTTCTTGTTACCATTAAAAAGAATATCAAATTATTATGGAAGCCCTAAACATATCTACCAGGTACGGACAGAAGTTTTCCTCAACTATTAGGAGGCTGAGTTTTGCAACATTTTAACAACAATCCCCAGGCACATTATCAAATTTCACTGTAATAATAAATAAATAAAAAATTAGACATGACGTACATATCAGTAGGTATAACATGAAATTTTCACTCATACACCAACTAGCTACCAATTTAGGCATGCCTACCGCATAAAGTGCCTCCAACTTAGAGTTGTTCCTTAGTATCTCAAGAACTGTTCGATATGTCTCCCATAGAAATTTAAACCAAGGGGTAACAAGTTCGGTCCTTTCCCTTTTCCCCACTGACATAACTAAGCATCACATCTTCTGGTCTTTTATCAGCTTCCAAGTCATCAACATCCAGAGCTTCTTCTAATGCTTGAGCTTGACTACGAGCCTGCTCTGCCTTTTCAGTGAAAAGATGCATAAAATGCTTGATTACTTCCTCTAAAGAACTAACGTTAACTTGCTGGCAAACAATACGGTATTGAATTAAACCATCTTTCGCAAACCTTCCTTTCCTCATGTCTACACAAAGCTCAACATACTTAAACATAATCTTTTCAAGAGGTTTCTGCCATGCTCGATATCTCTTTGAAGTGATAAGATCATGAAGAACTTGCAAGGCATCTTGCTTCTGGCCAACATTTATCAGCTCTGTATATATGCAGAAGAATACAATTATTTCTAGCATTCTTTTAATTCACAAAACACAAGATAAACCCATCATTAATTTCAAAATAGGGTGAATACATCATCAGTGGTGAACTAGAAACACATACAGGGAACTCAAGAGACAAGCACAAGTCACAACAACATAGACATAATATGACATTTAGTATACCCAGTCTTATGTTTTACACAGTATAGAAATATGAAATAAATTGAAGAACTATTCTGCATGCTATTATAAATGAAATATGTTATGAGAACATAAAATTCAAAACATAACATGCGATCTAAATTATACATAGTAGTAAAACGAAATACACAATGACATACTTGCAAGTACAATGCATTCTATAGAAAATAAAAAAAGAGAAAATTATGTCTGTTGACCTTCAGCTCGTTTTAAAGCGTTCTCTGGCTTGACAAAAGAAGCCATATCTCAATCCAATATTTAGCTCACTCAGGACAGCATGCAACGCCAAAGGACCTGAGCCAGCAATGAAGAAAACAATGTGAATGAGAGAAGTGAGTGAGAGTGAAGAAAAACAAAAGAAATGCAATGAATGAAGGGGAAGAAAATCTCACTTTGTATTTAATACTCTCAACACACAATACATTCTCTACATTGAAGATGATACACCTATTTAAGGCTAAGGGAAGAAGAAGATTACATCCAGAAAATAAGGTCTGAAAGACTAAATACCAACTACTGACAACAGAGGTAATGCATGCTTTAATTAACAGATGAGCTGATTAGAAAACAGTTGATTTAGGGCAGCAGAATCACTACAGTAGAGCTGGTAAGGAGGGGTGATGATGATGTGTTGTAACAGCCTCCCTCAAACGAAGGACGGGAAGGCACTGAACTCCGAGTTTGGTTCGAAGAGCATGAAACGGTTGCGGAGACAAAGGTTTCGTCAGACAATCAGCGACCTGATCACTAGATCGAACATGTCAAACTTCAATGGCATGCGACAGAACTTGATCTCTTATGAAATGAGCGTCAATCTCAATATGTTTGGTGCGTGCGTGAAAACCTGGATTGTGAGCAAGGGCACTGGCAGAGACATTATCACACCACGTAATGGGAATAGCCGATAATGGAATTCGAAGATCACGAAGAAGGGATCGAAGCCAATCCATCTCACAGGCAACATGTGACAGAGCACGGTACTCGGATTCAGTGCTCGACCTTGCAACAACAGCTTGCTTTTTTGAAGACCAAGACACCAAGTAGGAGCCAAAAAACACAAAATACCCTGTCACCGATTTCCGATCATCCGGTGAGGACGCCCAATCAGCGTCTGAGAATCCAGTCAAGGTGAACGAGATAGCTGGTTGAAGTGTGAGTCCATAAGTCAGAGTACCCTGTAGATAGCGCAACAAATGCTTCAGAGCCTTCCAATGTGGCATATGGGGGGACTGATTGAATTGGCTTAATTTGTTAACGGCGAAGGAAACATCAGGTCGAGTGTGCTGAAGATAGTGAAGGGATCCCAATATACTGCGATACAATTGTGGATTAGCAAGAGGTTCACCATCGAATTGAGACAATTTTTTTCCAGACAACATAGGAGAGGGGACAAGTTTCAAGTGTTGCAAGTTGTGCTTAATGAGCAGCTCTCGGATATAATTGGTTTGACTGAGAACTAACCCAACAGGAGTTGGGGTGACTTGAATACCGAGAAAATAGTGCAGAGGCCCGAGATCCTTGATGGTGAACATGGATTCAAATTGTTGTGTAACAGTTGTGATAAGAGCTGGAGAGGAGCCAGTCAAGATTAAATCATCAACATAAACAAGCAAGAAAACCGTACCCTCTGCGTTGTGGCACACAAACAACGAACTATCAGCAGTAGATTGAGTGAAATGAAGTTGAAGTAGAAAAGAACGCAGCTCCTCATACCATGCCCGAGGGGCTTGTTTGAGCCCATACAAAGCTTTTCGCAGCTTGCAAATGTGGTGTGGGAAATGAGGATTCACATACCCTTGTGGTTGAGGAGTATATCATCCTCTTTGAGGGTGCCATGTAAAAAAGGCGTTCTAAACGTCCAGCTGTCTGATGGGCCAAGACCGAGTAAGGGCCAGGACAAGTACCATTCTAATTGTTGCAGGCTTGATAAATGGACAATATGTCTCCCCAAAATCTAGACCAGGAACCTGTAGAAATTCACGAGCCACAAGGCGCGCTTTATATCGTTCAAGATTTCCAGAGGCATCACGTTTAATTTTGTACACCCATTTAGTGGTGACAAGTGATGATGAGGCAGATGCTGGTACCAAATCCCAAGTATGGTTAGACATCAAGGCCTTGAATTCTGAGTTCATGGCCTCCCTCCATTGAGGAACGAGAAAAGCATCTTGAAAACGAGAAGGTTCAATACACGTCCAGTCAATAGGCTTCTTCACATGAGCAACTCCAGTAAACATCGTGCACGGTTTTACAATCCCGGCCTTGGCTCTGGTGGTCATTGGATGTTGGTTAACAGTCAAGGGATCTAGCAGGAAATTAGCTGGTGAGGGATTAACAGGTGAGGGGTCGGGTGAGGCAGAGGAAGGATCAATGGGATAATTGCAGTTCGTCTGAATAGGTGATGGGGGAGGTGTACTGGTGGGCAATGAGGAATTGGAACGATCAATAATTGTATTAGGTCGTATGGGTAGAAATTCAGGAGGTTTGGGGGCAAATGAGGGATATATGGGAAGCCACTGATGTACGGACGACGTTGGTTCAGTGCGGGTAGGGAGGTTCTGATTGCTAAACAATTCAACATATGGATACTCTTCTTCATTAAAACTGACATTACGTGAAATATATATGCGGCCTGTTGGACTTAAACACTTATATCCTTTATAATTATAATGATCGTGATACCCAATGAACACACATTTTTCAGACCTGAAATCCATCTTATGTTGTTGAAATGGTCTTGTAAGTGGAAAACATGCTGAACCAAACACCCGTAGGAAAGAATAATCTGGAACCTTGTTAGTGAGGACTTCAAATGGTGATTTATTACCAATAACTGGAGTAGGCAGACGATTAATTAAGTAAACAGCAGCATGAAAAGCTTCAAACCAGTAGTCTAAAGGCATATGAGCCTGAGCCAACAAGGATAGACCTGTTTCAACAACATGTCTGTGCTTTCTTTCCACCAGGCCGTTTTGAGGAGAAGTGTAAGGGCATGAGAGTTGGATAGCAATTCCTTGATCTCTAGCCAAGTAAAGAATCGGTTTAAACTCCCCCTCTCCATCGCATCTAATGGTTTTGATTTTTGCATTATATTGCCTTTCTACTAGAGTCTTAAACTCTTGGAACAAGTTTACTGTCTCAGACTTATTTCTTAAGGGGTAAATCCAAGTGAAGCGGTTGTGGTCATCAAGAAATGCAACATAATATAGAAACCCTTTATTGGATTGTATGGGGGCTGGTCCCCAAAGATCCATGTGAATAAGAGCAAGTGGTTTGACTGCACGAGATGTAGATGTGGGAAAGGGAAGACTATGAGATTTTCCATATTTGCAAGCTACACAAAAGGGTGCCTCGGCATTGCCTTTAATGGGAGTTTTACATTTGGACAGGATTTGGCCTAGAATTCTCACCGATGGGTGGCCTAAACGTTGGTGCCAAACCCCTTTACTACAAGCCACAAGGGAAAGATTGGAGTTTTGAGAAATATTCTTCACCCCCGCAGGGATTTGGGCCTTCATCCTCTGATCTTCTTCCACACGATCTACTTCTTTGGCATATCCATGAAAGTGATCAGTTGCTTTATTAACAGAAGTGTCAATCCTATAGAGTCCTTGCTCAAACATTCCTATTAACCATATTTCCTTGGTATGTTTGGCCTTAACAAAGCAACAAAACTCATCAAACTCAATTGATACTGCATTATCTCTTGTAAGCTTCGAAATGCTAATGAGATTTTTCTTCATCCGTGGGACATATAGAACGTCTTTTAAGACCAATCTCATATCTCTATTTCCAAGACAACCAGACCCTTTACCAAGTATTGGTACTTTGGTTTCATCTCCTACGATTATAAATTGTGTACCTGATAATTCTTCTTGGAGATTCATCCGTCCAAAATCAGTTGCAACATGGTTAGTGGCACCACTGTCCAAAAACCAACTTGAGTCTTGCAATGTCTCAGAATAGGCCATGAGTGATGTGCTACTAATGAGGGATTGAGCATTCATGCCAGAAGGTGAGTTTTCTTATGAGGTAACATAGCGATAACAACAACGAGAGGCTTCATGTCCTGACTTTCTGCATATTTGGCAAATGGTGTTGTTATATGGAGAGTTTTGACAAAGGTATTTCCTCGTCCGCTTTTGCTGGTTTTGATGTTGGTTCATCAGGTTTGAGTAGGCAAGATATCCGACAGGAACATCGGTGTGCCTAACAAGTATTTTGCCTTTGTTGGCATTAGTATTCTTGGGGTTGTATATTTGTTGAGTGATTTCATTCATCGCAAGAGCTTTGGTTTGAGTTTTGGTGGAGTGGTTGGTTTCACTCTTTTGCCACAGATGGATCAAACACTGCTCTGATACCAAGTGAAGAAAAACAAAAGAAATGCAATGAATGAAGGGGAAGAAAATCTCACTTGTATTCAATACTCTCAACACACAATACATTCTTTACATTGAAGATGATACACCTATTTAAGGCTTTGGGAAGAAGAAGATTACATCCAGAAAATAAGGTCTGAAAGACTAAATACCAACTACTGACAACGGAGGTAATACATGCTTTAATTAACAGTTGAGCTGATTAGAAAACAGTTGATTTAGGGCAGCAGAATCACTACAGTAGAGCTGGTAAGGAGGGGTGATGATGATGTGTTGTAACAGTAAGCAATAACATTCTCTAATACAACATTGGTGTGGATACTGAATAATAGTGTGATTCAAATTCTGTTAAGAATGTAATTGTGGGGGGTGGAATGTTGATAGATTCACCTCATCAATCACATTTAAATGAATTTGTCCAACAGCAAGCCAAAATGGAAAAAAAATATACCAACCAATGAAATTAGGTTAGAGTGGCAGTTGAAAAAAATAGTAACGAGAAATGTAGTCAAATTGCAGTCACATAAGGTTGTACTTGAAATGAATAAGAAATTAGAGAGTAAGGGAGGAGCCCTCCCTCCAAAACGCCTTAGAAATTTTGTAGCAGGTCAAACAAACAAAGGCAGAATTTTGAAGAATCCTAATTACAAATCATTGTAGAAAGAATCTGCCAACAACATAAAATCCCAGTTCCCGTTACATGAAATTGAAGGCATTGGAATATGGAACGTACCTGATTGGAATTGTCGGATTTCAGCGTTGGAATTGTCGGATTTCAGCGTTGCTAACCCAAATGGATTCATGAAAATCAGAGCGGAAGATGGAGAAAGAGAAATTAAAGGTGTAGAAGAAGAGATAAATTGAGGAAAAAACAAGTTACCGGAGAAACCCAAATGATCAACTGCCTGTCGCCAACGGGAAACACAACTTAGGGTTTTATTTCTGGTTCCTATAGGGCTGGCCCATTTATTTTGTTTACATAAAACTCATTAAAAAAAAAAAAAAAAAAAAGGTCAACTGCATGAATGTCTACCTTTTCAAAATATATTTAACTAATGTCAACCATTTTAAATAGTTAAAATAAATATCTAAAACATAAAATCAAGTAAAAATTAAATAAATATTTATAATGTAAATGACCTTTTTGACCTTTTACATTATTTAGTTTGATTTTAATATCCTCAATATTTGATTTTAGATTTTTTCAACAAATTCTACCGAATTTGATAAAAATAAAAGAAAATGATATTAAAGATATTTTCGATTTAGTTTGATAGTTTGATAAAAGAAACTATATTTAGATTTGATTAAAAATAATTTTAACAAAAAAAATCAACCAATTTATGTCCCTTTCGTGCCGGCATCAAACTCTCTAAGGCATCTCTACATTTCAGACTTAAACCCTAACAACGTAGAAGTATTGTCGTTGGAGCGATTTCATCATAGATGAAATTCATTATCTCTTTTAGCATACCTATGTATACACTTGTATATTCAATTAAGTAGTGTTCTAGTGTTGTGTATAATAGTATTTACGGAGGTGGATAAAAAACAAAACTCTGGTTTCGAAATCAACAAAAAAAAAAAAATATGACATCCATAAATAGGCAGATGTTTCTGAAAAAACGAAAAAACCCAAGCTAAAAAAAATAAATCACAATAACTAATAACCAAACATTGTATTGTATGATCAGAAAAAAGTTCATGAACTCCAAATCGGATTCTCATAAGTTCTTTTTCTTTTGGCTTGATCTACTACACCTATTGCACGTCACCTTGGCTAGCACTTCATTGTAAAACCAAATTCTCTTCTTGTGAGGTCTTCCTATCGATCGTCTTACATTGGGTGGTTGGACCATTGGTATCAATATGATAGCTACTGAAGCGACATTTGGAAGGCAATGAACCCTCGTTTAAAGGCTTCTATTTAGCCATAATCACGCATCGTAGTGTATGTGAAGGTATTTGTTGAAGCTTGCTTTGTTTAAAAATTTCATTCATCGGACAAATCTATCTTAATTTCTGCAGTTCAAGGTAGTTGTTGACCTTTGAAGTTTGACCTGTTATATGTTTCACTCATTTTAAAATTGTAGTTTAAAAATACATGGTTTGTTTTTTTTTTCTTTTTGGTAATGGTGGTTAGTTATGCTGTTGGATTATAATAAATTATCTCTCTAATTTTCACCGTGGATGTAGAAAAGTAAACAATGGTAGAAAAGTATTCTTCACAAATCTTGTATAGAATAAAGATAAGAACAATTATTACACAAGATCAAAGAAAAAAAAAGAAACTAAAAGAAAAATAATTTTTTTTTGAAAAGCTTAAAAATATGATCATCGTAAATTATTAACATATCGGCTTGGGCCCACAATTGTTTTGCTTTAATTTGTTTAGCTATTTAGTTATTATCGATGTTTTCAAAATTGAAGACAAAAATTGAACTAATTAAAAACGTAGTTTAACTAATAGTAAGAAAGAGTTCATATGGTGTTATATATAAAAGTATTGACCTTTAATTTAATGGGTTTTCTTCAAAAAAAAAATTAAAAAGCCTTTGTATTTTCTTTATATGCATGAATGATACGATAGCAAAGAGATGGCAATCATATGATACTTTGCTATCCAATGAGTGGAAAATAATTAACATGCACATAGTATCCCAAGGTTTTCCTTTCAAAGTCACTACTAACAAGAATTTACATACTTTCATGTAACTTTGGTTGTAATAAATGGAAATAAGAGTTTGATACATAGTTTCACTTGGATTACTATTTATTTAAAAATTAATTTTAATTTTTACAAGTTATATTGTCAATTAAATATAGTAGTATGGTCTCTTACATTGGCTCAAACCCTCGAATACAACTAAATAAAAATATTAGAAAAATAATTTATCTGAAATTTCTCAGACTATTTCATTTTCAAGAATTGACATATAATGGGTTTTATTGTGTCAACTGTAAAGTCATGCAATGCCTTTCCATCATTAATCACAGGTGGCCATTCATAATATAACGTGTTTTCTATTTTTATAATTATTATATAAAAAAAACAAGCACATTTGACGCGCTTAGGGAATCAGTTGCTAATCTGTACTTTTCAAAAAAGAAAAAGAGAAATAAAAACTAATGTGAAACATTTTAATAAGTGTGGGTAACTCAACACATCTTTTTGTTGTCGTTAATGTTTTGTGGATTTTAGTGTAAGATGATTTTTTTTTTCCAGGTAGGATTTGTTTTAAATTTATTTTATTTTATTTCAAAAAAATTATTTTATTTAATTTTTAAATAGATTTTTTTCTTTAAAACAATTTATTTTAGATACTATTTTAAAATTTGTTACTAATATTATAAATTTTTTTTTGAGAAATACTAATATTATAATTTAAAGTCTCGTGATACAAAAGAAATTAATTTGATACAAAAGAAATTAAAGCATATTTCAAAGATAAAACCTAACATATGTTTTTATGTATTAAATTTCATCTTAATTGATCTATGATATAAAATTAGGTGTTTGTAAATACACAACAACTTATATTATAGAATTTTTTGAAAACTAGTCAATTAAAATACGGAGATTTAAAATAAAATAACAGCATAGAAAATATACTATTTTCATAAAAAAAAAAAAAAAAAGTGAGAGCCAAAGTATGCCCATTAAGAAAACTAAAATAGAAATTGAACAAAAAAAATGTTGATAAATAAGATAAAAATTATAAAAGCCGAATACTTATCTCCTTATGAGGCACCAAATGTGCCACATACCTTATTATGGAGGGCTTGCTTCCTTAATCATAAGAAACAAACTATTTTCATTATAAAATACCTTTTGCTTGTTCCAAAATTCATCTTCATCAAATTCAAATTCAAATTCATATATAGATTCAACCTCAAAACTAATAGAAAAAATAAAAGCAAATTAGTTAATTGCGAATATATATGATCGAAGGAAAACAATAGTAAATTAAAATACTAACGACCATGGTAATTCACATTCTTCTTCAATTGAGGGAAAGTGAATTTTTGTTAATCTCTTCATTTCCAATTCTACCTAAAAATATTGGAGGTTAGAAAGACAATTAATTCATGTAAATCCCAACTTCAATTTAAGTAAAAAGAAAATAAATACTATAGAAATCATTATAAATAAAATACCATGGATTTGAATTGAGAGAACTCTATTTCTTTCGCCGTTCAGAATTAAAAGAGGGAAAATCCCATTTAGTTGGAATAAAAGTAAAAATATGTTAAATTCTTTTTTTTTTTTTTTTTGAAGTAAAAATATTTAAATTCTAGCCTACCTATTTTGAGCTAAAAAGATAAAAGACAAAAAGGCTGCCTGTTTTAATTATAATAATTTTTCAAAAATATTTCTTACCTACCAAATTATTTCGATTTTTGTGGTTTTATACCCATTTCACTTATTATTTATAATAATTTTTACTTGATAAAAACCATCAATTTTATTTAAGTGAAACTATCGATTTTGCTTCAATCAACTTAACTTGATTAAATTATATTTCACTATATTTTATTTTTTTTCCTAAAATTTTGACATAATTTTTGGAGAATTTATCTTTAGCAGCACATTCTACTATATTTGCAGCACAATTTCTAAAATAATTCATTTATAACATATAATTTTCTATCAGCGATAGAATTCAACCAGTAATTGAGTTTTATTAAAACTCAATTAATGAGTGATAGAATGAATTTACCACTTTAATCAGTGATAAAACTCAATGGGTGATAGAACTCAATTTGTGTATTTTTTTACCACAAATGAATTAGTTTTGATTTTGTGTCATAGATAAAAATATTTTGCCATTTTTTATTATACATGCAAAATTTCCTAATTTTTGTCATTTATGAAAAATCTTATAAAAAAGACACCAATAAAAGCTTATAGATAAAAGAAATAAATCAAACCTGTATGTTGGAGAGTTGTGGCAAATTTTGTTGAGTTAGAATTGTCAACACCTTTCAAATCCATAATTTGTTTGATATCGATTACTAATTGTTAATGTTTATCTTTTCCAAAAAAAAATTGCTAATGTTTAAACCATAAAATTTTGAAATGAATTTATAGGCAAGGAGTAAAGAAATTTTTTTAGAAAAAAATATATCAGCTTTGTGTGTTTGAGAATTTATATAAATTTCAACGAGATAAAAATTTAATGATAATTATTAATTTTTTTTAATTTTTTTTAAAGCAATTGTTATTAATTTTTAATAAATGTGATAGATGTCCTAAATTTGAAATTAAATAAAATAGATTTAATTTATAATATATATTTTTTGTATTGTAGAAAATTAATAATGTGAGTTTACCTTCCATATCTCATCAAAACTCAATTATTAAGACCTCGTTTGATAACTATTTGATTTTTTTTAATGAAATTTAAGCATATTTCTACTCAAATTTACTACTATATACTCCATTTTCCCTACATATATATTCATCTTTCTTTAAGAAAATAATTGTATATTAACCAAATTTCAAAAACAAAAACAAGTTTTTGGAAACTACTTTTTTTTGTTTTCAAATTTTAGTTTTGTTTATTAAAATATAGGTAAGATGTAGATATCAAAATAAATTTTTTTTAAAAAAAAAAAGCTATGGTAAGATAGTTGTTGTAGGCTTAAATTTCAAAAACAAAAAATGAAAAATAAAAGAATTATCAAACAGGGCCTAAAATATTTGAATTTTTTAATCCTTCTACATTCATTTCTTCCAATCTTAAGTATAAGAAGATTAACTCGCAACGTTATGTTGATCCATTTTGAATTTTTTTATACTTTAATTCTTTTTGTAGTAGTCAATTTTGGTGCCAATTATAAACTAATTTTCTTTATACTTTTATTTGTACTCTTAATTTATTGAGAGTGAGTTTGTATGTTTTTCTATTACTATTATTATTGTTAATGAATCGATCTTGCTTAGAAAAAAAGTATACAAGCTAGTTTATAGGGATTTTTTTTATGCTTTGCTTTTTGTTTCACTTGGGTAAACTAGTGAAATTTGAATATTATGTTAAAATTACAACACTCGTTTAGATCCAATTCTATTTATATTTTTAAAAAATATTGGTAAAGTAACAAACTTTGATCACCATTGAATTTTAGTGATTGTTGAGGGCATTGAGTGGTTAATATTTTTTTTATTTTATTGTATAGATTATAATAATTGGAGGTAGGGACTTAAACTCATGAGCTCTTTGTCTATAGATGTACACTGATTCCATTGAATTATTGGTCTTGTTAGTAATAATTATTTTACTTACATACATTAGATAACTATTTTTGTTCTTTTAAATTAAATTTTGTATATATTCAGTTCAAGGGAGGCATTTGTTGACCTTTGGCCTGTTATATCTGTTTCACTCAATTTTAAATTGTAGTTAATTGTAACCACGGGTTAGTGATTTCGAAAAAAAACCTTAAGTCAGGCTGGTAGAGTTGTTTGAGTTGAAATAATACGTTATCTTTCTGATTTGAACAATGGATATAGGAAAGTAAACAATGGTAGAGACGTATTCTTCGCCTATAATAAAGGTAAGAACATTCAATGCACAAGATGATAGATTATTGAGAAGGAGAGGTTGAACAAGAAAATTTCATTAAGGGATAAAGAACATTTATGATAGAGAATAGAAATTGTGGAGGCTACCTATCATCAAGTGCATTCTATATATGTTTCATCAAATAATCTTCTTCTTCTTCTTTTTTTTTTTGAGATTATAAATTGAGGATAGGAGATTCAAACCCATGACCTCCAAATCATTAGATGCATATTAATGTCGTTGACCTACCGATCTTGTTAGCTAAGCCCTCGTTTGATAACCATTTCGTTTTTTGTTTTTATTTTTTAAAAAATAGGTTTGTTTGATAACCAATTTTGGTTTTTGTTTTTAAAATTTTAAAAATATTAAAGAAATTTTAAAAACTAAAAAAAGTAGTTTTTTAAAACAAGTTTTTGATTTTGTTTTTTAAAAAGTACGAAAACAACAAGAATAAATAGCAAAAAACTAAAAAAATTCAGATAAAATGTGATAATTGAAAACAAAAAACAGTTATCAAACATGTTTTGTTGTTTTTCATTTTTATGTTTTGTTGTTTTTCATTTTTAAAAACATAAAACTAAAATGAGTTATCAAACATATATGGTTTTTATTTTTTAAAATAAAAAACCAAAAACAAAAAATGAAAAACTATAAACAAAAAATAAAAAACGAAATAGTTATCAAACGGAGCATAAATAATCTAATCTTGAAAGCTCAATGAACCTTACAATAACTAACACTAACCATCCTTGGTTTCATAAAAAAAAAACACCAACCATCCTCATATTAAACTAAATACTATTCTAATCTAATATTATTAATTATAAAAGAAAAAATATAAATATAAAAGAAAAGGCTTAAAAATGGTTATCATACAATTGTGGGTGTTGTGTATAAATATATCGGTTTGGACCCACAATTGTTTGGCTTTCTCCCTCATGCTTCCATTAATACCAATATTCTGAGAATAAAAGATGTTCACTGAGAATAAAAGATATTCACGCGCCGCAGGTCCCCACAACCAAAATTAGTTGTTGTCCTGTGAAATTCACTTTTTTTTTTTTGCCCGAAACGGATTATTTGTGAGGATTTTTTTTCCTGTTTATGTTTCATTTTTCATACTAATCTTATTTTTTTAAATAATTAACTTTTCTGAAAAAATATATATAATATATAATAATTTTCAATTGGATAGTTATTTATTGAAGAAAAATATTTATTTAAATAAATATTTGTACAAAAAAAAAATCTATCTTAAAATGAAATCAGTAGAAATGAAATATGGGGTATGCAGAACGACACTTGCAGCCTTGAATATTTTACTCAATGGCTTAGTGCTCCAATAGTTTCATTGTTTGGTTGTAAATCAGTTCAACACCCGCATCACAACTAAAAAAAAACTTTTACTACCTATGAAAAAAATATATATTATTTACAGGTGTACATGGTCAGGAGAAATTTTTTGGATCAACACACCTAAAATTCTAAGAATGGTAATTAAATAAGTTTAAGAGGAAAAAAAAAATTGAACTCGTAATTAACAAGTAATTAACAAGAGAATGATGAGAACAAGACCTAGATCTTCACAATTATATATGATATTGTCTGGGCATACACTTTTTTGGCCAAATTTTTTTGTTCACGTACCAATAGAAATGATTGTTATTATTAAAGGGTTTGTGCCTTAAAACCAAGTAGCTTATAAATAAATAACATCATTTCGTGTATTCATTGTAATAAATAAAGAGTTATTAATCATTTAATTATAACATTATACAAATCAAACACATTAATTGGATTAACGACGTTTAACCCTTGATAATTACTATATATGCTTGGTCGAGTATGTTGGACATACAATCAGATCTACATTCAAGTGAATAACCTAAATACATCTACAATATATGGACTATGACTGTGAAACTCGTTTTGATAACACTATTGGTACAACTTGTTGTGCAATAGTTGAAGAGAACCTGATTCTGCTTGTTCATGTGGATGCATGTTAATGTGGGTACCTATGCAAAAGAGTTTTACATAAAACTGAGACATGAAATATGTTGTCCGTCTATGTAAGAAGTCATGGTTCAAATCCCCTACCCCAAATGTTGTAATCTAAAAGAAAAATAATTAATTTCGTTATAGTCGTGGATAAATGTATCACTAGAATGATCGTATGCTAGTGTGTTCTCAATTCTCAATGAATTGGGAACTCATGTTTGTGAAAACGCCATTTTATGTGCATGAGGGAATGTAGGAAAACAATGTTGTTCAATATACGTCCCACGTTGAGGATTTTTGTAGAGAGAAGTTGGAAACGCAATATCATAAGATGAAATTCACTCTTTTGAGAAGTAGAAGAGTTGTTTTCTTAAGGACTGATTCTAAGACTTGAAAAAATGGTACCTACCTCCCATTTGCTCTAGAGGGCTTTAGTTTATGGTTGAATCATGAGCAATTTATTCATTTAGGGAATGGATGGTACTTAGTGAGAACGATGTAATTATAGAGATAAAACAAGCATTTGACCCATCTGTGAATACGAATAAGACAAGGATCATATAACAGATGACGGATTATATATATAACCTATAAAGTACGTACACTCTAAAATAGGGAAAGAATCTGTGTCGGACACGTATTAGACACGCATTCTTATCGACACTTCTCGGACATGTGTCCGACACATCATTTTACGTGTCCTTATTGTATCTCAAAAAACAAAAAAGAGAAAAAAAATTCTTTAACAATACTTGATTGTTAGACTAGGTTTTTATGATAGTAATTTTGTTCTCTCGCTTCTCTAGAAAAAACTGTTGGTAAAACTTTGTGAAATACAAATCGCAGTTTTTTAAGCAAAATATACATAATACTGATGTCTTTTGGTATGAACAAATGAAGGCCCTAGTGTGATCGAGAGAAATATAACACATCATACAAAACAAAGAAAAATACATAGTTAGTTATTTAAGATTTTTTGTTGCTAGATTTCTAATTGGTCATATATTTCAAAATCAAACATTTTTATCTAAATAAATGGACAATTAACCATGCATGTATTTCCCCAAAAAAAAAAAAAAGGATTTGCCATAGGCTAGGCTAATGGTGGCTACGTGGATTGGTCCAAAAAAATGGGATTGAATAATATGATTTGTGTGATAAAATTTCCTAGGTTTTCAAAATTTCCAACTTTTCGAATTTCCTGGCAGCTTTTTAATTTGCTATAAGTAGTTAAATTCAAAATGTGAAAAATTACTTGCTACATAGAATTTCTTTCCTTACACCTGTATATAATCTCTGATTGTGATCTCCATTTTTCATGTCTCCATTCTTGTATCTCCCTGTTTCTCATCTCCATTTTTCATATTCATACCCGTTAAAATGGTCGACCAAAACAATCCTAAGGAATTTAGCCCCGATCAACAAAAGCACCCCAAAGGCAGTCGCCAACCCTTGCACATTCTATCTGGGTAATTTTATTCTTTGTTTCTTACCCTTTCATTTTTAATATCCGTAACTATCTGGACTAGCTTAGGCATACCTTGACTATGGTTATCAAACACTCTTACTATTTTACTGTGTTTAATAATTAGCTTTCGTTTGGATTTTTTTCCTCAGTTTTATAACAAAATTCAAATCTTGGTGCCGCCGGGTACGTACTTGAAATTCCTCTCTTTTCTCTCTCTCTCTCTCTCTCTCTTTTTTCTAATAGTTCATTATTATTATTATTATTATTATTATTATTATTATATTGTCTATCATTAGGTGCCTGTCGGGTGGCGGAGGTTGACTGAGGTCCAAAATAACGCTATAAGGTTGGAATTTCAAATGGGGCTTCTTGTGTTTGTATATAAAATATAAAATCTCATTTACATGTGGTTTGGAATAAAATATGGACATTATTAACGTAACTCTTATGCAGCGATCAAAATGAAGTAGGTGTTGGTGATGGGTTTGGAAGCACGATCAAGTTACGATTCGACAATAAAGTTGGAGCCACCATCTTCACCGGCACCAATATCAACTCTGAGAACGGTCAACCATTGAGAGTTTTCCTATGTGACACCACCAACAGCATTATTACGACCGATCCATTATCCTCAGCCTTGATCGAGCTGGTTGTCCTCGATGGGAGCTTTGGGCATGGCCAACCAGATGAGGAAATTGACTTGTCTTGAGTTCCAAAAATTCATTTTGACTAAAAGAAAGCAAGAATCAAAACAACCATTGCTCATGGGGCTTGACAAACAGCTGCGTCTCAAACGTGGAGTTGCTTTCATCAATCCACGGTTGGTGTTGGGGTTTAAGGTTGTTGAATCATGAGTTTTAGAAGAATGAAATATGTATCTTCTGCTTTGGATTCTAGAGTCAAAAGGGGCGGCTATGGAATGGAAACTATATGATCTTTGACATACCGACTGGCCTCATCGATTGAGGAAGAACGAAATTAGCAATCAAACCAGAGAGACAGAAACATCAATTGTTATCTCATTAATCAAATACCTAATCACGGTTTCTGAGCCTTAAAATGAAACACAAACTCAACTCAAATCAAAGGATTTATACTATACAATACAATATACACCAAATTTTTCAAAAGATATATATACCAACCAAGAGAATTTCAATTCATAATAGCTAGGTATGGGTCAATATTTCCAAAATGTTGAGATTCAGACACAATGGTTGACCTCCAATGAGGAGAACTCAGAATTAATCAAACAAGAAAGAAGACAACATTTGCGCAAAATCCAGAGACCGGTAGCATGAAAACATGATATAACAAGTGAAGAAATCCAAAAAAGAATTCTCATATTTCAATCCCCAATGAAATTATCAAACAAGCAACAAATTAGATATGAGAGAGAACTCACTTTTTAACACGATTGATGCCTTCCCATTAAAACCCTTCTAAGATTGTTAGGTTGAATTTGGAGGGGATTCCTCTCGGGTATCACCGGATAATTTGGGCAGCCATTCCACTCACATAAACATGTCACACAAATAATTTTTTTTTTTTTAAATATATTTATCTGTAAAATAAATTTATGTAGTTTCTAATATTTCATTTACTAAATATAAAACTCACCCTACACTCTTGGATCGAAATTGTTTTCACCAAAGGTTTACCCTCAAATAAATATGTCATCAAAACTCTAAAGACAACCGCTATTTTCTTAGCCTAAGAAATGTCACGTGGTGCTCTCTCAGTTCGCCACGTGGTGCTCTCTCAGTCCACCACGTAGCTCCTAATTTTTATTTCAGTTTTTTTCTTTTTTCTTTTTAATTCTTTTCTTCCAGATTTTTCTTTTTTAAAATCTATATTTTAAATCACAATGATGTCAGCAGAACTTAATGAATATCTATATTTTGAAAAACTGGAACATCCCAACCAAATTTATATTAGACTACAAATTTAAGTACTAAAAAATTATTTTTCTCTAAAAAAAAGTTTATCCTTATTTAGATTTAAATGATAGTCTTTTTCATCATCTACAGTTTTGTTAATGTCATTAAATAAAAAAGAGAAATTTTATTGAAAATAATTATAATTGGTTCCCAAAAATCAGATTTTCTAGGTTGACCCCAATGGCATTCCAAGATAAGAGATAGGCAAAGGCCAGCCCATAAATGAGAGAAATATTTCTACAAATCCCATTTACAAACTTTGTTAATAACAAATAATAATTATCATGAGTTGTCAATCTCGTGAAAGTTGATAAATTCTCATAAATGACGCATGTTTTTTTAGTATTTATGAACAATTTCTAAATTCCTTGCCTATAAATTCTTTTCAAAATTTTAGGGTTTAAAAGTCAACAATCACTAATGGATATCAAAGGCGTTGACAATTCTAACCCCAATAAAACTTGCCAAAATTCTCCTTCAACTAGGTTCGATTTCGTTCTTTCTTTCTTTTATTTATTGTTGTATGTATGTATCTTTTTTTTCCACTAAATGGAGTTTTCTCTCTTTTTATAGTTTTGAAGGGCCGATAGAAATAGAGTACTCTCGAATGAAACAGTTGGTATATTTTTATTTATAACCATTTCTATCTTATTTTCAACGTTTTTACTTAAAGTTGATTCAAAATAAAAAAATAACTACTAATTAATACTTTTTAAGACTACTTGTAGTTTTCATTTACCCTATGTCGTTTGAGTATTATCTTTATAGTGATAAATAAAATGTTTAGTGGATACAGAAAGACTCCCCCACAACAATGTAGTTGGTTGGGACGTAATAATTATTGCGAGTAAGATCTTTAGTTATTGTCTATATTTTGAAGTCTACTATATTGCACAATTTGAAGTATATTGCACAAGTGGCCAACCTTTACGCATTCTATCTCGGTAATTTTATTATTATATTGTCTATTTCATTAAAAATGGGGTTTTTTCTCTTGAGTTTGTAATAAAATATTGACATTATTAACGCAACTCTTATGCAGCCGATCAAAATGAAGTAGTTGGAGCCACCATCTTCACCCCCACCAATATCAACTCTGAGAACGTACGGTTAACCATTCAGAGTTTTCCTATGTCACACCACCATGATCCTCAACCTTGATCCACCTGGTTGTCCTCCATAGAAGCTTTAAATATATATATAGAATAAGTTTTGTTTTAGTGTACATGGGAATTAATAGTCAGTTTCAGAGATTCAAGATCCGTTTCATAAGCCTTCACAAAGTTGGCCATAGTTTTCATAACCGATCGTGGTATTCTCTAGCTTGGAAGAGATAAATAAAGGAGGCAAATACCACGATCGGTTATCAAAACTATGGCCAATTTTGTGAAGACTTATGAAACGGATCTCGAATCTCTAAAATAGGTAACTACACCCCAAGTGATGCAAATAGATAGATGCCTATGGACTTGAATAGCATTGACACATCTTGGACCATAAAAAGTTAAAAATTAATTATTATGATAAGTGTGAGAATGGATTTGTAATACCAGTGTTACTTTCTTATATAGTTTGGTATGTAAGTTTATTAAAATAACTCCAGATTGATTGAGATGGTTCCGAGTTACGACTATAAGAATAGCTGGTATTGACATGTCTAATGCAAATCATTTTGTGTAAAAATAGAAGCTACCTACCAGATATCTAACAAACCATTTATTTATTTATTTAGAGGAACCTAATCATCCAAAACATAAATTGTCATCTCACTCAAGTGATTCTCAGATTCAAATACCTAAACGAATACTCACTTCTTAAAATGAAAGAGAAACTGAACTCAAATCAAAATTAAAAAAAAAATAGAATCAACTAAGAGAATTTCAATTCATAATAGTTAGGTATGGCTTAATATTTCCAAAATGATGAGATTCAGACACAATGGTTGGTTCCACAGCAGCCCAAAACACACAATCAAACATCCAATGACGAGAACTCAGAATTAACACACCATTCCAGCAAAATCCAAAAAAAGTTTCTCATATTTCAATCCCCAATGGAATTATCAAACAAGCAACAAATTAGATATGGGAGAGAACTCACCTTTCTAACACGATTGATGCCTTCCCATTAAAACCCTCGTACCATTATTACGTTCAATTTGGAGAGGATTCCTCTTCAGTATCACCGGATTGGGTCTCAAACTTGGGCTCTTCTTTTCAATCTTTATGGGCCCTGCAGTCAAAATGACATTTATACCCTTGCTTCTTCTTTTTCTTTCTAAACAACTATTCATTTGATCCATTCCACTTAAGTGTCGCAATCTACTTCCAAATTTAAATGTGAATATTATAATTATCGTATTAAAAACAAATTCTTCTTCTTTTAACTTTCATTATATTTTAGTATTTCTTCCTTTAAAATGAAAATTAATAAAAACATAAAATAAAATATTTCATTTCTTTGATGAGATCTTTGTTTTCATATGGAATTTTTTTTCTATTTTCTTAATTCGTTCTACTAATATTTTCAAGAGGATTTTGCCATGCTCTATATGTCTTTGAAGTGACAAGATCATGAAGAACCTAGAAGACATCTTGGTCTAGCATTTTAATATAACATCAATGTTGATACTAAATTCTGTGAATTAGGCATAAAAATATTATTTTTCGGGTGATACTCCAAAACGCCTTAGAAATTTCCGAGCAAGACCATAAATGTTTAAAAGGAAAACTTTTGGTATATATGGCACA
This sequence comes from Sicyos edulis, assembly GCA_036507275.1. Taxonomy (NCBI): domain Eukaryota; kingdom Viridiplantae; phylum Streptophyta; class Magnoliopsida; order Cucurbitales; family Cucurbitaceae; genus Sicyos; species Sicyos edulis. Next base: position 47,708,306 of record CM071849.1, on the reverse strand, counting down.
TTAAATGTCACACAAATAATGCTTTTTTAATATGTTAGGCATTAACTTTGGTAGGATTAGGTAGTAATTCTATTTTTTTCCCAAGAAAAATATAATAAAAAAAAAGGTTAAAAACCGAGAGAGCTAAAGAAAAGGGCAGCGTTTAACAAATTGGTTGGTTATTAAGCTTTCCAATACTTAGTAAAAAAAAAAAAGAAACCACAAGTTCAGAGAACCGTTATAACAAACTAATTTTGAAATCAAACCCTTCTGGTAGTGTTGCTTCTGGCTTTATAAACCTTCCTCCTTCCACAATCTCTTCACACCCACACTCTAGAGGGGGCTTCTAAGAGAGGAAGGTCCCCAACTAGCTCCAAAAAAATAAATAAAAATAAGAAGCCCTGTTTTTTTCATTCTTTTTTATTTCCCCACCTCTCTTAGCCTTCTAGAGGGAGAAATTGCATAAAGAAAAAGAAGATTAAAAAAAAAAAAAGAGGCATTTTTCTCTGTTTGGGACACAATGAGTAACAAAGAGGATGATGCTCAGAACAAGAGAAGGTACGCCATCATCGGCATCTCGTCCATGTTACTGGTGGCCATGGTGTTAGCGGTGACGCTCGGGGTTAACCTAAACGAGGATAAGGGCACTGGAAACAAGTCACCTGAAATAGCTTCTTCTATGAAAGCCATCAAAGCCATGTGTTCAAGTACCGATTACAAACAAGAATGTGTTGCTAGCCTTAAGTCTGCTGGCAACAAATCTTCCGACCCTCAAGAATTGGTTAAAGCTGGCTTTAAGGCTGCCATCAAATACATCCAAGCCGCTGCTAAGAAATCTGTCACCTTGAAAGAGCTCGAGAAAGATCCTAGAGCTACCCAAGCCCTTGCTGGCTGCAAGGAGCTCATGGATTTTGCGGTCGACGAGCTTAAATTCTCCATGAAAAAGCTTGGCGAGTTCGATATTACGGATGTCGACGAAATGCTGATCGATTTGAAGATTTGGCTCAGCGCCACCATTACTTACCAGGTAATTAATGAACATTCCTTCCACATATAAGTTGATAGATTACGGTAATCAAATTTTACTTATTGCTGTTTGCTATGATTTGTCTAGGAAACTTGTTTGGATGGGTTCGAGAACACAACAGGTAACGCGGCGGCGAAGATGAAGAAGGCATTGAAGACGTCGATGCATTTGAGCAGCAATGGATTGGCGATGGTGTCCGAACTGTCCTCCATGTTGTCGGATTTTCAAATTCCAGGGATCAGTCGAAGACTTCTCGAGGTTCCGGCGGTAGGGCAGGACGATTTCCCGGAGTGGGCAAACCCAGGGATGAGGCGTCTCCTTACAGTATCTCAAAAGAAGGTGAAGGTGGACACTGTGGTGGCTCAGGATGGAAGTGGGGATTATAGGACCATTCAAGAGGCTATGGACAGAGTTCCAAAGAGGAAGAACAATCGAACTTATGTGATTCATATCAAGAAAGGAGTGTACAAGGAATACCTTATTGTGAACAAAACCCTCAGTCATGTCATGTTCATGGGTGATGGCGCCAAAAAGACCATTATCTCTGGAAGCAAGAACTTCATTGACGGCATACCCACCTTCAAAACCGCAACGGTGGCTGTGACAGGAGAGCGATTCATGGCTCGAGACATGGGGTTCGAGAACACTGCAGGACCGCACAAGCACCAAGCAGTGGCACTGCGAGTCCAAGCGGACAAGGTGGTATTCTACAACTGCGAGATGCACGGGTACCAAGACACCCTGTACGTGCACACCCTGCGTCAGTTCTACCGCGATTGCACCATCACTGGAACGATCGACTTCGTGTTCGGGGATGCAGCGGCCGTGTTCCAAAACTGCAACTTCCTGATACGCAGGCCCCTGCCAAACCAACAGACGATTGTGACAGCCCACGGGCGAAAGGAGAGGCGGCAGCCGTCAGCCCTGATCATCCAAGGGTCGGCGTTCAAGCCGGACGTGGACCTGAAGCCAGTGAAGAAGGAATACAAGAACTTCTTGGGTCGGCCGTGGAAAGAGTATTCGAGGACAATCATAATGGACTCGTACATTGATGACATCATTGCGCCGGAAGGGTGGCTGCCATGGAATGGGGATTGGGGTTTGAAGACATGTTTTTACACAGAGTTCAACAACTACGGGCCGGGATCCAAAAAGGACAAGAGGGTGAAATGGAGGGGAGTTAAGACCATCACGCCGCAACATGCAGTTGACTTCACGCCGGGAAGGTTCGTTTTGGGGGACAGATGGATTAAGCCCACCGGAGTGCCGTACGTCTCTGGGATGACCAAGTCCCATTCATAATTCCATCTTTTTCTTTTTTTATTATTTTTTATTTCCATTTTTCTATCTCTCAAGGCTTTGTGGGCTCATCACTACGTGTGGGTCTAATTCTCTTTCTCTATATAGTGGAAGAAAAGATGAACTATTTTGCTTTTATTTCTTCCATTTTTTAGATTTTCGATTCCGACCCCTTCATTTTCTTAATAATTCAACCATTCATTTATATATACTCTCTATTTCTTTACTTTATAATGTCTTCAATATTTTATTTTGAATTTGCTCTACACTGGAAGGGTCAAAGACATTCATCGCAGTGGATGAACACACATGTCTTTACAAAAGATTTCAAATGTGTAAAAATTGAGCCTTGTCACAAGTTTACACGCCTGCGGTAAACTAAACACCAAAGAAAATGCTGCAATTTCAAATTGAACGTCCACTTCTCCAAAGTTTTGTTTTGTTTCCCCGTTATTTTAACTATTTTACCAAAAAATTCAATAAATCAAAGAAACAAATATGATAAATTTTTATAATGGAAGGGACAAATATGCCGACAAAATGAAAAGAGAGGAACAAGATAAAATGAATTTTTAATCATGATTCTTTTTTTTTATTATCTTTAAAACTTTCGAAAAAATTAAAGAAACTTTTCAAAGTTTAAAGATAAAAACAATAGTTAAGGAAACAAAAATAATAGTTAGAAGAATAAAATTAAATTTTGATAGTATAGGGAAAAAATTATTGTTAAGGGACAAAAATAAATAAATACTTTTCACAAAAATACCTAAAAGTTTATGAAATTTCGATTTCTTTCCCATCTCTTCTCTTTCTTCACCAGCTTCGCATTCGCCCTTTGGTTCCTTTTCGAACCCATAAGCGCGCTCTCTCTCTCTCTGATCGATGGCGGCCTCGTCTTCATCGGCGACTTCCGATTCTTCTTCTTCTTCCTCTCGCCGTCGCCAACGCCGTAGAACTCGCCGTGAAAAAGATCGGGACACCCTTAGGATTCGAAAGAAGTCTCGCTCTCATTCTAAACGCCGCCGCAGGCACCGCCGCTCCTCCTCAGATTCTCTATCTTCATCAGAATCCGATGACTCTCGGTAACCTTATTAACTTCAATACTTTTTCTCTTATCATGCTTTTCCCTGGTTTTTGTGACCTTAGTTGATTTTTGGTTGCTGCTGATTACAGTTCGATACAGATAGGGAGATTTTGTTTTTCTGAGTTTCTATGCGATATCTGATACTCTTTGGGCAACTTTATTGTGCCTTTTCTGATTTTTATCTTTTTTGGTTTTCCCGATTTCTTACTGGAAGTTATGTAATTATGCACTCTTAGTTATGATTAGGGTTTAAACGAGAATTGGTTGGCATTTGGAAAGATAACTCGTGAGCTCCTGGGTTCAGAAAACTAAGAATTAGAATTTAGGTTATTCTGCCTACTGGCGGTCTACTGGGCGGCCTGATTTCACTGTTATAAAAAAAATTTGCAGGGGTCATCTTAACTTTCTACTATTTAGAAAAGGAAAACAAAAATGTGTTCACATCTTGTTCCTATGTTAGATTTAAAATCTTTTGTATGCAAGTCCCGGGTGGTTCTGTTTCTCATTGAAACTTAATCGATGTAATGGCTGGACTTTGGTGGATGCACATCATATATATGCTGGTTTCCTAATTTATACTGCTCGTTTCCCAGTCAATTATTTTTGCATAGCACATGTCATGTAACCAAGATAATTCTTAGCTTACTATTCCTCGTATATACATGTAGAAGCGACAGCTCTTCTCAAAGTGAGCCTGAAACATCTGGTCGTTCTAAGCGGCATAAGAAGGATGATAGAACAAAGAAGGTATAAGTTTTGATACACCAACTATTCTCCGTGCCTTTGTAGCTACACCTGTGGATTTTCACCTTGTTATTGTTACTCTTTATCCGTGCATCTTAGGATAAGGAGAGGGAGCGAAGTAAGAGTCGTCACCATAAAAGGCGCAAGCAGAAAGCTAAAGAGGTAGATCACTTGCCTGTTTGTGTAATTTCTCCCTTTGTTTCTGTTCATGCTGTACGTTCAATGAACTACCTGTATCTGCATTGCGTTTACCTTTTCCCACCTCTTTTGTATCGTGACTTTTACCTGTATCTACATCCTCTTGACATATTTTCTCAGAACATATTAGTAACAAAGTAGGTGTAACTTTTAACACATATCCAATGTTTTAGATTTGTTATGAAGAGGTGAGAGGTAAGCTTCAAGATAGTATTATACATAAACCTCAACTTAAATTAAAATATTAGTGAACATAATAAGATTTTAAGAAACAATTAAGTTTCCATCTGTTATCTTTCTTATATTTGTGGTCCTGGGTGGTTAAAGTAGCAACGGCTGAATTATCATTACTCAACAGTGTAAAGAATAAGCATAAACTATTGTTGTTGGCTTTTGGTAAAAAATTTCATACATGTTTCCTATACTAAAAACGGAGCATTAAGGATCTTTGTTAACAAAGGCATTAAGGCTCCAAGCATCTGTGTGTTCAAATAGAGGCCCAACGCAACCCTTAGTTAAAAAAGGTGCAATTCTCATATATGCGAGGCCTAACCGTAACCACTTATAATCTAAAGTGGGCATAAGCTTTGAGTTGAGGCAAAATATTTGAGCCTCCCTAAGAAGACAAGCATGCAATCTTTGGACTAAAGCTGAAAGTAATGATCTATTTTCCGAGTTATCTTTTTTTAGTCATGCAATTTTCATACTACACCTATGATTGGTTTTGTTTTTTAGTGGTTTTTACATTTAATATAACACGAGACGTTTCTGTGACTATTTACTGATTGATTCTTTGAACTTGGAGTCGGGGTCTATGGCATGATGATTGGGCTGTTGATTGACTTCCTGAATGGTTTGTTGTGCGGATTGTCCTGGAATTCGGAGTTGATGTATAGAAACAGGCAGAAGAGAGAAGTAGCAGCCCTGTGCAGCTGTCTAAGGTTACCTTCACAGTATTGTTTAGTTTCAATTATTTTCTTTCTTGGCATCTCTTATGTCAAATTTACGCTCTTCATGTACTTCAACAGTTTCTAGCACGGGAGAAGGATGATGGTGCTCGGCGGAGTGCTGTCTCTGGCAAAAAGGTGAAAGATGATTAATCTCTTATCTGTTTTTGCACATGTTCGGAAATGCTTGTCATAGTTAAAAACTAAGAAAGTAATTTTACATTGTCCCAAAACACTTCTCACTCAAAGTCATCATTTTTGTTCTTTTGAGTTCAACAACGGGGCTTTGAAGATCTTAACTCATGACCTTTTGAGCATGGACACACATTTACATTGGTTGAGCTAACTTGTTTCTTTTTTCTTTTTTTTTTCCCTGAAAAGAGCTTGGTTGTTCACACTCATCGAGTTTTAATTTAGAAATGATTCTGAAATAGGGTAAAGGTGAATAATCATGGATTGACCTATTGGTTTTATACGGCCTTGTAAGTTATAAAATTTTTAGAGGTTATGAGCTGACCTAGTGGTCTTATACGGGCCTTGTTGAGTTATAAATTTTTTAGAAAGGGTTGACCTAGTGGGGTCTAATAATAGCCTTATACTCGGAGGTTTCCATGTAGGAAATAATTTAGATCAGTCAGTTGTCTCATACAAATAATTAGATAGGTTTAAGCTGACTGGAACACTCGATACAAATTAAAGAGATATTAAAGGTGAAAGTGTTAAAAGTACTCGTAAGGGAGTGCCTGGAAACTGGAAAGTGCTTCTGGTCAAAGTGAGTGTTGGTGAGGCACATTTAAGCTTTGTCAAATCAACTTTCAAGAATATTGTTGCCGTTGATAATTAGTTTTCATTAGTTAAAATGACTCTTAAGGAATTAAGAGGTAAATGATCAAATCGTAGTGGATGCCTACTTGAAAATTAATTTTCTATGAATTTTCTTAGCAACTAAATGTAGTAGCGTTAGTCGATTGAAAGTCGTGTGAGAATAGTTGAGGAATGTAAGTTGTTGTGGACATTGATGGATATACATAAAATTTAATTTTTTTTGCAGATATTGTTGAAACTTGATAAATCGAAGGAAGACAAAGCCGAGGAAAACAAAAGAAATGAGTTGCTGAAATTCTTGAACTCTAGCTTTGACTAATGGCTAAGATGTTCGCTGCTGAATGAAAAAAATCCAGTACAACTAATAGTTGTGTCATGTAAGGTGAGACATTCAAGCTTGTTAACTTTCTTCCTTTGATGTTTTGATGCATATGAATTGAGATCCATTTTAGTTCCTAATGGAAAGGAATGAAATGTTAAATGATTTAGCATACTCTATGGGTTGAAATGGTATCAATAATTTGATTATTAATTCTTATTGTTAGATTGTTTTGTACCTTACTTTCAAAATTCCATGTTTTCAAAGACGTTTACAATCTATTTTGAAATAAATACTTCTAGTGATTTATAAGCTCATTTGTGCAAGTTATGTGTGACTGACGAGTCCTAAACTTAACGACTTTTTGTTCAATAGATGTTTTCTATTGATATTTGGAAAATCATTTTACTTTTGACTTTTTGGAAATTGTTGAGAACAAATCAGGAGAAAATAAGAATAATTTTTATTTATCAAGGCATAAATCTTTTTTTTTTCCTTGGATAACATCAAGGCATAAATCGTCATTGAACAGAATCTAAATTTATCATTAAACCTAATTTATTGCAAAATAATAGTACAAAAACAAAATTCTTGGTACTTAGCAGTATAATGAAATTATATGAACAGAAAATGTTTATCAATTATTTCTTCCCCAATGTTTGAAAGATGGAAATGAATATGCAAATTTTAACAACTGCAAAAATGTGCTAAAATGAACCTACGAGGAGGTTTGGACACTGAATAAAAATAAAATGAAAAATGTAATAATATACTTATTACTAATATCATAAATACACCAAAAGTCGCAGTGTTCTAATTATATCACCTAATAATGAATCTTAATTTTTTAAAAAAAAATATCATGTCTTGTTAAAAGAATTTATATTTTTTGAATCAATATTTGAGTGTATATATTTAAAGTCATATAAGCCTACATTGGTACTTTCCTTCAAGATTTGTAGTACAAATTGATGATGACTAAATTACCACAAATGAATGAAACAACACATCATCAGCCCTTTGGTTGTCTTTGCTTCCATGTTTAAAATAAAAGAGTATATTTGTACATATTGAGCCATGTTCTTCCCCTCTATTTAATGGGCTATTATAGTATAATTATGAGGGTCATTTTCGTCATTTGGAATATATGCCCTCAGCCCTTTCGCTATATAAGAAAGGTTTTGGCGATTAGGGTTCGACATTTGGAAGTTGAATGCAAATGCTGAGTTCGCATTGTGGCGTCACATTTCAATAGATTAGGATTAGGATTAAGATGTAATGTTTTCGATTTAAATTGTGATGGATAGATATGATGATTTCGCACTTGGTTCTTCTTGGAAATTAGTTTTCTCATGATTGTCGTTTCCAGGATTTTATCTGTGCGTACAACAAAATCATCCTTTGTGCTTGAGCTCTTTCTCTTTTCAATGGAAATGTTCTCCAACGCAATTGGATTACATCAATTTCCTCTTTTCATATCTATATTCGATTATTTTTCTCAATTGGTTTACTATTACCTCAATACCCTTTATAAGCATCAACTACTTTTTTACTTAAATGGTTTTCATCTCCAATGGTACCTCAATACCCTTTTTTAAGAAGGGTTTTGGCGATTAGGGTTCGACATTCAGAAGTTGAATGCAAATGCTGAGTTCACATTGTGGCGTCGCATTTCAATAGATTAGGATTAGGATTAGGATTAAGTTGTTAATGTTTTCGATTTAAATTGTGATGGATGGATATGATGATTTCGCACTTAGTTCTTCTTGGAAATTAGTTTTCTCACGAAAGTCGTTTCCAGGATTTTATCTGTGCGTACAACAAAATCATCCTTTGTGCTTGAGCTCTTTCTCTTTTCAATGGAAATGTGCTCCAACGCAACTAGATTACATCAATTTCCTCTTTTCATATCTATATTCGATTATTTTTCTCAATTGGTTGATGATTTCGCACTTAGTTCTTCTTGGAAATTAGTTTTCTCATGAAAGTCGTTTCCAATGGTTCCTCAATACCCTTTTTTCCAATGGAAATTAGTTTTCATCTCCAATGGTTCCTCAATACCCTTTTTTAAGAAGGGTTTTGGCGATTAGGGTTCGACATTCAGAAGTTGAATGCAAATGCTGAGTTCGCATTGTGGCGTCGCATTTCAATAGATTAGGATTAGGATTAGGATTAAGTTGTTAATGTTTTCGATTTAAATTGTGATGGATGGATATGATGATTTCGCACTTAGTTCTTCTTGGAAATTAGTTTTCTCACGAAAGTCGTTTCCAGGATTTTATCTGTGCGTACAACAAAATCATCCTTTGTGCTTGAGCTCTTTCTCTTTTCAATGGAAATGTGCTCCAACGCAACTAGATTACATCAATTTCCTCTTTTCATATCTATATTCGATTATTTTTCTCAATTGGTTGATGATTTCGCACTTAGTTCTCCTTGGAAATTAGTTTTCTCATGAAAGTCGTTTCCAGGATTTTATCTGTGCGTACAACAAAATCATCCTCTGTGCTTGAGCTCTTTCTCGTTTCAATGGAAATGTGCTCCAACGCAACTAGATTACATCAATTTCCTCTTTTCATATCTATATTCGATTATTTTTCTCAATTGGTTTACTATTACCTCAATACCCTTCTATAAGCATCAACTACTTTTTTACTTAAATGGTTTTGGTTTCTTGCTTATAATCTACTCTTCTATATCTTTCCTCTAAGTTTTCTCATGTGAAAGTTATTGGTAATCGATAATTCCCATTTGTATTTGTGGCTGATATTAATTTTTTTAGTTCGATTCATGAATCGCTTTTATCTGTATAAGCTGATTATTATGTCCAATTCTAATAAGATTGAGATTTTATTAATTTTAAAATCTCTGATTACTCAGCCCCAGTTTGATCATCGTAGTTGGATTTCTAAGAAGATTGTAGATGGGTAAGTAATGAAAACTGTATGTTTAAGTGTAGGTTTTAATTTCAAAGAAGTTAAACAAAGAAACAAATGTTTATCAAATAGGGTTAAATCGATTTTTCTAGTGTATTCCAAATATCATTTTTTTATGGAATGTTATGTCATATAGAGAAAATGGAAGTATACCGAGATAGATCCAAGCATATGGATTTGATTACCTTTGTCTTATTTTCTGGATCTGATCTCTTACATACAAAATATTATATGAAGTTTCTTAGAACTTGGAAGCCCCAGAAAAAAAAACAACCAAACTGGTTTAGCTAGATGCTGACATTACCATTCCCCTTGCTTAATTGTTGAGTAATGGTCAAGATAATTTTGCAAGTCTGATCAAAAGCTTTACTCATTTCAGCCACTGGAGAGTCATATCCAGGTTTCTCCTTGAATCCCATATCACATGCAGTTGCATCGCTCAATGCAGCATTTATCCATGTCTTAATATCACTGTAGGCTGTAAAATCCAATGCTGTGACTGAATCTTCAATTTGGTCTATAGCATCTTGATAACTCTCCAAGCAATCCGTCAAACACTGATCCATGAAACTATCAACATTTGTGCCGTTCTGAACTTGGATTATTCTGTCGTATATGTTGCCGACATCGTCGGATACCATGTCCAACAGAATTTCTGCTAGGCCGTGCAGATCTGCCCCCTTGCTTTTTGGTGAGGATTCTAACAATGTTTTGCACAGGTTGCTGTTTGGGGTGCTGCTGCAGGCTTTGTTGATTAGGTCGTTGGTTTCCAGCTTTGGATTTTGTTGACTTTTAGCGTTTGCTTGGTAATGGCTTTGGATCAGTGAAACAACCAAAACAACAGCCATGGCAAGTGATATGGGCTTCATTTTATTTTATGCTTTTGAATGACTTGACACTGAAAATTTCTTCTTCCTGGAGAGGAATGGTGTGTTCTTGAGAATGATGAAATGGGGTGTTTTTAAATGTGTGGTGGATCTGTTTGGTTGAAGAGAGGTGTGGATGGCCGGTGTTTTTGGTTTCTTTTATGGTCAGTAATCTCAATTGGGTCCTGTTTTTGTGCTTCATGTATGGCTTGTGAACATTGATCTTGGAACTGAATGTGTCCCTCGATGACATACATTCCACTATTAGAACTTAGAAGACAAAAATTGCTGTGTTTGTAATTTGTTTCAAATTATTTTATGTAGTTTTATGCATAAAAAATTAGCTCCTTTATGTAATTATGCAACTCGTGATTTGGTTTGGTTTTATTTCTTTCGAATATTTTTGTAGCCCTTTTCTTATGTTTTGTGATTGAATTTAGAAGCGCATTTCAATCTATTAAAGTTGCATTAGCATGCAGATTTGGAAGTCCATGGGCTCATTTGATTATTCCATTTTATATACTCTATGCTATAGCTTAAAAATTAGAATGTAATATAATTTGATAGTTGTACAATCCCTCAAGTTTTCAATTCCCTTTTGCATCACTCACTAGTGGCTTTCACCTACTTTAGTGGGGAAAGAAAGGGGTGGGTATGCAAAGTGCTTGCTGGGGTAGGCAAGTGCGCTCACAACAAACTTTTCATTTTTCTGGGTATATCCAAACATCATATATGCTTACACCAATGCACCTTAGAATATATATATATATAGTTTGTCCAGTTATTTGTATCTACGAGTTCCAACCATAAGAAACTTAGGAGGTGTTTGAATAAGAAGTTATTTTGAAAAGTTAGAAATAGAGATTTGTTGCAAAAATTTGTTTGGATATGGTTTTTATGTAGAGGGGTTTGAGATTATAACTTATTCAGATGTAGATTTAAAAGGATTAATTATTTTGAGTAATTATAAATGAATGATTAGAAATAAGTGGATAGAAAATGAAAGTTAGTTTGAGTATTTATAAATGAACAATTAAAATTGAGTGGTTAAAAATGAGAAATTGTTTTGAGTGATTATAAAAATTTGTTTGGATGTAGTTTTTTTAGGAATAATTTGTAAATACTGATTTGAAATTCTCACCTTTGTTTAGAATTGGAGCATTCAAAACTAAGCAGACTTGTAAATACTCATTTTGTGGTGGTTACACTTTTTTTAATAAAAGGTGAATGAACGAAAAGGGGTGAGCGTGAATGGCATAAAGCTGCACGTAGCCGAAAAGGGCGAAGGCCCAATCGTGCTTCTCCTCCATGGCTTCCCAGTCAGATTCTGGCGTTGAGCTCATTTGGGTATCGCGCTGTGGCGCCGGACCTTCGCGGGGTACGGCGATTCTGATGCTCCCGGTTCGGTGTGTAGCTATTCTGTGCTGCATATGGTTGGGGATGTTGTCGCTCTTGTTCACAGCCTTGGAGTGGAGGAGCTTTTTGTTGTGGCGCTTGGAATTTGTGTTTATTCAGACCTGACATCGTTAAGGCTTTTGCGTGTCTAAGTGTGCCTCTCGAGACCATGACCAAACATTTTGGACATGATTATTACATCTGCAGAGTCCAGGTTGGCTTCATTCATTTGATTCTGAAAACACACACTTGAAATTAGACTTCCTCTTGATTTTGCGGTTCCTGAGAGATGATAAATTAAATTATTATTTGGTTCAGAAAGCAGGAGAGATTGAAGAGGAGATGGCAGAGGTGGGTGCGTAAGAAGCATTTTGACAATAAGAAAGGCAGGCCAGCCCTCCCATTTTACCCAAAGGACAAGCCTTCCGTCTCAGGCCTGGATCCTCAACTCCACTGCCCTCTTGGCTTTCAGAACATGACCTTTCCTACTTTGCCTCCAAATTTGAGCACAACGGCTTCACTGGGCCACTCAACTATTACAGATCCATTGACAGGTAAGTCACCAACCACAACACTGTAATGTTATTATCTCATATGTTTGATTTGGATTTGGATTTGGATTTCTGGTGTAGAAACTGGGAGCTGACAGCCCCATGGACAGTTTATAGTTGGAGATATGGACATGGTCTATACAACACCAGGGACGAAGGAGTATGTCAATGGTGGAGCCTTCAAGAAAGATGTGCCATTTTTGCAACAAGTTGTGGTAATGGAAGGAGTTGGTCATTTCCTCCACCAAGAGAAGCCTCAAGAGATTAGCACTCACATCCATGCATTCATCAAAAAGTTTGTCTGATTCAACAAAGTAGCTTGGTGTTTATCAATATGCAATATGGGTTTTATGGTAAAACAAATTTGAGGTAATGTAATAAGGGGATTAAGAAAGGAGCATCTGTTAATTAACGATTGTCTGCTCCTGGTAATTTATTTTAATGCTTGAAGAATTAGAAGGCTGCGATGTATGAAACTTTAGGGTGCTGTATAATTGATGTTCTCATATATATATATATGAAATAAAAGGCCAATGAAAGTTGACAGAAGAACATTCCTTGGGGCACTCCAAGCTATCCATATCTAACATTGTCTTATTTTAATTAACAAACAATTACAAATGAAATTCATCTCTAAACACCAATATCTAACTCCTAAAAAAATCACTTATTTTTACCGAAGCTATGCAATCCCTCTACAAAAACCATCGTCAAAGCGAATTATAAATTAAAACCCCTCTATGAACAGACATATCAACTATTATTAAAATTCCTCATTTAGTACATCTCAAAATAATCACTCTACTATTCCAAATCCAAACACCTAGGAAAAATAAAGGACTCTGCCATTAGAATAAGAATGAGCATTGAAATCTAGAGGCTTATTTCTCTGGTGTATGACATGCCATCATGGTTAGTTTTTTAGGCTTTAGTTCATTCAACTGCTTAGAAACCTTTGATTAATGTTCTACGATTGTCTTGTCTTGATCACTACAAACATGTTCACGAGATTTGTACAAAATCACGACACAAAGCTCAAGGAGGTCGATGCAGAAGCAGTGAAAAACATTAACATAGCCTTATAAATATCACACCCTAAAGTAATGCACTGTTGGAACTTTGAAGTTGAACTAACAGAAAAGGACCATCACACAATCTAAACAAAATTCCGTCCACGAAGTCTGGCTGAATAACATTGAATCAATTCATAATCAACACAGTATTATGGCAAAACAGTAAGCATAGATGGAATAACTGACATGCAACTAAATCCTAGCAAAATTTGGATAATAAATTGAAAGTACACACTGAGATTGAATTAGAGCCTGGAAAAGTAAGAACAAATCAAACCCTATATCCCCTGCTGTTTCTTTTTCCTCTTGCCCTCTCAAACTTCCTCCCCTTTGACCTCACGTATGGCTTGGTGTTGCTGTGTGGTACACCAGGTGCAGGACCAAAATGCTTCACAGCCTCACGGGAGTTCTTAGGACCTCTAAGGAGAACCTGCAGAAGATGCCGCAAAACATAATTTTAAAAATAGATATAACATGATTTGAATTCCGGCAAACACCATATTCTACTAAAACAGATGATATAACATGATTTGAATTCCGACAAACGCCATATTCTACTAAAACAGATGATATAAGGATACTTGCACCCTCAACTTAAAACAGTACATATTCTGATTTAAAAAACAGTAAATGACAGTTTAGGCCTGGAAATGTCAAATTAGCCCATTCTAAAACCATAAATATGCCCTAAGAATGTGAACTGCCATACCGTGTTCTGACCAAGAGGAGCCCTCAGAGCAAGCTGATCAAATGTCAAACACTCCCCACCAGCCTTCTCAATCCTTGCCCTTGCAGTCTCGGTAAATCTGAGAGCAGCAACTTTCAATGTTGGAACTTCATAGACACGAATATCATCAGTTATAGTCCCTACAACAACAGCAATCTTGCTTTCCTGTTACACCAAAAACACTGATTAGAGGTTTAAGAAAGCCCAAACATGCCCAAATCAACTTAAACTATAACATCATTTAACCACTAACCTTTCCTTTTGTGAACCGAATAAGCCTGGAGAGAGATAGAGGAGCCTTGTTGGTCCGGCTCATGAACAAGCGCTTGAGAATCACCGAACTGAAATTGCTCCCAGTACGACGAACAAGAAAACGGTAAAGCTAATAAGAATAAGAAAAAAAGAAGAAATTATTTCATCAGTGAATATAAGCAAGTTTCAACAAGATAACGAAACTTCGGTAAAAGCGAATACCGAATGAAAAGAGAAATCCAAATTATTAACAAGTTAAAAAATGAGTCATTATGATCTTTAAAGAAACAATGTAAGATCTTTAATGCAAGTATCTTTATTAGTGTGAAACGAAAAATAAAGCCATGCAAGAGATACATGAAAGTAAACCAAAGAAATAATGTATACTCATTCACTCAAGAGCAATATAAATGCACATGAGCAAAAAACATGAAAGCTTGGAGACAGTTCCCTCAGAACAATTTAAGTATAGATTAATCACAACTGATCAGCATTAGCATGGTAAGTTAATCATCCCTGGGAACAATTTAGTTTATCTAAAAAAAAAGTATAGTATATAGTTATCAAGGTATATCTGCACTTATTGCCCTAAAGATGAAAACAATGGAGGCAACTAAGTATTTTGTATATTTAAAACAAGACGCAAAATCATACAAATAAAGGGCACTTGCATTAAGGTCCATACAAATCGAATAATTCTAATCGTTCCATAATTAACTCCAATAGTGGGAAAATGTGGTCGATAAAGAAAGACACTAAAAGTGGAATTAAGGCTTAGATATTGTGGGTAAAGACTATTCCCCGACCTATAAAAGATGTCATCATGAGCTGGGAATTGGGGTCCTCAAATATCATCAACGAAGAAACCAGCCAGTAACACAATTTGTTCAATAAAACACTAATAGGAATTCGCAAAAGGCGAGAAATTTTATACAGATTAGACTAACAAAACAGATGCAGACCGAAAGAACGTGGAAACTGAATCAAAACTCCCTTGATCGGAAACTCAATACGTTGATTTTCGACAAAACCTATCTAGAGAGGGCAGTAAGAAAAGCGCAGCACTCAAAATCCAATACATTCGAAACCCTTAAAAATTAAAGCGAAAGTGCATACGAAAGCAAAATTCAGGTTAGAAAATACCTTGACGAGTAACTTGAGGTAGATATCATCGGATTTGGGCGCCGTCCTCTTGGTCTTCTTGCTCTTACCTCCTGCTACGAGATCGATCCCCTAATCACCGGAATAAGTTGAGCGGAAAGAGAGAAATAAAAATCAAAATAGAACAAACTTTAACAGAGAAATACAAATGAAAGAGTAGAGATTTAGAAAGTACCATTGGAGCTCTTCGAGTTTGCGAGCCGCGTTCTGCTTCTGGTGCTGACGGGGAAGATGAACCTGAAACCAGGGTTTTTAACCATTTTATAGTGCTGTATTTATTGTATTGGGCTGGATCTCCCTGGCCCAAAATGATTCGGCCCATTTTTCATCTCTAATATTCTAAGCCCACATTCAGGATGAATGGGGCTAATAACAAATGGGCTCTACTCAATTTGGTTCCAAGTCTTTAAAACATCTCAATTTTACTCTTAAATTCCTTCATTAAATTTTCTATAAATTATTTTTTTATTTACACAACGCTCACGTGGTGGTAATGGTAAAATAAAGAATTCAATGATCTATGCCTTTTATCAACAAACATTAATAATTTTTGAAATCAAGGGCCTAACTTTTACGCTAACGTTGGAACATCAAATTTTTATTTAGTTTCAATATCAATTTTTGCTTAATCCAGTAACACCCTACCATGAAAACATGTAAGTGGATGTGATAGTTACCATTCTGTTGATTATAATATTGTGGTTTTCAAATTCTCCATAGAATTGTATTGCTCCAAATAAGGAGATAATGAGTTGTGTTGGTTAAAAAATTATTCTTATTGATATACGAATTTAAACTCACAAATTCCAGAAAATTAATAAATGTTGTTTACCCCGCCATACAATTCATCACTTAACGACTATTTTTTGACAAACATGAAAACTATTGTGTTCATGGGTGAAGCTACAAGGAAAAACTAGTGCTGTCAAATTACATAATAATGATAGTAGACAACCTAATAAATTAAGATTATTTCTATAGAAATATTTTACTCCAAAGAAAAATGCAGCTCAATCTGGACAATCTTTCTTTCTCTAACCGGTTGCAAGTTCACATTTACCGTCACAAATATAAATTCGTACAGAAGAAATCAAAGTGGCGAATGCTTAAAAGGACCGCTTCAAAATGGCAAAAAAAGAAATACACACAAATAATGTGAAACTGCATAGACAGCACATTCACAAGAAACTACAAAAGGATTTTAATACAATTGTGAAATTGGTTCCACAAAAAGTATATAAATGTGGAGACATAAAAAAAGCTCTTTATAATAGAAACTCAGAAAGTACAGAGCAACAAACAAATCAAATACAGGTGTTTTTCTAAGTTGCATCGCCCTCGCCCGACGTTTGGTTTGGATATCCTTATTCGAGTCATTCCATCTGCAATTAAAGTAAGATATTATTTAGACATTCAACATCTACAATGAGATTTATACAAATTTCCTCTCTTTTTTCATTTGAAAGGTCGACATATCGAGCATGAAGTAATGTGGGAACAAACTGTAATATACCTTCCAAAGACCGTCGTTAAGGTAATGCATATTGTCCACTCCAATCCCTTTGTTTATTGCCTTTCTGTAAATTACGCCCAAGTAATTTTGTTAAGCATAAGGCATATATAAAAGTTTGACTATATCGACAATCGATACCACATCAATGGGACTGTGTTTATGTTACTAAGAACAAGTTTAGTTGTAAAGAATACAAGTTTTTAATGAAAAAATGAAAGAATACAAGGGCATCCAAAAAATACTAAGCTAGAATCCGACAAAGAGGTTGTATTCAAAATGTTGATAGTGCCCTCATTTTCTTAAGAAGAATATTCCAATCCAAAAGTTAAGTTTCCAATTACAATGCTCTCTTGATCTGCATTTTTTTTCGGTTCTCTGCTTTTTAAAATAGTTATGCTTTTTCAAAAGGGTTTTAATGTTGAAAAATTAAACAACGAAAATTGGCATATAAACATTAAAAGCTTAATTTTCAGAAAAAAAAAAACAATTTTACTCACATTTCCTTTGCTGTCATCTTAGTGAAGCCAATAGCTAGAGCATGTTGCTTCCCTTCAGCCATTATTGCCTGAAAATGAAACCTTAAACCCCACTAATAAACGCGAATATCATACAAACATGAGATATTGAGTATGTAGATAAAGTTTACCACAGGTGTGTCTGCTTCGACTTCATCGTCCAAGGCACCCCCAGGGGATGTAAGACCAGGACACATTATGTTAGCACCAGCAAGGACAAACTTTATTGCACCCCTGTCTACTTGCAGTTTCCTCATAATATTAGGGTCTGCAAACCAAATGGATGATAGAAGTGATGATGGTGATTACAGAAAATCTGATCAATAAATGCCCAAAAAGAAGCATTCGACCATAAACCCTACCCCGTGCCTCCTCCAAAATCTCTCACAGAGGGATCCTTTTATCATCAAGAATTCGAAGCCGCCCACTTCTAGACAACCATTAGGTTTAATAGTTGGCTCCTATAGACAAATGGATTTTACAATACAATTAAGCTCACTCGTAGGTTTTGAAGATGAGACCTCTAAGAGAATATACCTTGAACTTCAAGTCTTAACCACCGGGCCACCCTTGGGGACTCTCACTCATAGAGGGATTGGTAAAATAAATAATAATATGAACCCATTTAGTAAATGGAGCAACAGTCTACCTTACACTCCATTCCTTGGGCAATAGTAAAGTTCAAGATCGTCACCTTGTTAAATAGAGCAATGCGTCTTTACGGGTGGAAGTATAAACCTATAATAGGTATTAGGTAATATAAAGAAAGGAATGTGGCTGTAAGTGGAATTGGAAAATCCCCAGTAAAATGAATACGTAATCTTGAGTAGGGCTTATAAAGAAAGGAATGAGGCCGTAAAGATTAAAGTGACAATGTGTGTGTGTGTGTGAGAGAGAGAGAGAGAGGTTCAAGCTAGCCTTGGTGATAAGATGAGACTTTACTCTGTCCTCCTTGACACTCCATTTCTTGGGAAATAGTAAAGTCCAAGATTATCATCCACTGTTGGTGTTGAGCCTCTTGAATCTTGAGTTTTAGAAGAAACTTGGTGCAAAGAAGCTGGAAGAATAGAATAAGTTTTCTCAATAAAGATTAAGATACCTATCTTCTGCTTTGGATTCTAGAGTATGGTTGGACTCTGAAAAGGGGCTGTGGAAACTTATTCACAAGCTATGCCACTGATCTTTGACTGAGTTATCTACGAAATTGGAAATGGTGCAAACATATCATCTTGGAAGGATCAATGGCTCCATGGTGAACCACCATTCCATAGAACCATTCCCCTCATCTATCAGCTTTCTTTCAAAAACATTTTAACTTGATTTGGGAGGAATTGTATCCTAAAAGAACATTGTATTTCCTATGGGAACTTGTTCATAGGCCATCAACATGCTCACAGGGCCATCACTCGTAAAAAGCTTCCAAAGAGTATAGAAATCTACTCATGTTCACACCGTAGGACAAGAAGAATATAGAAAGTGGGATTAAGGGAACTATGTCAATAAACCACACTTCAATTTCCTATTCAAGAAATTAAAAAAAATTTATTAAAAAATGTTGAATTAAAATTTTTGTTGGTATGGTTTTGAGAAAATTAAAATTTAGTCCTATGATTTTAAATTTTTGGAATTAGTCCCTTCTCTATGATGGGATAAAACCCTCGTAAATAGTCTCTATGTTTTGATAAAAACATTATTTCCACAGTATTTATGAGATTTAATCAAATTATATGGACAAAATTATAACTTCTAAAACCATAAGGACTACGTTCTTAACTTTCTCAAAACCATATGAAATGAACAAAAATAGAACTACGGAAATAATGACTTGGGCATGAAAAGAATAAACCATAAACAATGTAAGAAAATGAAGAGGTCAAAGTACCCCCAACCCAACCCCAAAAGAGGTCAACTCAAAGTACCCTCAAGTAGAATTTTACAGAACACCTGATTTATTTGTTTTCAAAAGCGACTTAACTCCCTTTCCATGTCTTTTCTTTTTGTTGGATAAGACGTGCTAACTCCCTTTCCATGTCTTGAAGGAGTCTCCAATCCCTTTCAATCCAAATAAACCACAAAGGCTTTACTTGCATTCAACAAACATACTGTGAATTCACCACCCCATTTCACAGCAACAAGAAGGAAGATTTTCTTTTATCATTCAAAAACAAAGAACTTTTTTTAATGATTGATTTTCTTTTATCCACGAAACAAGACGATGTAATCAATATCAGAAATTAAGGGGAAGATACTTTTCTTTTTTTTTAAATCAAGGGGAAGATACTTAAAAGTGAGTTTTGGGACTAGTATTTATCTTCTTAAAGCACCGTAGATTACTTTATTAGAATTTCAAAATCACTCCAGACTGGGTAACTATTGAATCGAAAAGTGTTTTCAATTGGCTAGAATCATTATCATCATTCCACAAATCATACCAAACTCACCCTCATCACCTTCCTTCCAAAGTAGGCAAATTAGCCATCAAAAGAACCTAAAACACGCAATACCACTTATATGACAGGAGAGTTCAAAGGGTTGGCAAATGAATATTAAGTAGATCTTACAAAAAAGACAAATATAGTTCTCATGGAAAGAAAAGCTTACATTGATGAAGCAACCTTAGGGTAGGCATATAGGGCCGATCGCGGATATTGAAAAAGAGTGGCACATTGTTCACAACAACCAAATTGAGATGGTTTTGACTAAAAGAGAAGTTCAAAAACATCCAAAGTGAGCCTCATATGTTAATTAACAAGAAAAAATAAATAAATCTAATGTTAACCATTTTGTGAAAAAATAAAAGAAAACAAATTTCTAACCATTTGGTTACTATCAAAGGAACTTTTTTAGGAAGCAAATCATCCAAAACTGGCTCTAGTCCTGGATACTGAAATAAAAATACATAAAACAGATAGGGACATCAATTGCTATCTCATTAATATGATTCTCGGATTCAAATACCTAAACTATTACTCACTTCCTCTGCTATGCTTTGCCGAATTCGCCTTTGCACTGACGCCTTGACTTGATTCTGAGCAGACACTTCTTCAGTAGAAAACCTAAAAAATGAAACAGAAACAAAAAAGGAGGACAAAATCAAAGGATTTATACAAAACAAAACCACTGAAAGATAGTGATGGATCTATACACAGACACACACACAGAGAAAATTCACAAGTAAACATCTCAACTCCAAAAAAATCAACCAAGAGAATTTCAATTCATAAATCGCATGTGTCAGTCAATATTTCCAAAATGTTCAAATTCCGAGACAATGGTTCATCGACAGCAGTCAACAAACAGAATCAAACAAGAAATAGAAGTACAAAAACCCTTTTTACCAATGAGGAGAATCAAAGAGACGGAACCCCACAAAGGAACTCACACTTAAAACGAGAAAGAAGACACCATTCGAGCAAAATCCAGAGACCAGTAACATGAAAACATGATATAACAAGTGAAAAAATCCAGAAATTTCCTCATATTACAACTCCCAATGAACAAAACCCAGAAATCATTTTCCAGAATCATCAAAACAAAAACACGAAATCATAGATGAATTAGATAAGGAAGAGAACTCACTTTTTGAACATGATGCCTTTAAAACTCTTGTCAAAATGTGAACGAATGTAAGATTGTTAGGTTAAGACGATCGCTCCGAACCCACAACGGTATCGCCGTAGATTTCGGAAGAGAGAATGAGCCGACCGGCGGACAACGGCTGCGTGAGTATTAAGCCGGTGGAGAACGTGGGCCTGAAACTTGGGCTTTGTTTTGTAAATGGTGGGCTTTTATTCGCTTTTATGGGCCCCCCCAATGCGAAATGACATTAACATACTAGTCAGTGGTGATGGTAAGGTCAGTTTATCTTAACCTTCAAATGTTAACCACAGTGTTTTTTTTTTTTTTTAATATAGGTGATTGTCTCAACGCAGTTTGTGCCTAAAGTTTAACCTTATTTTATTTAGATATTAAGAAAATTTGTAAAAAGTTAAATCTTATGTAAATGATTATCATAAATTAAATCAATCAATGTTAACCACAGTTTTAATGATACTAAAATACATCACAAGTGAAAGTGTATAAAAATAATAAATTATTTACTTCCATGAATTTTTTAAACATAAATATAAAAAATTTGGAACTAGTTTGTCGAATCAAACAAAAAAAAAAGTTGTGGAACCAAAAAGAAAATAAATAAAACCCAGAAAATTAAACTCTCAAAAAACCTCTTTTTTTGTGGGTGTTGGGTATAATGAAATTTACAAATATATATATAGTTGGATACCTAAAAATGAAAATGTGTTATTTTTTGTTGGTCGGTTACTCCACGATCTTGTGCGAATTCGGGCCTGCAAGCCACTACGATTGATTGGTCAAAAAGGTGAAAAGGACATTGAGATCTAAGTTTTAAAAGTTAAGGTATGAATTATTTTCGATAAAAATAATTGTTCAATAACACTGATGTATATTTATAAATTAAGACATCATGAATCAATTTTCTTTTTCTATTATTGAACTCAACAAAAAGAAAAGTCTGAACTATTAAAAAAAAGTTTTGTCAAATTATAAATATTTTTTTATAAAATATATCAAATTATATAAAATCAATTTTAATCTTCTCAAATTGCGATAACCAAATTTGATATTTAGTAAAAATACAAGAAGAATAAATTGAGAAATAACTCAATTAAGTCCAGCATTGTAGTCGTTTTTTTAATTTTTCATTTCTTCGTTCTTCTTTCTTAGAAGCTTCTATTTCTTCATCTTACTTCATTAAAATAAATTTTGAAATAAGTTAAAGTTAGTCCAAAAGAGATTTTCTTCTTTTCTTTGTTTTTTTTTTAAAATAAAAACAACAAAATAAACTATTGCAATTAATTTTTACTAATTTAATTCTAATCAATTTAATATCTTATGATTTAATAACCACCTTACTTCCCATTATTTTGCAACCACGGTTTAATTTTTCTTTTTTATCATCATTTCTTAATGGGAGAAATAGTGTACAAAAAGTTATTTAGTGTTAAGAGAGAAAATACCAAAAACTTTTACAAACATCTCTTGTGTTTTTTTCCTCAATTTTTGGTCCATATGCCTACTTTTCTCATAAGAAAAATCACACCATTTAATTTAGGAAAAGTGAGGGTGTAGAAGAACCAATAACCTCGTTGTTGATGTCCGTTGTCAATATTTGTTATTGTTGTTGTGTTCGCATGTTACAATTCGAAGTAAATATTGGGCTTTCATCTCTCGAATACCAAAAAAATGGCAGGAGAAATACGCTAATTTATCAATTACGTCTCCGCTACGGGTGATTTTGTGTTTTTTTGTGTTAGAAATATCTAACATTAAACTCCATCCAAATCTCAGCACAAAATAACTTAATTCGACCCACCTCAAGAAGAAGCACCTTTCTTTCTTAAAAAGAGAACATTTTTTTTCAAAAAATACTTCAGACTCAAACAATTTTGTATTCTTTTTTATTAATTCACAAAAGGTTTGATAACAATATAGGAGATGTCAAATTTGCAATAAACTTAATAAGTGATCGAATTAATAGATCATAGACTTAATTTTTTTTTTTTTTTTTTGAAAGAAGATCATAGGCTTAATTATGATTTGTAATACATGGGCTTGTTACTTATAAAAAAGGACGTATAAAATCCTAAAACCATATAATTAGGTTTACTTTCCAAAAATGTTATATGTCCACTTAAGTCTCTCCATCCAAAGAAAAGGTTGAATTATACAAATATGAGCTAATATATAGTTGAGCAATAGCGAATTTTTCCTTAATAACTTTACATCATTATTTATTTTTTAGAAATATTAGTTAATAATTTAACAACTTCCTATACAATTTAAAAAATTGAATTATTAGAAACATTAGATCATAAGTTTCATATTTAAAACACAAACATTTGTTTGGCCTAGTATTGGGTAAGAAAACAACTTTGAAAAAACGAAAAAAAGCAAATTAAAACGTAGTGGAGGCCTCTGTTTTAAAGAATCTTATAAACCAAAATTCCATTAATATTTCATTTTTGTTTTTTCCCCTTTCACTTCTCTTTCTCTCTCTTCTTCAATAATTTCATTTCTCCACCGCCGTCGTTGTCGCCGCCGTAGCTCTTTCTTCTTCTCCGGTGAAGTCATTAACAGCATGGCTACTGCTGTGAGCTTTGTTTTTGGTATCATTGGCCGGTGCTTATTTTTCTCTCTCCCTCTGTGGATTTTTTTTTTTTTTTTTAAATGGGCATTATTTGTGACGATAATGTGTGTTTGGATGCAGGGAACGTGATTTCGATTCTGGTTTTTGCATCACCCATGTGAGTATTCACGTTTTAATTTCATTTCTTTTTATTACATGCTCGGTTACCTATTCAAATTTTACTTTCTGCATTCCAATTATCACGATCACATATTTATATTTATTTTATAAATATGTTAACTAGTCAAACTATACAAATTATATTGTTATTTTAAATACATCTTTAAAAATTAATATTATTTGACAGCACTAATATTTATAGCTAGAATTGGTAGTTCCTCCCTACCAGAAGTAGAATCCTAAATTATTTTTTTTTTTTTTAAATTAACATTTTGATCACACCACTCTATTACAGCGTCATTATATTTATAACTTGACTCCTGTTTTTCTTTCATAATTTATTTCTTATGAACGTTTTCAAAAGTTTGTTAGGCTAAAAGTAAAATTACTGATGCAGAGAATTAAATTTGTTCATTATGGGTCATTAATTACGATTCCTTTTTTGGAAATAAAAATACAATTTTTATTTTTTATTTTTTAACTGAAGTGCTTATTTTGATTTTGGCTTGCTCCCTCTTCTCCACTTTCAAAGTTTGGCTGAAAAGAAAAAATTCTCTAAATAGCATATTTACTGGCATTGTTTAGGGGCACCGTTTGGTAGTATGTTTGAAAACCAGACTATAATCACAACCAAAGCATTTATTATAATTGTTTCAAAAAAAAAATTATTATTAATCACTTATCATATTTATTTATTTTTAATCACTCATTTTTATAATTTATTTTTAATTATTCATTTTTAATAATTAATATCTAATCTCTCAAAATAAACATTCATTTTTTACAGCATCCAAATAAATTATTGCCTCTAACCTTCATACAAATAATCACATTCAAATGAGCTATTACTAAAACTCAACTTTATAATCACTCAAAACAACTCTTTGTTTATAATCACTCAAAAAATTATTCTATAACTTCACATCCAAACATCTCCTATTTGTTTCGAAGTATATATTTAAATTTTTTAATATGAAAAATTATGATTTTTCTTTGAATTTCATTTGTTTAAACTCTTTGATTTCTCAACAAAAAAAACTCTTTACATTTTATTTTTGAAATTTAAACTATTATTATTATTTTTAAAAATAGCTAATTTCTAACCAAAATTTAAAATTCAAATAATTTTTTTTTCTTTTTTTGAGAAAAAATTCAAATAAGTTTTTAGAAGCTATATTTTATATATTTTTAAAAATATGTAAAATAAATAAATTTGTTTTTTTTATTTTAGTTTAGTTTGAAAATTAATATATATACACATTAAGGTAAAGAAAAGTATAATTGAGAATAGTTCATTGTTGAATTAATTTTTAAAAAATTAAAAACAAAAGAAAAATGATCATAAATGTGACATTTTTATATATGAATTAATCAAGATAGTTGGTGGGGATGTGTACAATAGTTATAATTCAATTCAATCCTGAAAATATTTTATACTTTTATCGAGACGCGTTATGCACGATGTTAATTTGTGATTTGCAATAAAATTTAGAATTTGACTCTATCAATCGAGGTTCAGTGGCGCAGTTGGTTATCTTGTTTGGTGTTAATCCATTTCAACTCTACAGTCACTAATAGTTGTGTCATTTATGTAGGGTTTGTTGGTCCCCCTTCTCCCACTATGTACTCAAAAAAATTTGTTGTGAAACTAACCATATTGATGTGATATTATATGAGTATTGAGTAATTGAAAAAAAATATGAGTAATTGAGGATTGATTAATTGTTGAATGATTTCAGGTGACAACAATGAAGGTGGTTGGTTTGTTGAATGTTGTGTTGTATGGAAGTGTAGTTGTTGTAACTCTTTTGGGCATGCATGGAAGTTTGAGGCTCACATTTGTTGGAATTCTTTGTGTTGCTTTAACCATTGGCATGTATGCTTCCCCTCTAGGTGCCATGGTAACTATTCTCAACTCTCTACTTAGCTTTTCCAATGTCAAGTTAATCCTAAATACATATATTCTTATCAACTTTCACATTAGTTTGAACGTAAAACAAAATTGCAAAAATAAAAAATAATAAAAAAGTTCGATTTAATCTGAAATTTGTGGAAACTTTGAAGGTATAGAAAAAAATAACATTTTAAAATTCATACACAAAAATATTATAATTGAACACTTTTATTCTCAATTAATTGTTGAAAATGCATGTTTATATATATATATATATATAATGTTTAAACAGAGAAACGTGGTGAAGAGTAGGAGCGTTGAATACATGCCATTTCTTCTCTCGTTTTTCCTCTTTCTAAATGCTGGTGTTTGGTCTGCCTATGCCGTTCTCGTAAAGGACATCTACATTGCGGTAACGTTTATTTCACTCAATACTTTAAATCTATTTTCCTTTAATTACAACATTTGAGGGACGCAGATTCGAATTTATGATTTCTTGTTAGCTGTAATATTTATTGAAGAACAAATATGAAAATATTTAGAGTAATACCATTTCCGTCTATAAAACCTTGAGATTTGTTCTTTTTAAATTCAATTTTGAAATTTATTTTATCTTAATTCATAAAAAAATTTAGTTTTTAAATTTTGAGATTTGTTGCTTTTCAATCCTTCAAGTTTAACAAATTAACTTAAAATTAGTCTTAAGAAATGGTAGAAATATGTTTGCATTTTGCCTTTGATTATATTAATATTATTGAATGAGTTTCGATTAATATTAAATTTTAATTTATTATATGAATTAATTTTAAGGTTTTTTAAAGTACATATCTTGAAATGAAAGTTAACGAAGTAGAATAGAATAGATTTTAAAATTTATGAGCTCGAAGTTTTGTTTTATGAAAACCTTGAGTGTAATTTAAGGACTAAAGATATATAAATATTAAAAATGTACATATATGGATTTTGTTCAGGTGCCGAATGGAATAGGGCTTGTATTGGGATCGGCCCAGTTGATTTCGTAATATATAAGCAGAAGTCAAAGTCAACAAAATCAACGGAGATGAGGGAGGAAGATGGATGGGCAAATCTGGTGGAGATGGGAATGAACGGCGGTGATGATGATCAGAAGAACATAGGAATAATTAAAGGGCTGAGCCTTCCAAAGCCAACAATAGATAGGCAATACAGTGTCCAAAATATTTTAAGGTCACTTTCTTATGGTCCATACGACTTCCAAGCTCCATATGAGGATGCTGAGATGGAAAAAGGAAATATTTGATGATGATTTCTGACGAAGTTGCATGTTTTTTATTAATTAAAATCAAAGTGGTACAAGACATTGAAATTAAAGTTAACTACACATAATTTCAATTTAAATGTTGCATAACCTAGTAACAGCTGGTTAGGACTAGGATTTTACATAAGTTTGATTAGGTTGAGTTAAAAGACCATTTTTTAAATTAAATCTCAAATTTGATAATACATTATAAAATTAGTAAATTAAATAAACCAAATATATATATACTTATAATTGTGAATATTACTAAAATATTAAGTTAACTTGGATCCATCCAAATAATTTTGGGTTAAATTAACTAAAAAAAAATTAATTTATTCAAACTCAACCCAAAAAAAAATTATTTGGAATAGGTTGATTCCAATTAGTCAAGTAAATTTGAAAAACTATTTTTTTAAGTTTTTATATTTTATGTGAATATTTTTATTTAGTTCATATACTTCAAAATCAAACATTTTTATCATATAGTTTTTAAGATGACAAAACTAATAATTACATAATTAAATATCAACTAAATGATGCTAAAAATATTTTAAATTTCAACATAATTATGGACATTAATTTTATTTTTTTAAGTATATTTAAAAAAAAACTACAATTCAAACTTTAAATGTTAAAAATAAATTTTAAGGCAAGCACATGAGCGACTGTTTGTTTGAAATATTTAGGTAGAATTTAATTTGAGGAGTTATATTGAATAGTTAAAATTGAGAATTGTAGTAAAAAAAACTCTTTTGGATGTGTAGTTATGAGATGATATTATTATGTACTAAAAAAATGATATTATTATTAATTTTGCTTTTTGGTGTACCAAATCTTATTTATTTTCGAACTATAACATTACTTTAAATTGGAAAATTTTCTTCTTGCATACCCCTCTATCCTATCGTATTTTTTTAAAAAAGATATATATATATATATATATTTAAAAATAAAATGATGAGTAATTAATAAAAATTCAGTTGGATAAAGATTTTTTTAGGAGTTAATAAATTTAAAAACTAAATTCTATGTAAATATGTCAAACAAACGGCCTCTCAACTTTTTCCCCATTTTTTTTTTATTCTCGATCATTTAAAATATTTATTTATTTTATGCTACTTAAATAAACAGCTTACAATAAATAAATAATCCCATGTGCAACTTGCAATTTTGTTCTCATGCAAAATACATTGGTTTCATCAACTTTGGCTCTCATATAAATGCAATTAATTATAAAACTACTTGTACTAATTAGCACACTTAATTTAAGGGGAAAATATATATTTTTAAATAATTGTTGTGGGTATAGTTTAAGTCAAAAGTGGTATAATCGAATCGACATAAGTGTATATCTTGATTAAGAGACTATGTGTTTGATCCCTTGTTAATTATTGTAAAACTATTAAAAAAAATTTTAAAAGTTATAAAAAAAATAAACAATAATATAGAAAATGTATTATTGAGCTAATCTAAATCGTCAATGTTATCGTTGTTTTAAACATAATAATAGCAAAAATAAAATAAAATAAGAGATTCAATTTTTTTACTACTATTAATCAAGGTTATTAATGTGTTTTAACTATAAGAATAATATATATTTTTGCTATAACAATACATAAAGGAAAGATTTTATAACAATTCTAACTTCTTATATGTTGCACTGATTCAATCCATTAAGTGCATGGGTTTTTTTTCATCTTTTATTATAGATTCATTCAAATTTTTTGCTATGCAAAAATTTCACTTAGAACATTGTTATTCATAGTTTTCTTTAAAATTATTATTATACATAAAATTCCCCAATTAAGTGTTGTGTATACTAAAATAGAATGGAAACATCATGGACAACATGTAATAATTCTATATATATTCGTGATTTTTTTGGGTCAGTTTGAAGTGCATCTCAATTAATGTTATAAAAATATATCGGATGATCTAATAACATTTGGATATCGATGAATTGTTTTTTTTTAATTGAGGACAATCAAGGCAACTTGCAAACAATTTAATCCGTAAAAATAATACTTTAAAATAATAATAATAAACGCCACCCAAGAGTATTGTTATTATTACTTAAAACATAAAATCAGTAGGAAAGTAATCAACATGTTAAAATTTTACATTCTTATTACTTTAATATTGTTGCACTAAAAAGTAACTTTTAGAAATGAAGCCTAAAAAGAAACTTAAAAAAGCAATGAGAAACAATATAACGACATCATAAAAATTAAAATATTTGATTAAGATTGTATTTAATAAATTCCCTTATATTAAATTGAACAAATGCTGTTTTAAAATTAATTTTTTTTAAAAAAAAGTACAAATGCAAAGTATCTCTTGAACTTCAATTTTATATTTAATGGGACTCATAACCTTTTATTTTGTATCTTTCAAAATTTTAAACGGTACAATACATCGAGAACTTTAAATTTGATGTTATTTTTAAAAAAAAAAACTTTAAATTTGATGCCTATAGTCTAGTACACAATTTTGAAATGTTAAGATTTTATCTTTTAAAAAAAAAAATAAAAAAAAGAAGCCTGGTGATTAAAAAAACGCTTAAACAAATTATAATTTTAATAATCCACTTAAAATCAAACAATCTACTGGATACAAATTATGAATTAAAAATTTATTAACCTACTTAAAATATAATTACAAGTTTATAATCATACTAACATTTTTTTAGTTTAACGTTAATATTTAGAGTTAAGGATTTTAAATATATAATCTATTTATCAACAATGCATATCAATTATCATAAACTTAAGCTTATTTTAATAACTATTTAAAAAAAATTATTTTAACAGTGTTATATTAGCAATTTTTAAAAGTATAAATTTATCTAACCCAAAATAAAAGTTAAGATTTTTAAAAAAAAAAAAATCCTAAAAGTTAAGATATTTATAGATTTAAAATTTTGACAAAACTAATAATTCAACTAAAAATCAATTTTTATAGCTTTTATATTTTATATATATTAAAATAAACTGCATCAATGTAATAAAAGTGCATCGATGCCTGAATGTATTTGCTAAGATCTGCGACGAATTTTGCTACTGGGGTCCGCTTCTTAGTTCTTACCACGTGGGGAATTCCTAATTCAAACAAGAATAATTATTAATTTATTAACAACGTCACAATACAACCTTAGATTTAAAAAAAATATTATATCTGATACCTTTTCTAAATTTTGTGGTCTACTCATAACTTTCGCATGCTATATTCGATAATAATTAGAATAAGAAGAAGATGTATTGGTATATATTGAGAGAGAAGGGATAAATATAGATTATCGGGATTGAACTTATGATGCTGATGTTGAATTGGTTTACAACCAAATAATAAAATCATTGTACTACCAATCTATTAAAAACATGTAATATTGTAATTATTAGATCGTACATGCTTATAAAATATGTTTCATTTGACATGCGAAATGCATTCTTAAATTGGGAATTTGATGTGTATTAGACTCTTAGGAATGTTTAAATGTAGAATTCAAGGAGCGATTAAAATGAGTCTTTGCTAATTCATCTTCAAAGTTCAAACAACTACATTCAAACGAATTATTATAACAACTAAAAAAACCTATCAATTTTTAATTATTCAAAATAATCTTTCATTTCAAGATCACTTAAAATAACTTTATAGACAAATTTATATCCAAACGAGTGATTATTCGAAGTGGAACAAACAACACGGACCTATTTTTAAATTCTTTCGGTGCATGTGGTGTGCCAGTATGTCACCCTACTTCATACATAATATATTTAAGAAATTTCGTTAAAGCATTATTTTTATACTAACATTTTGATTAGTATATTAAATCAACTTCAATTAAATTTTATAGAAGTTATTAAAGCATCGGTCAAAAGCTAACTAGAGTAATGATTCAGCATGATCAACACACACACACACACATATATATATATATATATATATATATATTTATTTATTTTTTTTTTTTTTGAGTACGTATTGGGGGAGAAAGACAAATATCGATCATCGAACTCGAACATGCGACGCTGGTGTTGAACTGGTTTACAACCAAACACTGAAATCATTGCGCCACTGACTCATTCGATTAATAAGTTATAGATATCGTTGAGTTAAAAAAAAAATATTGAAATTATTTTTTAACTAAAAAAAATTACTATCGATTTAGGGGCAAGCATACATAAAAAAAAATTAGAAGAAAATATCAGACAAGACGATAGAAGCACGTTACTTAAGTAGTCAATGAAGGACAACGTCACTAATTTCATTTTTTAAGTTCAAAAGGAGAATAATTTACTAGTTTCTATTTTTATCAAGTTGAAGGCAGAATAAATTACTCTTTTCAAAAAAGAAAAGACAGAATAAATTACTAATTTTATTTTTTAGAGTACAAGATAAGAATGCTATTTTGGAATATATATATATATATATTAAAAAAAAAACTATTTTAATAGGCTGATCGAACAAGACAGAAACTGGATTCCACCAAACCGGCCGGTTGATCATTTGATTAGCCAAAATTTGAGATGCCCGTGAGAACCGGCCCCTAATGTAACGGAGAATCCCGATTTAAGTGGATTTATGGGATGCAAATACAAACAATAAATCTCGTTTACTGTTACTCTTTTTATTTATTATTAATGATTGAGTGGTTTTTGGGTGACTGATTCTAACTTTTACATTCATTGTCCATTTATTGTTTAATTATCTATAAAAATCATTTGATTTCTTTGAATCCCTTCAAACTTTTGTGTATGATAGTTTGAAATATTTAATATGAAGTGCATTATTCTTTTGTTTATTTAAGAAGTTTTTGTTTTTATTATTATTATAACAGAGGATTTACCTTTTTTTGTAATGAAGATTTATAGTAAATTGACAACGATTTAATTGTTCTTCAAAATATATATAATTACTTATTATAAAAATAAATTAAATAGTAGAATCATTTTTGGCGGTGAATCAAACTCTTGCAAATTCTATACATAAAACCGTAGAGTTGAAATATTTCTTTCGTTAGAATTTAAATTTCCCACATTTTGAATTCCTCATAATACTTTGATTTTATTTTTTTAGAATTCATTGTCACCGTGTTTGATTGGTTGCATCCTTACTCTGTCAAAATTATTATTTAACTTATTGTATTAGTACTCCAAAATAATATTTTGATAAACTGTTAAAAATAATGTTATTAATTCAATTTATAATAATTAAAAGTATTATTTTTTTAGAAATAACTTTTTCTGTTTTATTATTATCATTATAAACTTTATTTATCATTATTCCATGTATCGATAATTTTCCTTTTTACTAATAGTGATAACAATAATAATTTTTTTAGTAAAGTAATAATAATACTATTTGAATATTAATATATTTTTTTTGTTTTTAATCAAATTTTATGCAATCTAGTAGACATGTCACTAAAAAAGATATTGCACATATTAATAACTTGAACTAATACATTTTTTTTTTGTTATCCTTGAACTAATACATTTATATATACATATAGAAAAACGTGTCTCCTTATGCAAACCCTCCTTAGTGGGGTATGTGGCACCATTTGGTGCCACGAATTTTTTATTTCAACAATACTATTTTTTTAAAAATACAAAATTTGTGGTACCAAATGGTGCCACATACGCATTAAGAAGGGTTTGGCTCGTTAGCGATAAGGAGACAAGTTTTTCACACACACATATATATATACATATATATATTTTAGGAGACTAATACATTTATATTAATATTTTAAACAAATAAAGAAATTATTTTCTATTATCATAATTATATAGAGTATGATTATAATAATATTTATTTTTATTATTAATTGGTATTATAATAATAATTAAACATTAACGTTTAAAATCATTTTTAAACAACGATTTTAAGACTTGTTTATTTTATTATTATTTTCCTCCATTTTGATTAATTTTTTTGAAATCTTATTTTATTCAATTTTAAATAATAACGACGCTTGAATTTTATAATTTTGCTATATTAGACAAATAATATTTATAATAGTACATTTTACTTTATTAGAAAACAAAAAACAATAAATTTTGATTTAAAAGTAAATAATAGTTATACATGTTTTTAGTTTTTAATTTTTTTAAAATATAGTTATCAACTATACGTTTTGTGTTCCAAAAAAAAAGACCATACGTTTTGTATTTTTAAAAGTAAAAAATAAAAAAAAAAAAACAAAAACAAAATGATTATCAAAGAGACTTTTAATATTTTAAAAATATAAATTTATATTTAAAAATTTAAAATGAATATTTTTTTTTAGACAAATTAAAAATGAATATTAATTCAACCTTTGTTGTCTAAAAAATATACAATTAAAAAAAAATTGTAAAGATAAACCATTTGTAGCTTTCATTAAATCGAATAACATTCATAAACTATAAAGATGAAAATTAAAATAAATATAAAAAAATATCAATTCAATTTTTTGGAACAAAATTAACTAGAGGTCTACTTAAATGATTAAATTTATAAATATATATAATTTAAATTTATGATTAATTTAGTAATTATTAAGTTTTAGAAATAAGATTATAAATTAGGCACTTAATTATAGATGAGAAATAATGGAAAGAATTTATTTTCATTTTGTTATATCAATATTGAATTTTTATTTATTTAAATAAGAAAATTTGAATTTGCGAGAATAAATTATTTGAATTTATTTTTAAGGTAGATAATTATCAAAAAATTTAAAAATTAGATTAAAAATTTAAATTATAATCATTAAAATTAAAAGAAGATATTAGACTAATTTTAAAAAAACATTGTTCCTTTAACAATAAACTTGCAAACAAAATAACTATTTAGAGTCTCTTTGGGCCAGTTTATATCAACGGTCAATTTATTATAAAACGGTGGTTACTTAAACTAGAGTTCTCATTTATCTAAACTTATGTGTCTATTTATCTAAACCTTATATATATTATTTTTTGTTACATAATCAGCTCCTCAAACATCATTTATAATAACTCACAATTTATCATAATCTTTCGTCTATCATAACTAAATCGGTGCTTCAAACACATTCTTCATTCAAAAACATACTAAAATTACCGAGTTAATTAAAAAAATAATTCATAAAATTTATATATATATATATAAGGGCATTTTTTAAAACAATATACATAAGAGCATTTACTATGCTGCAACAAACATTAACCGCTTAGTTTGGTAGACCATCAATAGTCTTCCCAAGGTTCTATTATCAAAGTTATTATATATACTTTTTAACTTTTCTAAATGGAATTTTTAAAGAAAAAATAAATAAATTTATTTTTTTAAATCAATGATAGATAACATTAGATTACTCCATAAAAGTAAACATTGTGGTGCCCACATTGGCATTCATCATTAATTGGAAGAAAAAAAACAAGCATATTTCATCGAACTATTTTATGTCATTCGTAGAAGAAAATGAAATAGTTGAAAATTTAATTTTTTTTAGTCTTCTTTAAGTTTGTGATTGTATTTACCGAGTATTGGTGGCATAATTGAGCATTACGATTCAAACCTGAAAAAAGGTCAATCACTAAAGATTTTAAATTAAATATTTTTACTTATAATATTTTAATAATATTCACTTACAATTTTTAAAATATTTTATTTTTATATTTATTTTGTTTAAAAATAATTTTATATTAAAATTAAAATAATCATTTTATTAATATATTGAAAATTAAAATTAGCATAATTATCATTTTAATATTACTTTGTAAAACTAATGATTTTGTCGAATGGACTTAATGTCGCGATTGGTTATTTGATTTGATGTTAATCTATTTCTACAGTTACGGGTTTCATCTTTTGAATTGGTATTTGTTGGAGTCACGAGAATTTTTGCCCAAATCGTTATCACCCATTTTAATTCTATGACTTTTCCTCTTCAATTTTATTTGAGCTTGAAAATGTAGGGCATTCTTACCCAAAAAAAAAAATTCTAAAAAAGTGTTTGATTGAATTTTAAAATGTTATTAATATATTAACCTCTTGTAGCACAGGTAACAAAACTCGCATATAAATTCAAGAAAAATTAAATAATCAGAGTACTATTTATACTTACTATAATTTTAACATTGGGTTGCGCGTGATAATTTTTTAAATAATAAATTATATATATTTAATAAAATATGTCTATAACAAATCGAAGTGATTTTTACATCCTGACTTTTGATATTTGAAGTCTAATTAACTGTTGAATTTTTTTGACGCTAGTGCGTTAGGGCTGGCTTTTAAACTCTTTTTTCACTCTTTAAGTGTATATATATATATATATATATATATATAATTTTTTCCTACATTTTTGTACTAAATTTAAATAGTCAAATAATAATTTCAATATAATATTAAATTTTATAACTATTTTTCACGTAATTTAATTTATTAAAATTCACATTTATGTTAAAAAACATTCAATATTTTATTTTGAGCTTAAAAAATAATAGGTGTTATTATTTAAAAAAAAAACTTAATAAAATTTATGGCATTAAATTAAATTTTATCTCTGATTTTTAAAAATCGTTATTCTTTATTTTTTCTTAATTTATAAGAGTTATATCATTATTATAAATATAAATAAACTAAATATATTTTTTAGTATACATTTATGAACTTACCTTTAACCTCTCAAATGATAATTTAATCATTATTAAAAAAAAATTCCACATTTCCAAATTTGAACAATTAAGCAACAAAAGATCCCTACAAAAATTATTGTAACAAAAGAAAAGTTAAATGAAAGTTAAAGTAAATAATCCAACAAAAATAAGATAGTTAAATTTTTTATTATAAAACAAAAAAGAAACCAAGAAAGTTAACCCGCAAGAGAAAGTTTCAAAGGTGTTTGTAAACAAAATATAGATAACTATATATATACAGAGTAGGAAATCATTGTTACCAAACTTTTGAAACTGAAAATTTATACACTCTAGCCTCAGTCTTCAAACATTTTTTTCAAGATATCCAAGTATTTTTTTGAAATACAACAATTATGCAAAAAAAAATCCTACAAAAATTATTGCAACAAAAGAAAATTTTCATTTGATTGTTTAAATCTCTTATTTTCTAACTAGCAATAAAATTTATGAGATTTCATGTTTTTTTTTGTAATTTAGAATATGACTTAAAGAGATGAAATCGTACCTAAGACCTCTAGGTCATTAGGTATACATTGATGCCGATTGTGCTACTGCTTTATTGGCCATCCTCTTTACTTATTGCTCAAATAATAGAATGAGATTTTTTTTTTTTTTTTTTTTGAAACTTATAACAGTATGAGATTTAAAAATTATTCTTTCTTGTCGAGATTCTTTCACTTCTCTTCTCAAAATAATTGAATATTTGAGATATCTCTCTACACCTAATAATATAGGAATATGCGTGAGATGACAATCGCAAAACTGTCTTTTCCTTTTATGTTATAAATAAATATATCATTAATTAAAGGGGATTTTGCATGTATAACAAAAAAAGGCAAAATATTTCCATCTAGAGCACAAAATCTAAAATAATTTCATTTGTAGCAGAAAATTCAAATTGACTTCTATCACTTGTTGAGTTCTATTAGTGATAGAATTTAATCAATGATAGACTCATTCTATCACTCCTTAAGTTTTCTATCAGTGATAGAAATCTAAATTGAGTTCTATCACTAGGTGAGTGATAGACTATCACTAGGTGAGTGATAGAAATAAATATGTTATAGATGAATTATTTTAAAAATTATGCTACAAATATAATACAAGAGGTAGAATGTGCTGCTGATCGTAAATTCTCTTAATTAAACAACGCATATTTAATTAATAATAAAGAGTAATAACACATTAATTAAAATGTTTACTTTAAAGCCTATATGACTAAATTGGCACGACAGCCCAAGTAAGCATTATTTATTTACTCCCAAATTTTTGTAACTAAAAGGGTATTTGCCCTATTTTATTCAAATTGGTCCTCGTAATCTCAAAAAAAAAAAAAATGGTCCACACCTCTATCAATTTTATAATGTCACGTTCTTGATGGCCGATTTTATAATAAACAGATAGATTTCGTATCTATTCAAGTTAACGAATAATAAATCTATTCAACAAAAGTTAACAAGTTAATGAAAAATTATTCTAATATGATTTTTGTGGATTTTAAGGTCAACTTGGTACATCTCACATGGTCTTATGAGACAGACTATTAGAAATGTTATTATTATTACTACTTTAAGTTCAACACTTATGTCCACGAACTATCGTTACACCATTTATATTTTTATAAATTATCACAAAAAAAAAAAAAAACAAGCCACATGACATAATTGTATTCAAACAAAGAATCCATACTATGCCAAACGAGAAATATAACTCTTATGCATTTTGATGTATTAGTAACAATCAAATCTATAGTTAGAATCTTTAATCTTTTAGTAAAAATAAATTCATCAATACTTTTAATAATTTTAAAAAATGCACAACTTAATAGTTAGAAATTTTAACATTAAAAAAATTGACATGATTAATTAGAGGGCAAAGGTTAAAAGTAGGTCATAATAAGAAATTTATTGCAAATGTGTTTATCTTAAGAAAAATTGGCAAAAATAATAATTGAATAAAGAAAAAACAAATTGTATTAATGTAAAAGGACGGAACTACCCTTATTTATAGAAACAAAATTGTGGACTACTTCCACCTAATCATGAAAGTCTCCTATTTACATAAACTAAATCGTGGGTTTTTGCCTAAAATTTCATGAAAATTGTTTCCTTAAACATCTCGTGGGATTTTATAGAAACATTTTTTCCTTCAATTCTTCAGTTTGATAAATGATTTTTGGGTTGTTTTTATCTTTGAAAAATACATAAAATTTTAATTACCTATTAATATATAAATATGAGTTTTAAATAAAAAAAAAGTTTTATGGATTATTGTTAATTTTGTGTTGTTCATCATGTTATCGGCAAATATAACAATTTTTTTACTTGATTAAATACTGATTTTTTTTAGAAGTGATTAAATACTGAATTAGTCCGGTATTGACTAATATATCTCTTTATATTTTTGTGTATTATATATGAGTATTAATTTATCAAATTTTATATAAATTTATTTTATTTTTATTTAACAATGGTCCTATGAATACAATGTCGAATCTTAATACATTAATACTTGATGAAATGTGTGAAAAAGGTGAGATTGATTTCATAAAATCTTTAATCCTATATTAATAAATAGGAATATTTAGTCAAATTTAGAAAATAATTATAAATATGCTCACTTTTTTTATAAAAAAATAACAACTATAGTCATTGATATTAATGAGTATTATCACCTACTTTCTTATAATAACTATAAAATTATAGGTGTTATGCAGGTGGTTATTTTTAATTATATATTTATTTCTTTTTTTTAAAAATAATTATATATTTATTTCTTAATATAGAATTTTTTGTTTAAATTTGTTAAAGATATATATTAACTACCATAAGCATTTGTTTAAAGTTTAAAACTACACATATCACCGTTATTGATATATATTTTTAAACCTTATTTTATTTTTTGTAAAATTTATAGTATAAATTTCTTAATATTTTTTGTTTGAATTTTGAAAACTTTTTTTCAAAAGTTAATAACAATATATATATGTATGAGCTACTTTCAACCGATTAAATATATTTGTAAGACGAAATAATCTTACAAATAAATAATTTTGATGCTTTTAAATTTGTTTAAGCAAAGCTTTAATAAAAAAAAAATAATGTATCAAGTGAAAGAAAAGCATGTCTGGGAAACTAAAAATAGATAACGTTTACGAAAGGAAAAAAAAAATATATATATATATATATATATATATATATATATATATATATACACACACAAGCACGAATAATAAAAATAATAATATAAATGTTTGTTGTGGTAATATATTATATAAATTTAAATTTTATTTAGTTTCTCAAAAAAAAAATATTTATTTTTTGTGTTAATTTCGTTTTTAGTTTAATATGGCTATATATAATCAACTTCACACTTGAAAAATAATATAAATTTTTTTCCTATGAAACGTTTGTTTATTTTTAATTATTTAAAATATATATATAATTATTTAAATATAATGAAATTTAAGTAAACATTTATCGAATAGTAAATTATTATACAATAATTCTTTGTATTATATCTGCATACTTAATAATTTATCAAACAAATATTTGAATGAAATTGTTAGATTACAAAGTGAATTAAAAAATATCATTAGATACCTACATCATTCAAGTTGAAGGTAACACACCAAACACTACGGGGGTGTTTGGTGCAGGGATTAAGATTAAATTAGTCGATATTAAGTTAAGCTGAGTATTAAGTTAACTTGAAGGTTAAGTTAATCTGTGTTTGGTGGACATATTATGTTAATTTCGATTAAGTTAAGGAATATTGTTTGGTGGAATGATTAAGTTAAACTGAGTTTTTATTTAACATTTTCTATATATTTTTTTAAATGTCTACTCTTTAATTTGTTTTCTCTTTACAATAGTTTCATGACAAAATGACATTCATTTGAAAATGTAGCAATAATATTAATTTAAATAAAATATGCTTGATGAATATATATTTTATTATTTATTTCAATCTTAACTTAATATCTATATTTAATTAAAAACAATATAAAAAACTTTATTTTCATTCAAAAAATTTAGAAAGATATAGGAAATTATATATAAAAATCATTTTAATTACTTAATTACAAGACTCGATATAAATTTAAAATTAAAAAAATCAATTTAATTTATTTAGTACACCTTAACTTGTGTGAATGGTAATTAAGTTTGAAATTCAATTTTACTCATATTTTTAAAGTAGTTTAAATATGTTGAACTATACTATCTTGATGAAAGTTATAATGAAAGTATAAACCTAATTTTCATGTATTTTTAAATCATTCTACCTATTTTATTGGTTAATACTCATTTGAATTAAAATTGTAGTCAATATAATAATAACAAAAGTATATTCACAAATAGGTGTATATAACAACCAATTTAGATGCTTAGAAAACAAGTCATAACATAACACAAGTAAAATTTTGTATGTATATAATAATAAAACTAATTATATTCTAAGTAGAAAAATGAGTTTTATAATTTAGGAATTTGTTTTGTTCCATTCAAATAATTATCTCTTGAAAATGAAATATATTTCTTTTATTTTCTTGAACCATTTTTTTCTTTAGATAATTTAACATTTAATATTAAATTTAAAAATATTAAATGAACTATAAAACATAAAAAAAATATATGAATAAACTTTTAAATCTAAATTTTAAAAGTTGAATAAATAGTTTGAAAAATATAATTAAAGATAATTTCGGAAAACGAGTTAGAGAAAGAAAATATGTGGATTATTGTTGGAGTTTGTGAAAGATTAACTTAATCTGAGAGATTAAGTTAATCCGTCCACCAAACACGAATTAGAAGGATTAAGTTAATCCGGATTAACTTAATACCTCCACCAAACACCCCCTACAATATGTTTTAAAGATGAAAGAGAGTCTCTCGAAAAAAATGAATAGAATTAAAAAATTAAATGAAATTGTGAAGAAAGTGTTATTAATAATAGTAATTGAGCTAGTGCCACAATCTAGAGACAAGTTAGGGTATCCCAAGTATAGATGATCGAAATTCTGATTTTCCATTTAAAAAAAAATAGAAATGGAGAGTTATCCAATTATTAGAATTCTGAAACTTATGAAAATTTATTATTCTAAAATTATAATTAATAATAATTAAAAAAAACTTTTAAATTTTAGAAAACCTTTTGAATTTCTTTTTAATTTTTAAATATCCTTTTGACCTTCACGACATTTGAGATTTCTTTTAAATTTATTATGAATTATCATTGTTGTTAATTAATTTTTATACACATATAAATTATTATTCAAACAATCTTACACCGGTTTAAATTTCTCTAAGTTTTTGTTTATGAATTATATTATATAAATGAAAGTTGATATGTTATTGAATTCGATTCATTTTGAAAATGTATATTTAGTAAACATGATTTTAAAAAAGATTAAGTACTTTATCTATATACTTGCTTCCTTCCAAAAGTGATTCTCCATTTAAGCCATTTTTTAAGATATTAAGATATCTTAAAAAGAATTAGTAAGATAAAGTAAATATACCATTCACTTTAGAATGGTAAATTTATCATTACAAAACTCTAGATAAAAAAAATGAAATTGAAGAAAACTATATTATTGATCAAATACAATTAAGAAAGAATAATAACAAAAGTAGATCCTTCCACTAAATATGGTTGGCACTGCTCTTTGGTGGATATGATGGAATAAAACAACCGCACTTTTAATGGGGATAATTGCATAAAGCTAAAGTCGCCCTATACACTTTCGAAAAATATTATTTTTGTGATAGCTTTATGAGTACACAAAAGCTAAATTATTTAGCTCTTATTCTTCGTCGACAACCATTTCTTAAAATTGGAAAGATTTCATGTGATCCTTTGTATGCTCTTGGGTGTAACGGCTCAACTGCTAAGATATTGTCCGCTTTGACCCACTAGGCTCATGGATTTGTTTCTCTCCATGGAGAAAATGCGTCTTGTTAGAGGAAGATGTCCACACCCTTTATAAAGAGTGTTTCGTACCCATTCCCAATCGATGTGGGATTCCCCTATGGGTTTCCACCTCCCCTTAGAGGTCCAGCGTTCCGATGGACCCGACACATCGGCCCGATACTTGGCTCTCATATCATCCG
This sequence comes from Sicyos edulis, assembly GCA_036507275.1. Classification (NCBI taxonomy): domain Eukaryota; kingdom Viridiplantae; phylum Streptophyta; class Magnoliopsida; order Cucurbitales; family Cucurbitaceae; genus Sicyos; species Sicyos edulis. The sequence continues at coordinate 47,666,615 of CM071849.1, read as the reverse complement.
TAACAGCCCGACCCATCACTAGCCAAGATATTGTCCGCTTTAGCTCATTGGCCTCACAGACGCGTTTTCTCTTACCGGGGAGACCTCCCCTCAAACAAAGTACACCGAGCCATATGAGATTCATGAGGCTCTTCTGAAATTTTGAGAGTGTAGACTCTTTGGATTCGGCCAAGGTAAGGAGATTCTTCACGTAATTCGAGCTTTAGGGTTGTAAAACCAGTATGTGTTATTGATTATAAGTTGACTGAATGTTGTATTGTTGTCTAATCGACATACTTGTTGAATTGCCTGATTATTTGCTCATGTTTGACCTAGGGTGAGATTGATGTGTTGATTGAAACATAGAATGCTATTATGATTTTGATATTCTTATAGGTTGATATCTTATAAGTACTACACCTGGAAAGCGATTAATGTTATTGCTTGTGTTAATCATAGAATAAATTTTTGTTGAGGGGTTTGTGCCCAATGTTGTTCAGGGGTTGTGCCAATTATTGTTGAGGGGTTTGTGCCCAATTTTGCTCAGGGGTTTGTGTCCATTATTGTTGAGGGGTTTGTGCCCAATGTCGTTGAGGGGTTTGTGCCAATGATGTTGAGGGGTTTAGTGCCCAATGTCGTTGAAGGGTTTAGTGCACAATGTTGTTGAGTGGTTTGTGTCCAATATCGTTGAAGGGTTTTGTGCCCATTGTTGTTATCTATAGATTGTGCCTACTTCTCTTATGTACATGCTTACATGTTCTGTACATGGATCTTTATTGAGTTAAAAACTCACCCTTTCTTCTGTGGTTTCCCACAGGTACTCACGTTTTGTACCAGGATGGCTGATTGAAGGTGAGGGACCATGGGATGGCGTTGTTCTTTTTCATTGAGTCTTGTTTTGTTTCTTAAAACTGTTCCTTTCTGCATGAACTCGATTTTTTGGGCATGTTACTTCCATTATAGATTTTTATATGTTGTTTATGTTTTTACTTAAGGGTATGCGAACTGGTTGGTTTTGATTGTTTTGAATCGAACCTTGAGATACATTTATTTTCAATAAATGAACGTTATTTAGCATGTCTCGTGTGTTGTGTTTTTTAATCCATGCATGTAGAGTAGGGACCTAGCTTGAGACCCTAAATTGGGTCGAGTTTTACGGAGAAAAAAGATGAATGATAAATTAAGGCAAAACAATAATATATGAAAAAAATATTATTAAAATAGACACACATATATATAAGAAAATAATAAACCGAACATAAGAGATAGTTAAGTGCACAAAAGTTTTTGAAAGAAGGTAATGAAATAGATTAAAGCAAAAATAACAATACCTTAAAGATGAAAAATGAAACTAACTTTGGAGAGATAGAAAAATGCTCAATGATTTGTTAAAAAGATTTTGAAGAACTATGTATATAGTTGTATGAGAGGAAAGTTAGATTATATTATTAAATGCAATAAACATAAGTTCATAACTCACACAAAAATTACATTATAAAAATAAAGGAGACAATGATTTTTCATATTTTTATCTTTTTATTTGTAACATTTTTACATTCATCATGTACTAAATGAAAAATAAATTGAAATAAAATGATTTACAAATGGTATATTTGCTATAGTAATTTAAAAAAAAACATTATTTGGATAAAATAGTTAACCAAACAAATAATTCTCAACTAACATTATTTAGACAAAATAGTTAAATTGGCCCTATTAAATATGAAAAATAAATTGGTCAAATAACTTTTTTTTGACTTGATATGTACTTTTTTTTTATATATATAATATGTAAAATGAAATAAACTTTTTACATGTTTTTTTCCTTTTAAGTTACGTAAACAATAGTGTAGATATAAGTTTAGATAAAGGGTGGCTTAAATGAAATAGTACTCTTGTATGTTAAAGTGAAGTTTGAGAGTAAAATCATCTAAAAATGATTATCTCTTTTAAGTATTATGATAATGATAGTTTTGTGCTTTGATTAAGTTAGGTAAAAGTATTGTTATTTTTTTAAAAAGAAAATTATAATCTTTCTCACAACTTAATTATAGATGCAGTTAAATTTTAAAATATTTACATTTATAATCATTATTATGATTTAATATTGTATTATAATTGTTCGATAATACTAGTATCTTAAAAAATGTAACAATACTAAATAAAACGTAATTAAAAGTTAATATTTTAATTATAAATAGTTTAAAATATATATATATATATTATAATTATAAAGACTTCCCATTTAACTATGCACTCAATAAAGTTCAAAATATAGTAAAAAAATCACCTTAAAAATCACTTTAAAAATGAGTCCACTATAAAACATAAATAATAGAAAGAAACTTGGATGCATCCTGCACATGTTTGTGTTTTTTAAAATGTATTTTTATATGCTTATATATAAAAAGGAAAAATTACATTTTTAGTCTTTATATTTAAGATGTATTTTCAATTTGATTCCTTTATTTTTAAACAAAACATTCTTATAAAATATTTTAATAATGCTCACTTTTTAGTTTTTATATATATTTTTTATAAATTCATATGACATTTAAAATAATCACTTCATTAGTATATTAAAATTTAAAATTGATCTAATCATCACTTTAGTAAACATTATATTATGTAATTAACAATTTTGTTATCTCATAATAAAAGTCAATATTATTGAATTGTTATGGAAAAAAAGTATTTAGTTTCGAAATATAGGACCAAATTGTAGTTAGACTTTCAATCTAAAGACTAAAAATTTATTTATTTATTATTATTATTTCCTGTTTTAATCACATTAAATAGGGAGGCTACATTCGGCCTACTGTTTAATTAGTTAAGGTTTTTTTTTTCCTAAGAAAACAATTTTGTTAGATTGAAAACAATAATTTATTATGGGAATGAATACACTTCTAATTCAAGATTTTGGGTAAAATTTCTATTTAATTTTTATGTTTCAAAATAAATTATTTTTACTAAAGAAGTTAATAATAGGGTGATTTAATAATCCAATTGACAGCACAATCACATGATCTTAAAAAAACATGATTTAATAGACGAGGGCAGAGGCAGGACAGATCAATTTAATAATATATATGTTGAGGGTTAAAGAATACACGTATCCTCAAATAAATGATCCTATCCCACCATCCCCACAAGACCCAATTTGCCAACAAATATTTTAAAAATAAAAATTGGTTTTTTGGTCATACATTTTAGTATAAAAATAGATCCTTTATGGAGCAAGTCCCACAGGTTGAGTGTTAGTGTCATGGAAGAAATAATAATCCCCGATCATTGGAGCTTTGACGATGTGGAGTTTGTGAAAAGCCTGCTCAACTCCGACGACATGGAGTCCCCGACGGCACCCAGGAAGTCAAAACGATGCCGGAAAGACAATGCGGTGAACCACGTGGCGGCGGAGCGGCAGCGGAGGGAGAAGCTGAACACCCGATTCTACGCGCTCCGATCGCTGGTCCCCAATGTGTCGAGAATGGACAAGGCGTCTCTCTTATCCGACGCCGTTTCGTACATCCATACGCTCAAGGCCAGAGTGACCGAGCTGGAGTTGCACTTGCAGAATCAGAGCACTCGCACTTCCCTCGACCCGACCCAACCCAACCGCAACCACACCGCCATCCGGTTCGATGTGGAGGTCAAAATCATCGGACCGGATGCCATGGTGCGTGTTCAATCCCCCAATGAGAACTCCCCGGCTGCGGTTCTAATGGCCGCCTTCCGAGATCTACGGTTCCACATTCGCCACGTCACCATTGCCATTGTCGACCATTTCATGCTTCAAGATGTTTTGATTAAGCTTCCTCATGGCTTCTCCACGAATGAAGCACTAAAATCCGTTATTATGGATCAACTATTCAATTAGATGGTTTATGGTCTCCGGCGAAATCAAAGAAAAAGGACCTACAGTGTTTCTAAGTTTCTTTACAACAATAAAATAAGCTACTTTTCTAATTCAATATGAGCTTTATTGTGGAATAGAATTACTTTTCTGTTTTGGTTAATGATATAAAATTGAGTCTAATTGTCACCTAACCTCTATCAATTAAAACTCAAGATTCTAATCTATTATTCTAAATGTTACATTGAATTAAAATAATACCAACCATCATCTTCTCTCTCTCTTTCCCCTAGTATGGGTCTCCATGGTTTCAAGTATTCAAATTTGATATTTGTAACTTTCAATCAATTTTAAAAATTTAGCCCCACACATAATACAATACACATCAATTATAAGACTACAGTTTTGTCTATGTCTATGAATGTCTCTTTCTCAATCAAAAATTTAGCCCCACACATAATACAAACACATCGCCACAACATTAATATGAAATTTTAATCATGTACCGTTGTGAAGATTCATAAATAAAACAAATATACCATCACTTTTTTTATTTTTTTTGTATAAAATTCATTTATAGATGGATAACTATGAATTGAACTTATCACCTTAAATAGTTTAAGGATTTCATTGACCACTTAAACTACTCAATGATAATTGTGTTTATGGTAATGAGTTCAATTTATAGTAGCAACATATCAATAAATTAATTCTCTATAAGTTTCCTTGACATCCAAGTATTACATAGTTAAACGTTATCGCATGTGACATTAGTCAAGAAACTGACCCAAACAATCATGAATATAAAATAATAATAATAAAAAAAAAAACCTTAAGCATCAAAAGTCTCTCATTCACCAATTAAACCACTCCAACATAGTTTAATCAAAACCATCACCTAGAGATACACACTGAATTAAAAACCATTAATTCAAAAGCTTGTTCCAACCACCCGTTGTAAGTACAATCTTTTACTTAAATGAAAACTAAAACACATCGATGTTGAACAATATATTTTTCATGTTAACTAAATTGACAGTGGGGTGTGTTTGAAGTTCCAACAATTCGAGATGTCTATAAGACAGAATCACGATGAACTTGATTTTATCGTCTTCATCCATGTTACTGGTTTACAATCAAACACTGAAACTATTGTGTCACTCACCCATTTAGTCATATTTTTACTAACTTTTTAATCTTAATTCCAATCACTAAATTTTAGATAGTTTCAAGATTCAATGACATGTATATTATTTTTAAATAGTTAATTAATTAGGTAAAAACAAAAAATTCATTGAAATTAGGATTTCTAAAACTTTAGGTATATACTAAATAAAATATGTAAATATATATATATAACATAAGCAAGATGGAGAACGGAGAAACACGATGGAGTTTCAACTATTATATTTAATTTAGGGAAGTGATGGATTTAATTCATAATTTTCTCTTATTTAAGAATTCATTTCTTAATCTCACTAAAATAATTCATATGCTCATAAATTGACACCTATATTTATGAATAAAAAAGTATTTTTGAGGTTTCCCCGTATGAAATTTAAAGGGCTAGTTCATTGTCAAGGTTCTTGGATCAACTCTCGAGATTTTGTAGACAAAAAAATACGGAGTATTTGAAGATTCTATTTTGGGGACTTTAAGTAAAATTATAGTAAATAAATACGTTTTTTAGTGCAAGTAACCAAATGCATTACATGTATGTGAATAATTCTATTTTAGATGTCTACAAACACTAGCCATGGGTCAAAATCGACTTTTTTTTTTTTAAAGAAATTTTGATTTTTATTAAACTCGCCAAGTTACAAATATTATAAGGCCCATAACTTTGTCTATAGCTCCAAATATTTCAAGGCCCATTACCTTAGTCCATAGTTTCAAATATGACAAGCCCCACAACTCACTAAGCTTCAAATATTCGATCAAATGTTAATGTTTGGACGAATCTTAGTAGAACTTATTTCAACCTTGGAATCCATTATTGGATTGAAAGAAGCATGAAAGCTCCTTGTATGTATATGTTTAAAGAATTATTATGAATTGCAATCTTGGTGAAACTATCACAATATATATCATGGCCAATTTTAAACAAACACTACATTAGGATGTTCTTTGTTTTTTTTTGACATTTTTAAAATTAAATCCTACATAGTTTAACCAACATATTATCAAAAAATACTTTAAATATACAAGAGAACAGATACAATATATTAGTGAGATGAATCGGTATTTGTTCCCCTTCCGAAATATACTAAAAAAAAGAATAGGAAAAAAATCCTTAAATGCTCATGACAAAACCAACACTTTTTTTAATTGAAAAAATACAAAGTTGTATTGAAATTTAAGTTTCAACTCGAAGGTTAGACATATGATCTTGACTTAAAAGAGTGTGGCTTCAAAAAGATTAAATTTGAATCTCAAAATTTTGAGAAGAAGAACTTATATAAATAAATCCAAAATTGAAGTTTGGAATCCACCCACGGCTTCCATCCCCCACACAATTACCATCCATTAGTATAATTAATTATTTTCAAAAAATGAACAAAATCTCTAAAAAAGAAAAACCCGTCTCTATCTCTTCTTCCAATCAACATTTCAGCTATACTATTATTCTATACCAATCACCAATCGGACGGTCCAAATTTCAGATAAAATAAACAGTGGATTTGGTTTTTTTTTTTTCTCTTCCCCACCCCCAAATCCATCTTCCTTTTTTCTTTTTCTTTTTTAGGTATCTTTGTCCGAACAAAAAAAAACCCCATCTTCTTCTCTCTTTGTTCTTCAAAAATTCTCTCCTGTTTGTTCAACCACTTGTTTCTCTTCTCTTGATTTTGATCTTAAGGAACACCCTTTTCTTTTTTTCCCTCTTCCACTTTGTTTCTTTGAGGAATTTCCCCCCGAAACTTAATTTGTGTTCTTGGGCAACGATTTGCTTGTTTTTGTTCTTCCATTGTTGGTTCAGGGTTTTTAAATTTGTGTTTTTTCTCATGGGTATCGACGACGATACGGTGGCTGAAGATGGCGATTCTGGCGACGGAGGACGTGGCCCCGGTGGCGGAAAGTCCTTTGGTTCTGTCCCGTGTTCGATCTGTCTCGATGTTGTTACCGATTCTGGGGATAGATCTTGGGCTAAGCTTCAATGTGGCCATCAATTTCATCTTGGTGAGTTTTCTAACTTCTAATGGAAGTTTTGAGACGAATCCCCTTGTTCAAATTCTATCTGTTTTCCTGGAATTGTTGTGTTCTTCAATTTTCTTGGAATTTGGGTCCTTGTGATTTTAGATCTGTTTTTATTTCATGTGATGGAATTGGAACTCTTTAAGTTTGTGTTTTTGTTGTTTCAATTGGTGTTGTCTGAAAAGGTGATGGTTTAGATACATATATTTTCTTCTTTGGTTGTGTTTGTTTGTTGATTGTATTTGCTTTTGTTTTCTTAGATTGCATTGGTTCAGCATTCAACATTAAGGGGTCAATGCAATGCCCCAATTGCAGAAAGATTGAAAAAGGTCAATGGCTTTATGCCAATAGCTGTAGGTCATTTCCAGATTTTAATATGGATGATTGGACCCACGAAGAAGATCTTTACGATCTAAGCTACTCGGAAATGGTAAGCAATTGTCTTTTGTTAATTGATTCTTGTACGTTGTGGGTGTCGATGAGAATTTTTTATCATCAGGGCATTGAGTTAAGATGAAGAGGAAGCTATACGAACCGGGAAGTGATAATTTTGATGAAAACTTTCCCTTTCACTTTGAGAATGTTCTTCCAACAATTCTAGATTTTAAATTGCATAGTCAAAAGCAATGTCTTGAAGGGAGATGGGTTGATAGTTGAAATTAATTGAAGTCCTTGACTCCTTGCCATTGAAAAGAGAAACCAGTTCCTTCTCCAATAGTACATTAGCAAATTGATGTTGGATTGCTTGCAATAGGCAAGGACTTTGTTTTAAGTTTCTTGAATTCATTTACAGAAGTTGATTTTCAATTTGAACCACTCTTACCACATTATCAGAGAAAATTGGGAGTTATATTTTTTGCTTTGAATTATTTTATGATACACTTAAATAGGTGGGGTTGCTAATTTTCAATAAAAATTTTCTTTCTTTTTTCCTTGTGCTTTAACAAATTTACAAGTGCTAATTTTAAATGTGTAGAGCATTAAATTACACCAAGCATTAGAAAAGACAGAATGTATTGTGATATGGAGACTGGGTCGATTTGTAAATTGTGTCTTTACTCTCTTTTCTATTAATGGATAAAATATTTGACAACTTTTACCTTCAGTATATTTGTTTCAGTAAATGGATATATTTTTGTATTAAAGCCCATTCAACCTCAGGTAAACAAGATGAGGTCCTATTTTTGGTAAAGTGCATGTCTATCTACAATTTCTTAGCATTTTTTAGAAGGGATTGGGAAGAATTTGAAAGCTAGGTTGTCTAGGAAATCCAAAAATATATTATAAATAGCAGTGCAGCACAACTATAAAAAGGCTATTAAAAACCTGTACCATTTGAGAATTCCTTGGCTTTAAATCTCGAGCACGCAAGATGTTGATGAAAATTCTCCAACATACTCCTTTTGATTTTCCATGCAATATTTTTTGTCCGTTTTTTTTATTCTGTTGGGCACTAAGTCATCTTGGTTGGGTGGGGAGGATGTTTGGGATCGTCCCACAGTAATGCTTCTTGTGAGACCATACTTCGAGTTTTTCTATTTGATTGTAGATGGCTCCTTTTCTAGTCACTGATTATTTTTCTTTTCTTTTAATTACTTGTTGTACTTTATCTTTTATAGTCTGTCATATGTTCAGTTGGCTAATCTTTTTGTGGCCTTAGGTAGTTTCATGCATTTTGACAACAAGTTTTATCATTTAAAATGGAGTTCATTATGTGAAAGGAAGTTATTTAACCTTTTTTTTTTCAATTGATTTTGAAATGTGCTCGAAGCTGATGATCATAAACTATATGCTTAACTTTCATGTGCTGAACTGCTAATACACGTTTAAACAATCAGGTCAATGAACTGCTTGTTTACTCATTTAGCTGGAATTTGGTTTGTTTTCAGGCCTTTGGAGTTCAGTGGTGTCCTTTTGGCAGCTTAGCTCAACTTCCTTCTTCATTTGAGTAAGTTTTGATTTGCTCATCAAAGATCTAAGGTTAATTGATCTCTTCATTTTTGGTTCTGTTCCTGTTCTCTGGATTATGTATTATGGCTCAATACTTGTTACTTTCCTTTTTTTTAAACTGGAAAATTGAAGCTTCACTCCATTATACCTACCCACACCTGTTCTAAGGCCTGATCCCGACTCAACACTTATTAGTAGGTAACATGATTCCTATGTGAAACTTTACCGATTGGGTTACGAAACTATAGACATTTTTCTACTACTCCCTCTGTTGTTCGGAGGGAAATGAGTTTGTTATGGAGAGCGGGAGTGTGGCTTTGTTTTGGTGAACTTTTTGGGAGGAAAATTATAGACTTTTCCATGGGGTTGAGATGAATCATTTTGACGTTTGATCCTTTGTCAAGTTTAATGTTTTTCTTTAGTCGTCTTTGACAAGATTTTTTTTCCTATGGTCTGGTTACATAAGATTTTTGTATATCCATGCAACTTTACTGCTTCATACTAGCCGCAAACAAATGTGTTGATTGGAAAATCTCATTTTGATTAATGTGTAGATTTAACAAGTTTGCCTGATCTACCTTCGATTTGAATAAAGGAGGGATTTCTCAAGAATTATATTTCTTTTATTTGTTTAATCTCTTTTTGTTTATCGATAGTTGATATTTGGCATATTCATTATTGATGCCTGTTGAGGTGACATAGGTTTCTCGTAGAAAGTATTTTATCCACCTCGTACAATATGGTATGAACCTTTGAGTAGACTTTGCAAGATCAACAATAGTTGCTCAACGTATGGTAGAATATCTTGGTCTAATCATTTGGGAAGTCCCTCTGAGGATGACTCCCCCACAATTCTTGCTAAGTTAGAAGTTTTCTTTTTTGATATCCATAAATGTCTTGGCCAACTTACACCCATGTCCCTACAACATTTGGATGTCAAAGAAATTATAAGGATTTTTTTTCTAAGTAGGTGGCCATCATGGATTGAACCTTAGTGATGGAAGTATTGTGGTAAAAAGTGCCGTCCATGTAATGCTAGCTTGTTATGCTCTGCTGGCTATCCAAATTTTAGCCCCCCTTGAATTATCTTTAAATTTCAAAAGTTCTGGAGTTAAGATGAGACAGACTCATTCTAAAGCTTCTGCTCTTCTTCGCCTATTCTTGCAATGCAAATATCAACGAAGAAGGAAGACTGATTGCCTTAAAAATCAACTGTTTCTCAACTGACTCATGAAGCTCCTGCATGGATTATTGTGGAATAAGTAGGAATAAAAATGACTCAAATTGTATGTATAATTTTGAAATTGCTGCTCTTCTTCACCTATTCTTGTTGTTGCAGTTAGAAAGTTACTTTCTTGGTTTAAGTTAAGCCTTTTGAATGATGGAAGTCCTTACCTCTTTTACTGTTGTGAAGTACAGAATCTTCCTTCTCCATGTATTGAATCTTTTTCACTTTTATGTTTTCAGGGACGGTGACTTTTCGTCATCTGCTTGTAAGATTCCCCTTCACTGCAATTGTTGATTCATTTTTTAGCTTCAAGCTTGAGGAAGCAACCAAATTTGACTGGTTGTTTAATGTTGTGATGCAGATCATGACCTTTTGGGACAGCATGCAATTTTTTCCGAACATACAGCGGTATCATCTGCAACTCACCCTTGCCCGTACATAGCTTACTTTGGACCTATTCATCCCTCTTCGTCAAGTTCAAGTGCTTCGGAAGCTTCTAACTTCAGCGGTCATTGGAATGGCCCATCAGTACCCAGTGAAATACCATCTTCTTATGCATTTCCTGCAGTGGATCTTCATTATCAAAATTGGGAGCATCATTCACCACCCTTTTCCACAACGAACAATCGTGTTGCTGGTGTGGATCAGCCGACGGTTGCAGCTGTTGTCCATAGATCTGCTGCTAGAGTCGGTTCTGAACTACCAAGATCTGGGAGTGTATTACATCCCTTCCTTGTTGGTCATAGGTATGCCTTAACATAAATGGATAAAACCAGTTGAATTTCTTAGTCTTAACATTACAGAAACACAATGCAGCATTGTATGCCTGCCTTGTGGAGGCACTTTTCCTACCTTGAGAAGAAAAGATACTTTCCTCCCAGTGGCCGATATCGTGGTCTTTATAGCTATGTGTATCACTTGGACCTCGTTACCATGGTGTTTATAGCTGTGTACAACTTTGACCCCGAACCCGTGGTGTTTATAGCTATGTGTACCACCACTTAATTGTTTGCTTGTTGTAGCTGTAGGACTTAAATATTCTATATTTTGAGAGTCCCTTTTCTTTTTTCTCATAGAGAGGAACCCTTTAATTTGAAGTGATAAAGTGGTGGCATCTGAACAAGATCGTCTTTTGATTCATGCAGCTCTGGTGCAAGGGTTGGGAGCTCAGTTGCTTCATCGATGGTTCCTCCATATCCTGGCAGCAATGCACGTGCTCGTGACCGTGTTCAAGCCCTCCAAGCATATTATCAACAACAACCTGGCACTACGGGAACTGTTCGTACACCTGCAATTTCTGGTGCCAGAAGATCCAGTCACAGAGGAATGTCACAAGCACCCATGGCCTCATCATCTGACCAACCCAGTGGCTTCTATTTCTACTCGTCAGCATCATCTGGTCGTAATTTCCAACCGGAAAATGCAGTGCCAAATCGCTTTCATGCATGGGAAAGAGATCACTTGCCTTCTTTCGGGTTGGGTCAGATGGAGAGAGATCTAGGTTGGGGAGAGATTCATCAGGGTGCCAGTGTTTCTGATCCAAGCATCAGGTCCAGCAGCTTTCGTCAAAGGCATGGTTCCGAGCGGACATCGTCACAAAATTGGTCATAGACCATCATTTACTTAATTGTTTTCCAGTGAAGCAAAAACTATCACTACGATGACTCGAAACTGAAATTTATGTACTGAACGAGATATGTAATGGCTGAGTCTTGCATTGTCAATAGACTCTAAATGCCGAGAGCAGCCGATAAAAAAAAACGCTCGATTGGGCTGCTGCTGATATGATTAGTGTGAAGATGGACTTGGCTTCCTTGAGTTTGCTGCCCTGGAGGTTGTAGAATAACATTATGAATTGGATGGGAAAACTGAGATTTGTTGGTCATATCCCTTTTCCTGTTCCATCCAATTCATAAGATGTTGGACTTATTTGAGTTACCCTCCAGAGGGTTAGATTATTAAATTTGGTGAATGTATTCTTGCAGTAATAGTTGAAAATATTCAGTGTTTATTTGTAAACAGAGCAAATGTGGTATTTTCAGTAATGTATGAGCATGGTCCGCTTTTGATTTGGATCCTTCAGGTATGTATACTTTTATCAACAATATCAGGATAAATTCAAACTTGTGCAATGACATTGGTCAAAATAACCTCTATATTTATATATGGTCAAAATAACCTTTAATTATATATGTATACACACATGTTAATTTAAACTCGAACTTCAAAAATTTATAAACCACGCCACTGTATTTAATTATTTTTCCATCTCGTCTTACTATTAAAATATTTGAATTAATAATAATAAAAAAACAACTATTACTCAGAAATTCAACTACACATGAAAATTATGTAAAATTTCAAGATCAAGGATCCTCCACAAGTTTTAAAACTCAACGCAAAGAAGAGTTATTTCTAAGCTAAAAAGTCGTGGCAGAAAGTGGACTTCGATGTTATTTTAATTTCAAATGATAGATATAAACTCGATCAAAGACAGTAAATCGTTCAAATCTCGATTGAAGTAATTTATTTCCAATATACAAGTACCCAATCTAAAGTGAAATAACCGAAGCAAGGGACAACATCTAAAACATCGAAACATTGGTTGTGAATACAAGTCACCCATAACATATACAACATAAAATCCAAATGTGCACACGCAACGCTAATTTCTTATAAGCTTTTAATATCCCATGTCACGAACGATCTCCTATTCTGAATATCGGTCCCTGGAATCAACCGAGTTGCTTCGGCTTTGATCAGATCTCCCCTGTTTCAAATCAAAAATCAAATGAGTCATTACTTCATAAGTACATGCTTTGAAAACAAAGAAATATAAATGTCAGAGCAGGATATTACTGTTACATCAGGAGAAAGCGATTGGGACATGCTTCTGGACTTCGAACGAGATCTGCTCCGACTCTCACGATGATGCTGCAGTCAATGAAACATTGAGAACCAGAAGGGAAATATTTTCTCTACACCCAAGGAAATCCGGAGAAAAGGGAAGGCTACTTACAGATGTAATTGGTGATCCTGATCTTGATGTCGACCTTGACCTGGAATCAACAAACAAAAGAATATGAAGCATCTATGGAGAATTGTGGGTCTACAGCTGAAAGTGCAAGCAAATTGTCCACACCAAGAAAATAAAGACTGGCTTCAAAGCTCTTTCTTTCGTCCCAGGTAGTCAAGAGTTGATTAGAAAGAGCAATAGAATTCAAGCAAATAAACAACTTAGCAGCAAAACAGGGAGGGAAGAACATTCAAACTATGACCCAGACTACACACACAGCAGGTTTCACCGTTTCAGAGAAAAATAATTCAAAACGGACCAGACAAGAGTAGATTACTAGCAAAGCAACTGGGAAAAAATCCCTATCAACATCGAGGGACTGCAACTGAAGTCCTCACGACATCACTCACTCAAGTCCCTAACATGAAGTTTCAACAACGGCCCAAACCCATAAGCCTCTATTTTCTTACCCCCGAGAATATCAGGAGGAACGAGGAAAAATTTGCCACCATAGAAGTGCTTATGATCCAAAAAGAGAATAATTACAACTTACAAGAAGGGGTTTTCGAGAATATTAATACATTTGTCCTCTTTTGAATGCTTGAAAACCACATTAAGTTTCAATGTACTTTGCACCTAAATAATGTCTACTAGCAGGATTCTACGAGGATTTGTAACTCAATCGGTTACCACCTTTTCTTTCTCGTTTCTTTTGCTTTCCTTCTTCTTCTCCTCTTTTTTTTCCCCCTCTTATTCCTTATTTCCTTTTCCTACTCATTTTCTCAAGAAGAGAACGTGTAAATGCATGTAACATTCTCATCTTTTGTTCTCTACACTTTCTTCCAAAAAAAAAAGGAAAATTCTACTAGAAAATAAATTTTCGTATGCAAGTAACCAACATTTTATGACTTCATAACATTTCTCATTTATGTTAGTAAAAATGAGAAACAAGAAATCAAAAGGGTTACCACACAAGGTTTTCCATTAAGAAACAACATATACAAGTTAGTAGTTACTACATAGCCCCTCATATTTTTATAAGAGACCTCGATAACCACAAAAATGAAATGTCCAATACAATAGGCAGTCTCAGTCATAACTTAACATATTTGTAGCGCTGTCAACACATTAAGTTGTTCAGATTAAAAAGATATCAGAACCAAGTGGCCATCTTTATCAGTGGGATGGGAACACAAACCTAGACTCTTAGAATAGCACCACAGTAACAGTGAAAATTTAGAAAGTATTCGTAAGAAAGGAAGATTAAATCATAGAGAGAAGGAATTCAGCGAACCTTGAAAGAGACCTTGATTGAGATTGTTCAGAAATTGATTGTGACCGACCAGAGTGCTTGAGCCTAGGAGACAGACTACAAAAAAAATAAAATAAAATAAGGGTCCTTTTCAATATTCATGGTTCTAACATTTTTTTGGAAAATAATGAGAGTTTCGCACCCCTATACCACGTCCCAAGGCCCAAACCGGAATACTTCAAAAGTTTTCTAGTTTAAGAACTGGCCAGCTGTCACGAATTATTGGAAGCATACCTTGAAGTACTAACTGGATTGCCCCTTGGGACTCATGGTTCAACATGAGTCTTTAATTTGCAAGAAATCATAGTTTATTTTCCATGATTCCATTTCCGTCTATTTGCAAGAAAACCAAAACATACCTTTTGCTCCTGCCTCTTTCCATATAAGGACTGCGACTAGGACTTCTACTATGACTGAGGCTTCGACTTCTACTACGGCTCAGGCTCCGGCCTCTTTCCATATAAGGACTATGACTAGGACTTCTTGAATAATCACTTCGTCTAGAATCTCGAGATGGACTTCTGGAATAGCTGCGCCTGGAGTCATACTCTTTCACCTGCGTGTATTGTTAAACAAATTATTGGTAACAAAACAGAATTTAGCATAATAAGAACTTCCAGTCCACATACCCGAACATATGCACGAGAAAAGGCATTTCGAAATTCAGAATCATCAAGTTTCCTTATCTGCATAAAGAAGCCAGATTACAAATTACAAACATGAGTAACATACTACCACACAGACAGCAAAATATAAAACAAATACAGAGTCATCATTAACATGAAGCAAATCTTAAAGAGAAGACATTATAAGTCAAGCAAAAACAATCTTTTTTTTTTTTAAACAAGGGTAACCACGCCCGTCCCTAGGCCAGGCACCGGGAGACATTGAAGGAGTAATGTCACAGCTGAGTCTCGAACCTAGGACCTTGAGGGGAGCATACCCCCAAAGCCCAAGTCTTCAACCACTGTGCCACCCCTTGGGGACAAGTCAAGCAAAGACAATCTATAAAAAGCAACTTACAGCATATCTCATGTCATCATAGTTCGTATAATCTACTATTCCTGCCATCCCTGCACGAATTTCCATAAAAAAAACCTTTAAAAACAGTTACGAACTTTCTTGTCTTTTCTATCTTTTTTGGGGAAAAAAAGAGCTAAAATGTCATTAAACATTATTGTTAAAAAATAAATTAAAAAAATTAAAATAGACAAAAAAGTGAATGATATTGGATCTTTCTTAGAAAAAATGCGAGAGATTGAAAAATCTTGAATATACATGCATGCGATATGTTCTAACGCATCAAAGCTCATAAAGTGAAATGGATCCTCCAACTCAATCTACATCTCAATAGCAGGAGGTAAAAATTAAAATAAATATCATAATTGGACATTAATAACTTGATGAAATAGTCAAAATGAAAATATAAGTTTCAAGAGCATCCAGACTTGACCAAGAGAATTTGAGTAATGTGTTTTTATGATTGAAATTATTGATCCAAATATGAAAAGAACTTTTATTGTCTCATCCCAGGTACTTAGAGAGTCAAGGATTTCAGATCAATCGACCTTTGAACTAGCTTGCTGCATACCATTAATCTATATTTTTATGAGAACTATTTGATCTATCACCTTTCAACATTTGATTATCAGAAATCAATTCCCAAGTAAGTGGCCTTTAGAAATAAGAATGATCTTTACTTTGAGCAAGATATGAAGGTTGCTATAGTTATTCTAAAATCAATCTTCATGAAGTTGTCTTAGGATCAAACATGTGCTTACAGGGCAATATGTTAAAAATAGATGGACAAATAAGTTCATACGGCATACCTCCACGATCATGGAAAACTTCAGAGAAGCAGACATCACCAGCACGACGCATGTGATCCTAAATTCACATAGCAAACTATCAATTAAAAGGGCGAAGCTGCATACTTTGTTTCTATTTAACACGGAGGCTATGATGGAACAAATAAAGAAATAAATTTCTATATTAGTAGTCTATTTTCCGAAACAGAAATATTGTGCTTACCTTCAGGTCTTGCCATGAAGCAGAAGGAGGTAACCCAGTGACCAAAACTGTACAAATAAAATACTGTCACAATAGTATCATCATACTTTCAAACTAGAAGTATATAAAACACAAACCGCGATAGTCAGTTCGCCGAGAAACACCACCATGGCTACTACCACTGCGAGTATATCGATCTACAGATGAGGAATGTCCCCTTCCACCATGCGCAAATTCCACCTACAAAAAAGGCATTACAACTTATGTTTTGATACACGGATTAAAAAAAAAAAGGAGAATAGTATCAACAAGCATGTACTGCAACTTATACCCGTAAATGACATCCATCGAACTTATAACCATCTCGGCCATAAATTGCATCTTCTGCATCACGAACATCTTCAAACTGAAAAATAAGAAGACAATAATATGTTTGCCATTAAGAACCACCAACCACCTCAGTGCAACTGCTTGAATTCTTAAAACATAATTTGAAAAGACTCCGATTAAATATGTTCCCCGCAGAACAGGGTTCCAATTTCTCAAATTTTAACCTCACCTCCACAAAAGCATAGCCCGGTGGGCGTGGGGGAATCTTTAAATCAATGTCGACAATGGGCCCATACTGCGATAAACTATAATTAGTCGGGAAAATCTCAACATAACAACATAAATTCTCAAGTTATTTAACACTAAAATTTCACAAAAAAAGGCATGATTATACCAATATAAATAATTATTCGAGGAAATCAAACCTTGTAAAACAGATCTTCTACTTCTCTCAAACGAATATCTCCAGGAAGGTTACCAACATAGATGGTGCGATAATTTCTGCTGCTCATCGTCTCCTTTCTCGTGTTCAATAAACACAAAATCTTGAAAATATATAACAATAAATAGATGTCGATAAAATTGCACGATACAAATGAAACAACATCGTAAAGATCAAAAGAGGGATAAAGAAATAACCTATTGAGCCATAACCATAATCATCAGCCATCATCATGGCTATCAAAATTAACACAAAATCGAAATGAAAAACAAAATCAACACGCGAAGAGACGAGATTTTTTACTTTTTCTTGTTCAATCTACTATCAATAATCGAAAACAAGAATGAAATTGAGAAGATGAAACATTTCATACCTGCTGAATTTAGAAGTAAGGAGAAAATAGAGGAACAGATTCTTGAAGATTTTTGAGGTGCTGGAAAATTCGAGAGCGCAAAGCAAAAACTAGGGTTTTATAGTGCTACTTGAAGTTGGGCCAAAATCCTGTGCTTTAAGCATCACGCTTTTACTCTTTTGCCCTTCCTTCTACAACCTGCCGACCTCCGTTCAAAAAGTAATTTCACCACGCCACGTGTCTCGAGTGAACATTTATTAAAATTGATCAAAAAGTAAATAATTAATCACATTTTAATGGTAAAAAAGGTTAAAATTATCCACTTGCGTCTATTTGGACGTTTTTTAAATTGGGATTCTCAATCTTTAGCCCGCGTCCAATGATTTAATTTGAGTCTAATAGAACTTTAGGCAAGGTCAAAAAAAAAAAAAAAAAAGAGAAAACTTTTGGCAAATTCAAATATTTTTAGTATATACAAACTTGAATTTAGTAGTCAACAAAATGATGTATATTTATGAACTCACCGTTTCGAAGTCAAAATTTTGAATTTAATATCATAAGATCCTAACCTTTTAATTTGTGTCCATCAAAATATTAATTTAAAAAGTTTATAGATAAAATAGACACCAGCTTCAATAACTTAACAACTTCAATAATTTAGCAAAAAATAAAACTAAGTCCACTTTTGTTTTCTAAACTTTTAAAATAACTTAATTTAAACTTTCCTATTTATTGTATTTTAATTATTTAATTTTAAAAATGTTTTTTTTTTAATATTTGAAAAAAATAATACCCATTCAGTTACAAGATAACCAAAAAAAAATGTATAAAAACACTTTGGAAAAAGTGTAATAAAACATGAGTAAATATCTCATTCTTATTTTGTGATCCTTATCCATACAACAACTCCCCCACGGTATAATTCAAATAGGACCATTAATAAGAGTTTCAAAAACATGGCCAATTCAAAATTTTCTTTCTAACTTTAAGGTTTGTCTAGTTGACTCTCAATCCTCACAGCCAATAAAATGCACTTAAAAGTTTGACTTTGGATTCCATGTCTGTAATTTCAGTCAAACCAATCCTACCTCAATTCTTGTCGGTTCCCCATCACTTTTCCTAGCTAGAAAAATCTATTTTCTTTCAATTTCCCATCATCCAAACACACTTCTTTTCTTTCTTCAGACTCGATCCTTTGTGCATCCCAAAGCTTCAAAATCTCCATGGAGGCAACTGGAGAAGTTCGACTTCATACAAGAGGTACAATCCTTTTTCACTTTTTTTAATTGAGTTAGAAACAAAATGTCTGGAACTATGTTGCACTACAAAGACTCATAATAGTCGGCTCGAGGACACCGCTCTCAAAACTTAGAAATTATGTTAGTTACGTTTTATATTTTCACACTCAACTTTTATGTATTTTAGATCTAAAAGGGTTTTACGAGAGATACTCCATATAAACTCTCTTAAAATCTATATCTCATTTGCCTAATATTATGTTTTTTTTTTTTTGAAAACCGGGAAATTGGAGCTTTGCTCCCCTATATCCGAGGCACCATTGGTCCGTCCCTAGACTGTGACACCGAAATA
The DNA here is from genome assembly GCA_036507275.1 of Sicyos edulis. Classification (NCBI taxonomy): domain Eukaryota; kingdom Viridiplantae; phylum Streptophyta; class Magnoliopsida; order Cucurbitales; family Cucurbitaceae; genus Sicyos; species Sicyos edulis. The sequence continues at coordinate 47,647,361 of CM071849.1, read as the reverse complement.
CTTCGAAGGGTATTTTAGTTTAAGCGCAATATGTGGTGTATATTCACGATTATGCTTATAAAACAGTTTCTCTCATCTGTCTATGCGTATAGTTAACATAACGTTAGTGAATTGAGTAAATATGTATGTTTCTTATTTTTCCTTTGCTATATTCTAGATTGTTGTTTACCATTCTTTCGTAACACATTTTTTGAAAATCATGTGGATGTTCAGGTAACCAAAGAGAGCAGAACTCAAACAAAACTCGAAAGCTCAAACGATACACGTGGTGGGTTCGTATCGGTTTCTACATCCTTTTTCTTGCGTGTGGCCAATCTGCTGCAACTCTGTTGGGAAGACTTTACTATGATAAAGGAGGGAATAGCAAATGGATGGCCACATTGGTTCAATCAGCTGGCTTCCCAATTCTCCTTCCTTTACTTTGCCTTTTTGCCCAACCCAACAAATCTTCCTCCAAACACCCAAACTTCCTCACATTTGCTCTCATTTGCTTTGCTTTTGGTCTTCTTTTGATTGGTGACAATTTGATGTATTCTTATGGGCTTCTCTATCTTCCTGTCTCCACTTACTCTCTTCTTTGTGCAACCCAACTGGCATTCAATGCCCTTTTCAGCTTCTTCCTCAATGCTCAAAAGTTCACTCCCTATATCCTCAACTCCCTCGTTCTCCTCACGGTCTCAGCGTCCCTTCTAGCATTCAATTCCGAGTCTAATGCCATGGCTCAATTGAGTAAAGGGAAGTTTGTAATCGGGTTCTTTTGCACACTCGGTGCATCTGCTGCTTATTCATTGTATCTCTGTCTTCTCCAGTTGTGTTTTGAGAAGGTTTTAAAGAGCGAAACATTCGCCACGGTGTTGGATATGCAGATATATCCTTCGTTCGTGGCGAGCTGCGGTTGCATGGTTGGTCTTTTTGGAAGTGGGGAGTGGAGAGGCTTGGGAGATGAGATGAGGGAATATGAAGAGGGGAAAGTTTCCTATGTCATGACTTTGGTTTGGACTGCAGTGACATGGCAGGTCTCCTCCATTGGTTTGTTGGGGTTGATTTTTGAGGTTTCTTCATTGTTTTCTAATGTGATTAGTACATTGGCTTTGCCTGTGGTTCCAATTCTAGCAGTGATATTTTTTCATGACAAAATGGATGGGGTGAAGGCCATGGCTTTGGTTTTGGCTCTTTGGGGTTTTGTTTCCTATATTTATCAGAACTATCTTGACTCTAAAGCCAAAGCAAACCATCAAAATCCTACTGAAGTCAATCCAGTTTGATAACATGAAAGAACTGATTTGAGTGAGCAGCTCAGTACACGGTCTCGAACACGAGGGCCTTCCCGAGGACGAGAAAGAGGATGGCAACGATGACGAGAAAGAAGATAAAGAGAATCTTTCACATTGCAGCTGTAAGCCACATTAGTTAGTGCTTTTTTTTTTTTTGACGTTGCAAACTAGAAAACATTCATAAACTTTATACAAGTGTGCTGAAGTTATTTCTTACGATTTATTTTTGTGACTTTGGTTAATCATGAGTATTAACTATAAATTTTGAGAATAAATCATCCCAAAAATCTAAAAAAACAGACCCACTTTTCTAAAGAGCTTCCAATAACGAAAACATTCAAGTTACACACACATATAGTTAAGAGAACGGCAACACCCCAACCGATAGCTGCTGGTGTGGCGTTCAAGCGCCACAATTTTTTTTTTCTTCTTTTTTTTTTATCCCATTTTGTTTATAAGAGATTTTTTTTGTGGTACTTAAAGCAACCGCTTCTATGGGGTACAGCCGTTGTTAATATTTGTTCAAATCTAATGTTCTTTCGGTAGAATGAAAATTGTTCCCCGACAATTATTATTCTCATCAAATGCAAAACTATGTAAGAGAATCACTTACCCACAAAATTATGTTAAACTTGAGGTTCTTAAGCATGAACAAAATCAAACAATTAGAAGTGAACAGAGCTTTGTCCATGGAAAGATTGTAGTTTATGTCGAACCATTGAGTATCTCTTTTTTTAGTCCCACAATAATAACAATTGATTGAGGTGTGGGGATTCGAACTAAGTGATCTCTATCTGAGTAGAGGATATATGTCAACTGCCAATTACCAATTACCAATGGGTTAAGTCTGCTTTGGCAACTATCCTGTGTTTCTTGGCCATTCCTTAATCTGCTTACTTCGAGCTGCCAACTCCAAGAAATCGGACTACTAGTTTTGCTACCGAGCTCGCTAGATCATTTGCAAGATGGCAAGAGAAAACAATCCAAAGAAATTACTAGTGAAGGGGGAATAGTTACAAAAACAGTTCTATGTTCACGAAAACATAAGAGAAATAGCAAACTCACTCTCTACTAACAATTAAAAAACTCCTCCCCAACTCTGTTCCTCCATGTCCCAGTCTCCAAATTCAACCCTCATCGATCATTAACCAGATAAGAAGAAACAAAGGCAACCGGGCATTGTAATTGATAGTCATATCGAGCGAGATCTTGTGAGGATGAAACGATGGCTCGACGAAGAGTTCCCACTCGTGGATGAGCATCCCACCACTTTTACCCCATTATAAGATACTTCATTGTGAGAGGCCGTGATGACCAACCTGATCACTGCCTTGCTTTTCTTTGCTCTCAAAGTCGCCAAAATTCCGATTCAAGATCTATATTGATATCAAATGATAAAGAAATTATAAGATAAGCCAACATTTGATAGGAATTTAGAACCTCCCCTTTGTAGAGAACACTTCTCTTGAGTCCACTAAGAATTCACTCCATATTTTTGGATATCAATTCACAACCTGTTCCCTCCTATTTATAACCCAAAGTAGCCTAACTAACTCTCTAACTAATTGTGCATATACTCTTATATTAATTCTAATTCCTCTAAGGGCCAATTCCATAATATACACCGCCCAAAGAAGCACCAACGCATCCTCCCTAAAACCTATTGTTCTATATGATAATTTTGAGAATCCTAGCGAGAATATTTCAAAACATTTATAAGATAGATGGACTGTTCCACTCATGTAATGAATATACAAAAAAAAATTTAGAATCGGGTATTAACCGTGGAAAGCAACCTTGAAGATACCTCACGACATTTATACGATAAATTAAGTATTTAAATCGTATTAATGAATCCATGTTATCGAATAGATAAACTCATTCCTAAGTAAGAATAGAAGCTATGAGCAGTGGGAAGCGATCAGATAGTCTTAATTTGTGTCCCTAAGCAAATTGTCTTCACTAGTCACTATTAATGTAGTTGTCACAGAATCAGAGAGCAATACAGCGCGAGAGATTCAAACCCGTAACCTTTGTTTATTAAGTCATGCAAGATGTGACCCAAGGTCTGCTCTTTTTGGCGTAATGCTATACTATCACTGCCCTAATATTAATAGATTCCAAAACCCAATATAAGATAAGGACCAAATTTTCCATTCTTTCAACTCAAATCAAAGATTATGGTCGTTTCCATACACAATCACACATTCACGATGAATGCAAGATTCAAGTCTAAAATTAACTATAAAATACGATGAAATGGGTGTTGATTACGACAAATAAACAAATAAAAAAAAATCCGAATCTGAAAGAGAGAAATTTAATAAAAAGAACTTAAACCTTACCAGTCCGAAGAGGAGCAATGAAAGAGTTGATGATGAGAAGCGAGAGAGGGTCGTTGAGAAAATTCGGAAATATTCATATCTACTGGAGCTTTAGTCTAACAGAACCGAATATTTTGAATCTGGTGGACCAAACTGAACCGAACCGGTTCGATTTGCAATTCGCTCATTCATTTTCTATTTTCAAACACATCAACCGACTAACCTTACACTTTGTTCTTTTTTTTTTTAGTACAACTAACCTTACACATTTTAGGTAACAATAGTTTTGATTTTAGAATGAGGCAATTAAAAATTCTCTTTTTATAACTCCAGATGCATAAGTATAATTATTAATATCATATTGGTTAAGTTGGTTGAATTAGTCAAAAAAATCCAATGAACTTCCAAACAATGAACAATTCAACCATATTATTATTATTTTTTGAAAAGACCCCATAAGTAGAGAGAGATTCCCAATGATTGATTAAATCAACTAGTGTTAATTTTGTTGTTCCATTTAATCAAATTCAACTTCATCTTTAAATTTGATCTTGGAAATCTATAATTATCTCTGATTTATTTTAAAATTATAGTATCCTCTATATAAAAAAAAAAAAAAGTTAATTTTAATTTTGAAAATTAAATGACCTTTAAATGCAACATACAATACAAACCAAAAGGAGAGAGAGAACACAATTCGTGGATGTTGAAAAAACCAACCGGTCAACTATGTACAACATATCCCATTTGAGCGGGTCAATGCAACATCTTTTAAAACACATTTTAAATAAAAAAATCCATATAAATATTAACCTTTTAACAATTTTATTCCTACACATTTTCAAATTGATTTAAAAGAAAAATACTCATTTTCATACATTTCTTTTTGACAAAGGTATAGCTCAAATGTTTTTAGATGACCAATAAAATAGATAACAAAATTTTCAAAAAAAAAAATCGATACCAAAAAATTATAGATTCAAAATCTCACCTTTAAATATTATTGAATTATATATATATATATTGATTAATTGACTTCCTTTCCACCCTAAATATGGGTGACTGCAAAAATATTACATTTACTTTACTTTAAAGCAAACAAGTAATATGAATATTAATTTTTTTGAAATTTTAAATTTTAGACAATTTTAGTATAGATTCAAACCTCTAATTGTTAATTACCACCAAACTATTCTAGCATTTTTATTCTTTAAACTTTAAATTATTTTTTTGTGTTTTCGTTATTGCTGTTATATTGTTACTTATTTTAGATTTGTTGTTCATTTTTACTTGAGACAATAAAATTACATCATGGAATGATAATAAGTATCTTGTGGAGCAAGTCACGATTGAATTAATAACAAAGTCTATTTTCAACCTACATTATTTGAGAAAAATTAAAGAAAATAATAACAATAAAAAAAACAAGAGAACTTATAAATTCAAAAAATAATTATAAATATTTTCACTTTAAAAATGTTTAACAACAATAGTCATGTATTTAAAAAAAAAAAATCAAGTACTGTATTATTAATGATATCATATTAGTGAGTATTAATAATATACATATTCATGATTATTAATGAAAATATTTAAAAATGTTTGTTAAAAAAAAATTGAAATGTGATTACTTTTTGTAATTTTTTGGTTATAATGACCTATCTATTACCATTTTACTTTTTTTTTATTTTTAGAATAATCTAGGTTAAAATACGATTTTGGTCCTTAGACTTTCACTTTTGTTCTATTTTAGTCTCTAAACCTTTGTACAATTTTAATTCTTCAACTATGATTTTTGGTCCATTTTAGTCCAGGGTATTTCAAATGTCAAATTTTAATCCTTCAACTTCAATTTTTGTTCCAATTTAGTCAATAATATTAACTAACGTTAACTTTCTGTTAAGAAAAAAATCTCCTCAACTTTCTTCTCTCACTAAAGTCTCCTCTCTCTCAATTTAATTTATGATTTTTTTATTATTCTCTTTTCACCCCGTTTATTACCAGAAAAAAAGAGGAAAAACTAAACTCATGTATCCCAAGCCCAATCTTCTTCTTCATCCTCAAGCTTCTAATTTTCCCATCTCTAAAATCTCAAATCTCACTAAACTTGATTCGATTATCTATAGAATTTGGTTGGTGAAATTGGCTTGTGAAATTCAATAAATTCATTATTTTGAAGAGACCCACTATAATTGTTACAACATCTTGGAGTGTACGATCGAGTCTTTGAAAGGCGTTGCCCATTGTGGCGTGGAAGCCCCTCGATAATTTAATCACATTCTTTAAATGAAATTAACTACAGATTTCAGAAATCAATTACTGAGTTTTCAAAAGCAACAGTAATTTTTTGAAATCCTATTAAATTCTTGAAGAAAATCGAACATTCAAGATTCTTGAAATGTATCTTAGTCATTGAGTTTTGCAGAAATCTAAAGTTGTATATAAAAAAATGGTTATGATCGAATATCAAACCTTAGAGTGTTCTTCTGATCGAATGAATATGCAACTTCCATTTATAACTTTTTAAGAGATTCTAAAACTCCCATTTACAAATCCGATTTCTTTGAAATTGGTGAAGATGATACTGGCCATTCAAATTTATAAACTTTCATTTATAAATTAAACTTCAATTTATAAATTCCATGGCCATTCCAATTTTCACATTGGTCCTTTGAAATGGAAAAGCCACATTCACATTCAACAGTTTAGAAGCAAAAATTAGAAACTTGAAGATGAAGAAGAAGATTGGACTTGGGATACATGAGTTTAGATTTCCCTCTGTGTTTTCTGGTAATAACCAGGGGAAAAGAGAATAATAAAAAAAAAAAATGAAATAGAGGAAGAAAGTAGACTTTAGTAAGAGAAAAAAGTTGAGGGTTTTTTTTAACAGAAAATTGACGTTTGTTAATGTGAGGGACTAAATTGAAACAAAAATCAAAATTAAAAGACTAAAATTGAACATTTAAAAATTCAGGAAGGATAAAAAATCATAATTGAAAAACTAAAATTGGACATTTAAAAATTTAAAAATCAAAATAAAATAAAAGTGAAAATCTAAAGACCAAAATGATATTTTAACCAATAATCTATTACCATTTTACCAATAATAAATTGGAATATATAACATAACGGTTGGCATAGAAAAAGGCATTATTTAATTAGGTAAAAAGAAAACAACGCAAAAATTTTATGTTAAAAAAGAAAAAGAAAAAAAGGGTAGAGATACGTGGTTTTGTTCCCCCCACTCGCCGCCCACAGTATTTCAGGCGTTCAACAATTTCGCCTCTTCTTCCGTTCTTGTAAATCTCTCATTATAAATTCGCAAACTTGCCTTAACCGTAACCTCTGCTGTATTTTCCTTCCTTTTTCTCCTGGATCTCTGTTCAGTTCCTGTTATCCATGGCCGAATCAAAGGGTAAAATCGAATCTCTCAGGGAGTGGGTTACCGAGCACAAGCTTCGCACCGTCGGTAAATCTCTCTACTTTTTCGTAGTTTCCTCATTTTCATTTGGTTTCTTGTTGCAATTCTCTTCCGATTTGGGTTCTGATTGAATGTTCTTCTTCTTCTTTCGGGCGAAGGGTCTCTGTGGCTTAGCGGGATTGCGGGTTCTATTGCCTACAATTGGTCTCAACCTAATATGAAGACCAGCGTCAAGATCATCCATGCTAGGTTACTTTCTCATCTTTTCTTCAATTGTTGATGTTGGATTTCGAATTAGAATTCGTGATTTGATGTTATTGTCTGCATGATTCATCCATCCCTTTTTTGGGGATATTGATGTGTTTTGAAATCTTGATGTGCGGGAGATCTCTTGAGAAAACAAACATTGTTTTCCTCTTAAATTTGTTGCAAGGGATGATGTTTTGGATGGCTTCGAAAAGGTTAAGTTTTTTGTGTTCTTCATTATTGAGTTATGATTTTGCAGGTGGAACTAACAATTTTGGGTTTCCCCCAAAGAACAAATGGCTGCTTGATCACGTTTTTCCTCTACTATTAGTTTTTACAATTTTGAAAATGATCAGAAACTTGTTTTCCTGATGAACATCAAAACATTCTTTGCTCTTGTGCTCTTGTGACCTTGTACAGTTCATTGCCTCTAATTGAAGTGCCAAACACAAGTTTTTTTGGGGGGTAAATTGTTACTGCTCTACATCTACCATCAGCTTAGATTAAAAAGCCTCTATGTTCCTCTCTTTTTGGGCAATGATGCCTTGCCCCTTGGACTGTTATATGGCTTGTTCTGCTCCTTGTTGGATGACAGCTGTGGCCAACTTATTAAAAATAAATGATTCAGGACATCTTTTAACATTTTTTTTCACCATATTTTGTTTTATGATCACAAGTATTTACATGTATCCATATTACCACATTCATGATCAGGGTTAAACATGGAGTTTAGTTGTAGTCTGACAATTGCGATGGAGATTTCAACGTAGACAACCAAAATAGAAAATTTATAAAAGTTCAAGGATCAAATATTAACCATTTGTTTAATGTTTTTCTTTTGATATTTTTCTCGGTTGGGTTTGGATAGTTGAAAACAGCAGAGGACCTTTTAAGGGGCAGCTGTATAGAAGTTTTTGTATGGCAGCATTTGAAATGGCTTATATTGGCATTCATTTTCATGCTTTTTCTGTATGAATTCTGATCCTGATGTTTGGTTTTTCAAAATCGCCGTTAGGTTGCATGCACAGGCTTTGACCTTAGCTGCTCTTGCTGGTGCTGCTGTTGTCGAGTATTACGAACACAAATCAGGAGCAAAGGCTGAGCGATATGCGAAGTTTCTTCCAGTTGATACCTACTCACACAAGGACTAAGTTTTTTTTTCTGCCTTTCTTCTCAGGAGAGTAATAAAGTAGTTTCATTGGGAGGCTTAAAATTCTTACTTCTCCATTTTTTGTGTTTTACCATTTTGGATAATATCAATATTGGGGGAGCTATTCTGCCCAAATCATGTAGGCAATTTCTTTGTAAACATGTAACTCAATGCTCTTGTATTTTGAATGAATTATTGGTTGGTTTCTAAGGGATTCTGCTCCATTTGGTCTCAGTTTTGTGAATAGATTTTATGCTGCCTTGTTTGATCATTCCCTTCCATCAGGAGCCAGACATCATTTTTCTGATACCGTGTTTGCCAATTTGTGATCTGTTCTTTTATAGTGTGGCGGATTTCTTCTTGGAAGTTGGGATTCGAATTCGAACCCATCAAAGTTCAGTCACATTTATGTTAATGTTGGTTGAACTATTTGAATTATTTCCTCACTTTCAGTATAGTATGCTTAGTCCATGGTCCATAGAAAATTTTGGGGAAAATACCTTTTTTGTCCTTTAATTTGGGTTATAGTTTTAATTTGGTCTCATATATAATACAAGATCAGAATCAGATCATTACTCCACCACCAAGCCATGGGACTGGACCGCTTTCAAGCATCCAAAAACTCATTCCGCGCTCAAAGTCTCTCGTAGATCGCTTGAAAATCGCCCATCTTGTAGCTTTACTTCCATAGCTGTGGCTTTTCTTTCGCACTCTATTCTCCGGATTCTTCCTACCTCCACGCACACCCTTAATTGGGCTTCATTTTCCTTTGGAACTTAATGGAATGACAATTTACCCTCCTACATATGTAAAACATCTTTAAAGTAGATTGCTCAAATTGAAAGTTTATGAGATTAATTATTACAAGCACGAATGGTTTGTGCTTTTTTCTTTCTTTTTTTTTTTTTCCTTTTTTTTATTATTACTCAAGGACTAATAGGTAAATTTATATAAAACAAAACAAAATTATTTAATTTTTTATTTTTTGAAATTGATACAAAATCATTTGTCGTGTAACTTTTATTTATTTATTATTATTTTGTTTATACAACTGAAATTTTAAAGGGAGAAAATTTGAACCCTAGGCCTGACTCTTCTTCTGTTTGATTTCTCTGCTGAAGCTTGACACCGCCATCGCCAACCCTCGTTTTTCTTGGAGGTCTGCCCCAATCTATTATATTCTATTCTCTTTTATTATTATTATTATTATTATTATTTGTCTTTCATTGAACCAAATTACATAATTGCGAAAATGATTTCAATTCCGTTCTGATTCGAAATCATTCTAACAGAGGGTGGAACCACTGTCATTTGTAGATGCATCTAATCTAATCGAATCAAATCTTAGTCCTTACTCATGGAGTTTGTTTTTTGTTTTGGATTTCTTTTATGTGGTTGTATTGTATATGGTGCTACGCTAATTTGGGGGAATTGCACAAAGTGGATAGCCATTTTGATTTGGCATTCCAAAGGTAGGGGATAACGGACATTGAATGTGTGGCCATCATTTTTCCTCCATTGGCTTAATCTCTGAAAAGAAGAAGTTGGGTAGAGTATAGACAACTTCATTACCTTGGTTGCTCATTATTATTAACCTACGTTATTGGTTTTTTCAAAAGAATATGCAAGACCCAACTACTATATATAAATGGTTGTCATTTAATATTTTTTTAATGAACAAATTAGTTAGTTGAGTAATATAATATAGACTAAAAGTGAGTATTATTGAGCAAATGGAAAGCCAACTTTCCGGCTCGAGTATTGAAGAGGCCCGTTTATTTTTCCATTGTCAATAGCAAAGTTTTCTAGTGCATTGAAGAGGCAAGTTTTTTTTTTTGTCTCTTAGTCCATGGTTAATATCAAATTTTTAATGATGTATATAAGTACATTGAAGAGACAAGTTTATATATATATTTTTTTGAAAGATAATCTATGTATATGAATTCAGTGAAGAGGCAAGTTTAGATGAATCCATTGAAGAGGCAAATTTATTTGAGTCCATGGTCAATACCAATTTCTTTGACGAGGTATATGAGTTGCTTAATGTCGTTTAATTACGTAGTTTCTAAATGTCGTTTGCAAGTTTGAATAAAACGAAAATAAGTAGAAAAGGTTGGTTTTCTTTCCTTATTTATTTGAAAGAAGTGAAAATGGATAATTTTTTTAATTATGTAGTTGCAAATATTTGCAAGTTTCAATGAAAGTGGTAATAAATAAAGGTTGGTTATATTGTAAATTATATAGTTGTAAATGTTTGCAAGTTTGAAATGGTCAGCTTCACAATACAATTTACTAAACATTGAATGGGTTGCATGTTTGAAAATATTCATACAACTATGTTTTTTTTAAAACGCCAATAATTCTCTTATTTAAGTAGTTTATATACAAGTTCAATATAATTTGAATTCATATAAATGTCTTTTCTTCTTCTTTTTTTTTTTAATGCTAGAGTCTACAAAATTTTGTGTGTATTCTTTTAGTTTTTTGGGAAAGAAATGCATTTTTTTTTATATTTTGCATGGCTAAGAGGAATCCTGAGTCATGATATAAATGTCTTCTCATGATTAATAAATCATATATTTGAATTCTACTTCATTTAATGTGTTTCTCTATTGCCTCTTGATCAGTGGGCAAACAAACTCATAGGATGAATGTTATCTTTAGTTTAAGTGTTGGCATTAATGTATTCACGTTGTTGACACAAATATCTGTCGCCCAACGTCACAATAATAAATGATTTCAAAAAAAAAAAAACGTCACAATAATAATAATAATATTATTATTATTATTTTTACATCTGGAGTTCAACATAAAAAATAATTAGCAATAAATAGAATTATTTATATCTTTTATATATTATTTTGAGGTCTCTACTTTTTCCGATATTGAATCCTTGACACTAATCCTATTGTTTTTGGATGTCAAGAGAATTTATAATAAATTAATTTCTACGCAAATCGCATTATATGTTGAGCACACAATCTTTTGGTTTCTTAATGTACTTAGTCTACTCGTGGTGGCTCAATTAATATTAGACTGTATCATAAACACAAAGGTTGAAGTTTAAAACTAAAGCTTAAAGAATATCCCATTTTGATCTGATTTTCCCCTTCTTTTTTTGGTAATTGGGTTCCATGGATCAATAGCCTCACAATTTCAGATCATATCAGATATTTGAAAATTGCATCACTATATCCTGTTTTGAAGCATTAGTTGATTGAATATTGTTTGGTTGTTTGGTTGTTTGTGAGTTTAAAAGGTAGATATCTCTCAAGGACTTAGTACCAGCAGCTCAGAATAATGTAAATGCAGAATTCATAGTTTTGGAGAAAGGCAATGCAACCATGGAAGGAGAAAAAAAAGTATGCCAATCACTGGTGGCCGACCCAACAGCTGCCGTTCACTTCCAACTATGGGGAGACGAGTGCGACGTCGTCGAGCCAAGCGACATTATACGCTTGACCAACGGGATATTCTCTTACAGCCGAAACAGTAATCTGGTGCTGAGGGCAGGGAAGAGAGGGAAGATAGAGAAGGTGGGAGAGTTCAACATGGTGTTTGTAGAGACACCGAATATGAGCGAGATCCATTGGGTTCCCGACACGACGAACTTGAAGAAGTATGTGAAGGGATCTGTTCTATCTCCCTATTCTCGCATTTTCCCGCCGATCCATTGATGTCATTGTGGTTGTAGACCAGGCCTGAGTGAATGTGTTTTTTTTCAAATACAGCAAAGAGAGGTCAAGAAAAATGTAGGATTTTGGAGATGGAATTGAAATTATGATTTACCAATATTTTAAATGGAAATGGTGTGTATTGCACAACTTTTTTTACAAATTAGGAAGCAAAACAAGAGGGATAAAACACAATCATTTGTGGTTCACAATAATCAAACATATTGCAAACTAAGGCAAAGAAACCATGATAGAAATAAGCGCTGAGCTTTTGGCTGGGATTTGAGCTTTACCTGCCATTTACAAGATGTGACTGCAACCAAACAATTATAGTATTCATCTGCAAAATATGAGAATCACAAATGATAAATTGAAAATCATGAAAAGTGAGTTACAATTGATTTCCCCACAATTGTGATCGTACAATCTTTGTTCAGAGATTTTCTAACATCTCAATTCCACTCCTCAACCTTCGATGCCTTTTTCTTTTTTTTTCTTTCTATTTTTTAAAAAACTTTTTTATATTAAAAATAAAAGAAGCAAAAATCAATCTGTGTATACCTTAAATTAAAAAAACTAAAAACATATGATTAAACGGAATCTAAATTAGTCCCAAATGGATAAAACGAAATTTAAATGGGTCAATTTTAACGGCCCGAAGCCCATTAGTCCATCAACGGCCCAGTGGTTGTCCGTATATAAAGTGAAAGCGGAGCTAATTTAGGGTTACACTGGGCGGCGTCTGAATCCTCGAGTGTTTCTGCAGCAACTGGTAATTTTCCATTCATCTCTTTACCAATTGCTACCAATGATCGGAAACAAGTGGTTTTTTTGTGAACAATACATTGGTTTTTCCGTTGGATTGCAGAGATTTTTGATCGAAAATGAGTCGAGGAGGTGCAGGCGGGCCGAAGGGGAAGAAGAAGGGAGTGAGCTTCACAGTCGACTGTACGAAGCCGGTGGAAGATAAGATTATGGACATTGCTTCTCTCGAGAAGTTTCTTCTGGAGAGGATCAAAGTCGGAGGCAAGGCTGGAGCTCTTGGCGATGCCGTCTCCGTTACTCGTGAAAAGAGTAAAATTACTGTCACTTCCGACACCAATTTCTCCAAGAGGTATACTTTTGTATTCCTTACATTCGATTCGATCCGATCCGATCATTGCTTTGTTTTTCTCATTGATGTTCGGCCATTTTCAATACACAACTAGTGTGTGTTTCAACGGAAGAAATTATAATATTAAAATTGGCCCGGTGGTCAATAGGGCCTTGAGTAAATACTTTGTTAAGCACTCAATATATTGTGCCACATACCGTCCGTTATATTTTACTCCCAAACTCTCATGGGGGGTCGGTTCAATAGTTCATGTTATTTGGGAATGATTTTTGTTTAATTTTCACTAACACTAAAACTGAGTATTATTGACCAAATGGAAAGGTAACTTTCCCGCTTGAGTCCTGAAGAGGCTAGTTTATTTTTCCATGGTCCATAGCAAAGTCTTCTAGTTCATTGAAGAGGCAAGTTTTTTTTTGTCTCTTAGTCCATGGTTAATATCAAATTTTTAATGAGGTAAGTTTTTAATATCAAATTCTTAGTCCATGGTTTGTTTGTTTTTTTTGAAAGATAATCTATGTATATGAATTCAGTGAAGAGGCAAGTTTAGATGAATCCATTGCAGAGGCAAATTTATTTGAGTCCATGGTCAATACCAATTTCTTTGACGAGGTATATGAGTTGCTTAATGTCGTTTAATTACGTAGTTTCTAAATGTTTGGAAGTTTGAATAAAACGAAAATAAGTACAAAATGTTGGCTTTCTTTCCTTATTTATTTGAAAGAAGGGAAAATGGATAATTTTGATAATTATGTAGTTGCAAATATTTGCAAGTTTCAATGAAAGTGGACATTAAGCAATAAATAAATAAAGATTGGTTATATTGTAAATTATTTAGTTGTAAATGTTTGCAAGTTTGAAATGGTCAGCTTCGCAGTACAATTTGCTAAACATTGAATGGGTCCATGTTTGAAAATATTTATGCAACTATGTTTTTTTTAAAACGCCCATAATTCTCTTATTTAAGTAGTTTATATATAAGTTCAATATAATTTGAATTCATATAAATGTCTTTTCTTCTTATTTTTTTAATGTTATGGACTACAAAATTGTGTGTATTCTTTTAGTTTTTTGGGAAAAAATGCATTTTTTTTTATTTTGCATGGCTAAGAAGAATCTGAGTCATGGTATAAATGTCTTCTCATGATTAATAAATCATATATTTGAATTCTACTTCATTTAATTGTGGTTTTTTTTTATAATTAATATATTATATATTTAACAAAAATCAAAGTAAAAAAAAATCAAAAAATCCAACTTTCACATGTTATTAAACTAAAAAATATATATTAAAATGGTTTAGTTATTTGAATAAAATGTAAGGAAAAAAATACAATTTTTTATTTATTGATTTATGTCTCCTTTAAGAAAATCTCATTTTCAAAGATCAAAATACATTTTTTTTAATAATTTTAAATGGAAGAAATAAAAAAAAGAAAATATTTGAACATTAGTAAGTCATGTTGAACTGTGGTAGGGTTTAGGATAGGTTGAGTGGTTACATAGAATTGGTCTTTTTTTGTTTTTGTATTAGAGGTCTCTGTTGCCGCCGAATATTTCAACACTGGCCGTCAGTGAAGTTTCTATTTCTTCCTTTTTTATGCGTTTTGGCACTCTATTACTATTATTACTTATTATACGGGCTTTCCATCATAGGGTTCCATTTTCGTCTTTCTCATATCATGAACCTGAATTCCCTTTTCTGAAAACTCATTGAATTCAGTTACTTTTTTCAGTTCCCATATGTGAAGCCTCCTCCACCTATTTGTAGAAATGACTGAATGAAGCTTTACACAACCTATCACCATTGTTTTTTGGGTCCACTAATGACCGCCTCAACTATTTTCACGGGAAGAACCTAAACACTATAACATTAAATTGTCAAAAGAAATTCGCCACACCATAGATTGAACCTACAAAATGTGTTTCTCTATTGCCTCTTGATGAGTGGACTAACTCATAGGATGAATGTTAGCTTTACTTTGAGTTTTGGCATTGATGTATTCACGTTGTTAACACAAATATCTGTTGCCCAACGTCACAATAATAATAATAATATTATTATTTTTACATTTGGAGTTCCACTTAAAAAATAATTAGTAATAAATAGAATTACTCATATCTTTTATATATTGTTGTGAGGTCTCTACTTTTTCCAATGTGGAATCCTTGACACTAATCCTATTGCTTTTGGATGTCAAGAGAATTTATAATAAATTAATTTCTATGTAGATCACATTATATGTTGAGCAGCAATCTTTTGGTTTCTTAATGTACTTAGTCTACTCTTGGTGGCTCAATTAATATTAGACGGTATCATAAACACAAAGGTTGAAGTTTAAAACTAAAGCTTAAAGAATATCTCATTTTGATCTAATTTTCCCTTCTTTTTTTTTGTAATTGGGTTTCATGGATCAATAGCCTCACAATTTTAGATCATATCAGATATTTGAAAATTGCATCATTATCACTATGTCTAGTTTTGAAGCATCAGTTGATTGAATATTGTTTGGTTGTTTGTTTGTTTGTGAGTTTCAAAGGCAGATATCTCTCAAGGACTTAGTGCCAGCAGCTCAGAACAATGTAAATGCAGAATTCATAGTTTTGGAGAAAGGCAATGCAACCATGGAAGGAGAAAAAAAAGTATGCCAATCACTGGTGGCCGACCCAACAGCTGCCGTTCACTTCCAACTATGGGGAGACGAGTGCGACGTCGTCGAGCCAAGCGACATTATACGCTTGACCAACGGGATATTCTCTTACAGCCGAAACAGTAATCTGGTGCTGAGGGCAGGGAAGAGAGGGAAGATAGAGAAGGTGGGAGAGTTCAACATGGTGTTTGTAGAGACACCGAATATGAGCGAGATCCATTGGGTTCCCGACACGACGAACTTGAAGAAGTATGTGAAGGGATCTGTTCTATCTCCCTATTCTCGCATTTTCCCGCCGATCCATTGATGTCATTGTGGTTGTAGACCAGGCCTGAGTGAATGTGTTTTTTTTCAAATACAGCAAAGAGAGGTCAAGAAAAATGTAGGATTTTGGAGATGGAATTGAAATTATGATTTACCAATATTTTAAATGGAAATGGTGTGTATTGCACAACTTTTTTACAAATTAGGAAGCAAAACAAGAGGATAAAACACAATCATTTGTGGTTCACAATAATCAAACATATTGCAAACTAAGGCAAAGAAACCATGATAGAAATAAGCGCTGAGCTTTTGGCTGGGATTTGAGCTTTACCTGCCATTTACAAGATGTGACTGCAACCAAACAATTATAGTATTCATCTGCAAAATATGAGAATCACAAATGATAAATTGAAAATCATGAAAAGTGAGTTACAATTGATTTCCCCACAATTGTGATCGTACAATCTTTGTTCAGAGATTTTCTAACATCTCAATTCCACTCCTCAACCTTCGATGCCTTTTTTTTTTTTTCTTTCTCTATTTTTAAAAACTTTTTATATTAAAAATAAAAGAAGCAAAAATCAATCTGTGTATACCTTAAATTAAAAAAACTAAAAACATATGATTAAACGGAATCTAAATTAGTCCCAAATGGATAAAACGAAATTTAAATGGGTCAATTTTAACGGCCCGAAGCCCATTAGTCCATCAACGGCCCAGTGGTTGTCCGTATATAAAGTGAAAGCGGAGCTAATTTAGGGTTACACTGGGCGGCGTCTGAATCCTCGAGTGTTTCTGCAGCAACTGGTAATTTTCCATTCATCTCTTTACCAATTGCTACCAATGATCGGAAACAAGTGGTTTTTTTGTGAACAATACATTGGTTTTTCCGTTGGATTGCAGAGATTTTTGATCGAAAATGAGTCGAGGAGGTGCAGGCGGGCCGAAGGGGAAGAAGAAGGGAGTGAGCTTCACAGTCGACTGTACGAAGCCGGTGGAAGATAAGATTATGGACATTGCTTCTCTCGAGAAGTTTCTTCTGGAGAGGATCAAAGTCGGAGGCAAGGCTGGAGCTCTTGGCGATGCCGTCTCCGTTACTCGTGAAAAGAGTAAAATTACTGTCACTTCCGACACCAATTTCTCCAAGAGGTATACTTTTGTATTCCTTACATTCGATTCGATCCGATCCGATCATTGCTTTGTTTTTCTCATTGATGTTCGGCCATTTTCAATACACAACTAGTGTGTGTTTCAACGGAAGAAATTATAATATTAAAATTGGCCCGGTGGTCAATAGGGCCTTGAGTAAATACTTTGTTAAGCACTCAATATATTGTGCCACATACCGTCCGTTATATTTTACTCCCAAACTCTCATGGGGGGTCGGTTCAATAGTTCATGTTATTTGGGAATGATTTTTTTTAGCTTATGAGTCTCACAATGTGACATCGGTTCAGAGTAGTGTTGCTGTTTGATTGATTATTTATGTCCAGTTGGCCTACTGGTCAAGAGTTTTCTTGGAAAACTTAAACGCCATTGGTTCAATCCATGGTAGTCACCTAATTAGGAATTAATTTTATACATGTTTTTTTATAGCCAAATGTCTTATATTTAGATGGTCTATCTCTTGAGAAGAGTCAAGATGCACATAAGGTGGTATGAACATTCATGGATATAAAACACACTCGACGACATCAAAGCTCTTATCTTCTACGTGGATAGTATATAGTAGTTTGCGAAAATATAAGGAGGCAGTAAAGATAACTTGCATTGCAACCTGCCAAACTCAAGGGAGGATTTTTAATATCGTAACAATTCAGAGTGTTAGAACTTTCCCTATCAGTCCACCATCAGTGTTTTCAAGGCCATTGCCTTTCCTCGCCTATGGCCATCGCCTTGCACATAGGCAAGTATTGCGCCTCTAACGTAGCTAAGGCGAGCTCCTTCAATCAGGCCCTCACCTTTCCTCGCCATTTTGTGCCCTGCATCGCCTTCGCCTTAAGTCAAGGCGTGCGCCTTGTTAAAGTTTTATTTATTTATCAATATCCTAAACCTAGAATTAGTTTGTGAAGAAGTCCAACAACTATGCGAAGTTTTTATCAAGGATACTGAACTTGTTTAATTTCTATTTCAAATATATGTCGAGTTATTTAACGTAGAATCTTTGTTTTTTTATATTTTCAGTTAACTTCAATTTTGTTATACAAATAATAATTTAATATTATGGTATATCTTATAATAGCATAATTTTTGTGATTTATTATTCTTTTATTTTTTACGTTTTCGTATTTTTCAATATGAATTTGAAATTTTATGGAATACACATATGTTTTATTACCAATTTATAAATGCGCCTCTCTTCACTCGGGCCTCGCCTTTTTATTGCCTCTCGCTTTGAGGCGATCAAGGAGAGTATCGCCTTGCATTGCACCTTGCGCTTTGAAAACACTATCCACCATATCTAAAATATAACACTCTCTGTATACAACCTTTTTCTTTCAATTCAACAACTATTTGATGGTCATGGATTTGAACATGTTGGAACTTAAAACTAAAAGTTAACTAGGTCGTACAATATGTTGCAGGTACTTTGCTCCTTTTAGTTTTAGCCTTTCTATACAACCCTTACTCTTGTAACTAATAATTATTTAATTAATACCCAAAATACCCTTAACGTTACTCTGTCAACCCCTTCTTAATGACAATTACATAACCTTTTCTCATTTGTGAAGTTTGCCGAGTGATAGCTCAGGAAGTTCAATTGTGCTCCTGACATCATTACATTAGTCATTAGGCCTTGGTGATCCTTGCTAAAAAGTAGTTGTAGGCAAAGGTAAATCAACCACGACTGATTTTATGTTTTGTCTTTAGGTATTTGAAGTACTTGACTAAGAAGTACCTGAAGAAACATAATGTGCGGGATTGGCTACGAGTTATTGCTGCCAACAAAGATAGAAATGTTTATGAACTCAGGTACTTCAACATTGCCGAGAATGAAGGAGAGGAAGAGGATTAAGTTTATAAATTTAGACATTGCATTCAAGGAACAACGGATAGCTTGAATCTCTCTTTTTTTGTTTGTAGTGTTGCTTGTGTGATGCTCTGTTTTTTAACTAATGCAGTTTAGCAATTTTGTTTTCTTTGACAGACTAAGATTGCCCTTATTTTTTGTGTCATATTTGATTAAGACCTACAAATTTTCACTATCAAGCAATGTCTCTCATATTCTTATGGAATCTAGGTGGATGAAATTATTTATATTTGACCAAGATTTTGAATTCGCATTGTTATCCTGTTAGGAAGTACTTTTCTGGATGAAGTTTACCTGAGTGAGATCTTTCCAAAAAGAAAAATAATCTAAATTCAGTTAATTGGTTTGGTTTACAACATGATTTTTTATTTAGTTATATTTTTTTAATTTAATGATAATAACTTTTATTGTTTTTCATTCTATGAACAGCGTGCAAGAGTTTTTCCCCCCACTATCACCATTCTCTTTTGTTATATATA
Organism: Sicyos edulis; assembly: GCA_036507275.1. Classification (NCBI taxonomy): domain Eukaryota; kingdom Viridiplantae; phylum Streptophyta; class Magnoliopsida; order Cucurbitales; family Cucurbitaceae; genus Sicyos; species Sicyos edulis. The sequence goes on along the minus strand of CM071849.1, from coordinate 47,627,736 downwards.
CTTTGTAACCAATTTTGTCTAATGTTTTCGTTATTACATTGAGAGAAATTATAATTAATATTGTTTCTTAAATTGACCTACGTAATTATGTAAAAAAATTACCCTACTTAGATATCAAAATATACAACTAGAGGAGATGAGTGGAAGATTTGAGAGTAATTAGAGTAATTAATTATTTGTTTGTGATTTGTGCTAATAGTAGTGGTTGGACTAATAACCACCCATTTGGAGATATTAATAGTAGTTTCAGTAATGAACAACAATTATATGTTTACCATATGTGCTTTAATGATTTACTTCTAATTGAGAATTTAAATTCATGACATTCTAAGTTGTTGACACAAATGTAGATACCTAAGCTGTAACAAAAAAGATATATCAAATTTTTAAAATTTTAAATTGACCATTGAATTGTCTATTAAAAAATTCAACTATTATCTTGAAAATATATGTTCTTTAAATTGACCATTGAATACCTTAATAGCTCTTCTCATATAAAAAAAAAAATTAATAGCTAATTTGAAAGATTTAACTTATTTTTATTCAAGTTTCTTGCCATCTATTTCATCTTTTATTTATCTTTTCTTGAAAAGTAGGTAAATGCTAATTAAATTTCAAAAATTAATTTTTTGTTCATAAATTTTAGTTTAATTTTTTAAAATATAGGTAAGATGTACATATCTAAATAAAAAAAATATAATAAGATAGTTATTGTAAGCTTAAATTTCAAAAATAAAAAATAAAATAATTATAAAACAAGATCTGATAAAGTCAGAGATCAAATTTCATAAGAGAAAATAATTAGGTTATCATCATACGAAATTTAATTCCTATTCTTCAACCCTTGAACACAGGGGCAAACCTACACTACACTCGAACTTCTTTTATAGAACAAATAGATAACAATTATATTTTCTGTCAAAAAAACAAGAAAAAGATAACAGTTATATTTATCCAATAATTGTTCCGTATATGTTAACTTTATTTGACGTGTCCTTCTCACAAAAGAAGAAAAAAAGAACTTTATTTGACGTGTCTTACAATTTGTTTCGACCTACGCTTTTAATTTATTGGGATATTTATCATTGCATCTCTCTAATAAGTTCGTTTTTCGTGATTGGGAATATGCGTGATGTTACCAAACGATAAACAAAGCAATAGTATTATATTAACGTAGGATTTGTGTTCTTTCTATTTGTACTACCAAAAGAGAAATAAAGAAAATCAATATTTTTTTTTTTTAAATTGGAAAATTGGAGCTTCGCTCTCCTATATCCAAGACACCACTGGTCTGTTTCTAAGCTGTGATATTAAAATACTTAAAAAAATATTATAATTTAAGCGTTTTTCAGCGATCCCAAATCAAAAATCTTTTAAGGAACCATATCTTAAAATTTTTTGCATCAATGGCTGGGCTGCCCGTTGGAAACAAAAAAAAAAAAAAATCAATATAGGCAAATAAAATAAGTCTTTATGAAGAGTTGAATAGATTTAGGAGGTGTTTGGTATGGAGTAATGAATGTTGATTCAATTTATTGCATTACCAATCGCTTTCAAAAGAAAAATTGGAGGTTAGATAGAATCGATGAAAGCTTGGTAATGAAAATGCTAACCAGTTAGGTCAACATGCAATCAATTACACTACATCGATGTTACAGAATTAACCAAAACCATTTAAAAAAAAAGAAAAAAAGAAATAATCAAAACAATATTACAAGTGTTCGACTCTAGTTTGAATATCAGGTATAAACCACATAGTTTTATCTACAATGATAATGTTCTCATTTATTATGGTTAAAAATCTCATATTGAAAAAGTGAAAAAACCTTTAAACTATAGTTGTTATAGAGACCAAAACAATCATAATATTTTATTTATGAGATTAAACAAATATATAGGGCTAAAGAAATTTTTATCTTATAAAGAAAATTCTAAACAAAGTCCTAATCTTATAAAGATAACAACGAAAGTTCTAATCCTACGAAGAATAATAACTTTAACATAAACACTTATAAATTAGTTGAATAACTTCAAAAGAGCAAAATTTCATCATTTAAGGACATTCGTGTTTGTCTTAAGATTCGAATTTAAAAGATAATAAAAAAAAATTATAATTAAGTTCGTACCTTTTTTTTTTCATTTTTTTAGTAGGTCATTCTTGAGTTTCCAACATGAACATTGATGAATGGTTATGACCCCCAAAATTTTAGAAAATTAGGTATTTTACATGTAAAAATAGGTCAAAATTACATTAAATATATATTTTTGTACCCCAAATCTTTTTTTAATATTTTTATAATAAATAAAACTATTATTATTGTTGTTTCCTAACAATTTTGCCCCCAATCTATATCACCTGGATCCACCCCTCAGCATAACTTGTAAAGTGCATTTTTAAAAAATCTGAAACCTACCTGCTAAAATACTCTTTTTATAGGACATTTAACTAATTTACTGGCTAAGATTAACATATAAATAATTAATAAATCACGAAAAATGAGTAAAAACCCTTCTCATACCAACAGATTGAAGGGAAGGATATTACAGAAACGAAACTTGAATTTTTTTTTTCTAATCAAAACTTGATGATAAGTATTGTTTGCATGTTTTTTTTAAAATGTTTGAAGTATTTAAAAACATTTGGAAGTTTGATAAGTATTATTAAAATAAAAATTGAAAATATTATGGAGACAAATCACGCAAACGTTTTGTTTTGTTTTTTGACGTAATAAATAAAAAAAGAATTGTACAAAAAAATGATAAGTCAAAGAGAGATAAGTAGCTCATTTAAAGAACCCACGTGTAACAAAGACCCTAGAGAGATGGGTCATCGTCTTTGGCAACAGTAATGATTGTTCGAAGAAAAGGAAATATATGAAATAAAATAATTGAAAGAATGCCTCAATATTCGTGCATTGCGTGTGAAAAAACCTTCTTGTTTTATTCTTTATATATATATATATATTTCTTGTGTTGTGTTTTACTTGTAACATAAGCCAAACTCTTCTCTCCTTTCCTCATCAATTACCCCACTTGTTTATATCCCTTTTCTCTTTCTCTCTTCTACTTCAATTTCCAATGCCCTAATTCCCTTAACCCCTCCCCTTTTATCCCTCTAAAAATGTCCTAAAACTAGAGGGTGAGAATAGTGGAATCCCCCACATTTTAAGGCAGACTGTGATGATAGGACTAATCTCTAACAAAACAATGTGCCAATCTCATATATTCATTCATGAATGTTGATATAACATTAGGGGTATTTGGGGGAAAATAAGAGGACTATTGTTTTTAAAAAATAAAATAAATATTTAAGTTTATGTTATAACATAAATATTAATACCTACCTATGCATGCTTACTATCAAGACATATTCTATTTTCTTTATTTTTTTGAAATTCAAATAAAATCAAATGTAACTCATATTAGACTAAATAAGTGGATATCAGTATTTAGATCATTCATTAGAATACCTAAATAATTCTTAAAGAAACTAGAGTGATTTTATGAATTTTGGCCATTAGAAATCATGCTCATAAAATAAAATTTTCAGAATTATTTATTCTACTTATATTTACCTTTTATTCTTCTCGTAACTAATTTTTATTTTCTCTATAACTATTTCTTATAATAAAAAAAGGATGATTACTTGTTGACTTGGTTGTATTCAAATTCAACTCTACAGCTACATGTTTGATTTTAAAATTGATATTTAGCTTTATCTTATTTGAAAGCATTAATACCCTATACAAGATTTATGGTCTTGCTCCCCATTTTGAATTTTTAGAAAAATCATGTTTGCTCTTTTTATAATTATTTTTCTCAACATCAATCTCTTCTTTCTTAACACACATAATCAACACTTTCGATAATCATTATTCTCCTAATACGCATCCTCTTTACAATCAATCTCCTTCTCATGGATTCAAACACCACCTTAAAATCATTCTAGATTAATATTTCCATAAATTTATTTATTTTTTATTTTTATATATAGTTGTCTATTTATACCCCCGTGTTAGATTTGAAGTTGCACTTCAAAGGTAGGGTTTAGATTTTTGAAGAAGAATGTGTACACGTGACTTGTGAGTATTGATATTTTCAAACACAAGCCTGAAATTGGCTCACTTAATTGATAGAACTAGTTTGTGAAATGAAAACTGATATTTTTATAGTATAATTTGATGCACGGCGAAAATTGAAAGTATACCTTTTGTACTATTAGTAGTTAGGATGTGATGCAATTCCAAAAGTTTAAGCCATATTTCATAACTACTTTATTTTTTATTTTTAAAATTGAAGTTCATTCTTACTTAAATTTTCTATAATGGGTTCTACCTCTCCTACTACTTTTTTTTTTTGTATTCCAAATTGTAGTTTAGTTTCTACAAATATAAGTGAGATAATAGATATTCAAATAAGAAAAAATATATGATTAGATAATTGTTGTAAACTTAAATTTTAAAAATTAATCAAACGGGCCTTAAGAGTTCAAATTAAATTTTGCATAGATATATATTATAAGAATTGAATTTCAATTTACATATAATCGATATTTTTTTAAAAACAAATAAATGTTACTACAACCATTAAGATTCAAATTTATAATTCATTACATTCATACTATTTTCTATCGATGAAAAGCAAAATCTAATTAAAAATATATATAGAGAGAGGAGAAGAATCCCCCACGTTTTAAGGCAAGGTAAAAGGATGGAGCAAGGTAAATAGAGAGAGAGTGAGAGAGTGGTTAAATTTTGACAGTAAAAAAAATTCATCTGGCTCAGAAACCATATCAGCCATTTCATTTGTTTACGCCATCTTTAATTCTGACATAATCTTCTATTTATGTCTCTGCCTCTCCCAACCCTCTCTATTTAACTCTACTTTATTTTTCATTTTTCATTTTTATTCAGGCCTCGAGGTGGGATGAGTTGCTTTAAGAATTAATTTTCTATAACATACTCCCCAATTAAACTCACATTTTATAAATTATACTTCAAACTAAAAAGAAAATGACAGGGAGAATAGACAGTAAACTAATAAAACTAGCAATAAATTTATAACAAAAAAAAAAGACTAAAAGAAAGTAATTATCGAAGTCAATGAAATAAAAAAAAAATGATCTCACAATTTATTAAAGCGATACGGCCACTTATCATCCCCAAAATATAACATGACATTAAATATTTATCTACCTCCCTATTTGTATTTAGTTATTCACAATCATAACAAATAGTAACTAATATTATTCCTGTTTTATAGTCTATACTAATTATTAACTTCACGAAAATAATGGTCATAATTACAGATGTGCTGTCAGCATGCAGATTAAAATTACATTCAAAATAAATCTACAAAAGCAAAAAACGAATTCTAGAAAACGTATTTTGTATACAATTAAAAAAGATCCAATATCTGTGAAGCCTTATCCTGCGTTATCTTCAAAAGCCAAATTTCTCTTTTTTGCCTGCATGGAGAGATTACGAACAATTAGAAGAAAACAAATTACCAATTTCGTTCATTTCAAACTTATAGATTCCAACAAATGAGCACAACTCAATCTATAACGACACGATTCATGATTTGAATTTGTAGCCCACATTGTAAACAAAATTGTGTCTAAATATTTCTAAATTAAAAATAAAGAAAAAGGATTAAAATGATTAAAATTCTCTTTCCATTCTCCTTCAACATTCAAATTAATTGGCAAGATATCCAAGAAAAGAAAAATCAAAATTTAAAAATGGAGAAAAAGGAAGCTTTAAGATACGTAGAGAAAGGGAAGGTTGGAATTTCCATTTGAACTCACATGTACTACTAAGAGGTATAAACATAGAAGAATGAAAAATGTGAAGATGAGAGGGAATAAAAGAGCGAGAGAGGCATGTTGGAGAAAGGGAGCACGTGCAGAGGAGGGTCATGTGTGGGGGAGGTGAATGCATGTGCCTTGCACGTGCCCTGCTTCTCCAACAGGGGTCTCTCGCTCATGTGGACGCCATTGTTGCCCAAATTTGAAGCTTTTGAGAGTGGAGAAGATGAAGAAGAAGAACGAAACAATTGAGCATTTAAATAGGCAAATTTAGAGAAAGAGAGAGAAAAAAAAGAAGAGAAAGATTGAGTCTAAAAGTGGGTATTCTTTAAAGAATCCTTACACAAGGAAGAAGCAATCATAATTCCTTGTTGTGTCTTCCAAAATTTTGTGTGATATCTTCCAAAACCTGTCTCTTTATAATTCCTTATTAATGCACCCATCTTTAAAAAAAAAAAAAAAAAATTCATTCATCTGTATTTTTTACATCATTGTGATTCATTTTATTGGAGAGTGTGTGGTATTCTTTAAGGTTAAAATGATGGCAAATTTTCAATTTTCTTTTTAACCTTTGGATCAATCACTTGGATGCATGCTACCCATTTTTATACTCTTTTGAAACAAATACGATGCATTGAATTTTCATCAACCTATCAACACATCCTTTTTATTATTTATTCGCGAGCTCAAAAACACCAACAATAGGCTCAAACAATAATAAAAAAGAAAAATCAAATTGGCATGTTATTTCATTGTGATATCAAGTTAGCTTGCAAAAATCAATATTTCTTTTTCAATTATTTAATAGTGGTGTAACTTTTAAGTAAGGTCTGTAGTCTTTTCTCTCTTAATTTATACTTTAAAAAAAAGTTCAAATAAATGGTGGTTTTATTAATGTATGGATAAGTTGACATATAACCGAAAACAATGAACAACGAAGACACAAATATTTACATAAAAAGTTTAAAAATTGGGACAAATAAAACTTCAATCATATAAAAAATGGTATAATTACACAAAATTCTCTTCCCAATCTCAATACTTTTCACAATAGAAACAATACAAAATGAATTTAATTAGACTCATCACTCCAAGTTCAGAGAATTATAACTATAATATTTTAAAACTCAAGTCCCACGTTTCTTTTTATAGTGTTTTGAAGTCCATTATATTACTTTCTCAAACTTTTATAATGTTAGACAATTTTCGACTAGTATTTTATCATAAACCTAACACATTTCGTTATATCATAAAAATTGTTAAAAAAAACATGCATGGGTCAAACCATGAAATAAAGTTTGACTATAAATATAAATATTAAAACGGCTTACTTATAAATTAATTTCTTATAAATTTTACTTACCTTCAAATATTTTGAAGGTCAAGTAATATAATTTATAAGAATAGAGTAAATTGAACTCAAACGCTCAATATCATTAAAGTTGACATTATACTACTAACAAAAATTCTTAATTTTTTCCTCAAAATATGAAATAGTAGATAGTTAATTTAAATACTTTACGTATTGTTCTATGATTTTATTTGGGAAAGATCTTTGGAGCTTCTAATTCTTATTGTTATAACTTCCATTTAAAAAAAAAAAGAGAAAAAGAAAAATAGATCTTCAATAGCTAGAATATTTAGCAAAGATTTTCCTTAAGCCAAAAGATTCTTCATGTTTTCTTTCATTTTTCGGTTACTGTTAGCGAAGAAGCCATGATCCAATCTTTTTCCCAGATTCTATTTACCAATGACGTACTAAAGCAAAAATGATTATCCATATTGTTATTATTTTAAAAAAAACAAAGTTTTTTTTTTTTTTTCATCATAACTCAATAATTCAAACATAGGCAAAACTACGATGGTATAGGTTTATACACTTTTTCTTTTTTGAAAAGCTTAGGTTTATACACTTAAACCGTAGCATTTCGTTGATTATTAGATATACTTAAAAACTAATAAAATTTTGAGCTTTTTATTTTGAGTAATAATTAATCCTATTTGTTAACAATTGTCACACCAATTAGGTATAATGCAACTTAAATGAAAGCAGAAACCATGTAAAAGTAAAGGCGTATGAAGCTTCTAAAAAAAGAAAAGGAAAAAAGTAAAGCCGTATGAAGGCACAAGCAAGTGAAATACATTCTTTTAATTGAATACGATTATTTTTTTTAATTAGTTGTTAGAAGTATTAGTATTGTCAATTCAAACTTTTCTCCTTTAATAAAATATTTATTGTCATTTCGAAGCATTATAGTTTATTTTACTTTTTTATTTTCGAAAATCAAGTCTGCACCAACTTTTCTTATTTTAATTTATACATTTAACCTATATTTTTAAAAATTAAAGCCAAAATTTAAAAGTGAGAAGAAAAAAGCAAGTAATTTCCAAAACTTTATTTGTTGTTTAAAGTTGAATTTAGATTCAAATACTTTCCTTAAAATAAAGTGATTTCTTTTTTATATAATTTGAGCTATAATTTTTTTTAAATTAAATAGAAAAAATCAAATAATTATCGAACATGCTTCAATTTTAAAATGTGGCTTAATTTTAAAAACAATTTGTAATAGATAGATAACCAACAATGATTTCTTGTCCCAATAGGTTTAAGGTTTAGGATTAGCAAGTGGGTTAAACTATTATCTAATGTGACCTATAAATTATTGTGGACGTTTTTTTTTTAAAAAACACAAATATTTAATAGTTGAAAGATTCAAACTTGTAATCGAATGGATAAGTGGTGTAATAATTTCATTGTTTGGTTGTAAACCAGTTAAACACCAACGTTGCAAGTTTATTGTTTGGTTGTACTTCAGTTCATACTATAGTTGGAGAACGTACATTAACAATAACTAGACTAGATCAATTGTAACTAATTTTGTAAGAGTTTGTAACTATGTTAATGGTTGGGTGGGATTGTTATGGGATGAAAATGGTAAGAAGTAAAAATTGGGAAGATATTTTTGATTACGCAAGAAATAGGAAGAGAGAGAGAGAGAGAAAGATTTAGTTTGGAAAAAGTGGAAAGGAATCATAATGTGTTGGTGCCGCCAAATGTGGAGTTTGTTGTTTTCCTTAGAGAAGCGAGACAAGCTTTCAAATCAAACCCCTCATTTTGTTTTTCCTTTTTAACAGCACAACCATATTTCTTTCTTTTTTTCAAAAATTAATATACACTCTTATTTTGTTTGAAAATAGTAATCCCATTTTGTGTGGGATTCGTGGTCTTCTTTAAAAAAAGGTAGAAGAAGAATGAATATGATTTAATCTCTCACAAATACCCTATATAATTGAGCCAAAAAAGAAATTGAAATGGGTGGTTTAAAGCTTAAAAAGATGGATTTTGTGTGTGGTGATAAAAAAGAATAAGAAAAATGATTGAATTTGATGGAGGGGTTGGCTGGTGGGGGCTGGGGGGGAGAAAGGAGACAGGAAAGACAGAGAAATGGCAGAGAGGGTTGCGTGTTCCACAAACTCTGCCTTCTTCTTTTAATTTTGCTCTTTCTCCATTATCCATTCTCTCTACCCTTTTTTTTCAACTTCCAATGTCACACACACAATCATATTCCATACCCTCATTGCTTTCTTCCACTATTTATATATATATATATATGGATCCAACTTATACATATATACCTATATACATATAACAAAAAACTAAATTAAGAATAGCATGATGCATTCGTGGTCCTTTGATAAATTGAGTATAAGTTAAATTACACAAATGAAATATTAAATTTATATTCAACTTTGACAATGCTCTTCTCCAATTTTAATTTTGGCACCTCATGCGAAGCTCGAGCTCCCCTTTGTCCTCCATCCACGTATAGATGCAGTCATAATTATGAAGAAGTATTTGAAACGGATCATCATCGTCGATATGGTACAAAGTGTAACTGTCTGAAAAAACGCAAAAAACATTACGCTCTCTATGGTACATATACTGCCATACTATGTAAATATGCTATTTACATAGTATGTAAGTTGAAGAGTTATTTTTAACAAGGGTTTCAATCTTGATTTCAACGATGATGTACACCAAACCTTCCTTCCAAAGATGATCTCCTATTTAACATACATTGCTCGCCCTCTACATTTGAATCGAGTTGCCAAAAACGCTCTCGCCATCTGAGTTTTGATATCACACTCCATATTAAAACCCATCATCGAAGTTGTGTTTGTTCTAGACCAACTTATTCCATAGAAACTTCATTTTCTTTGTCGTTTCAAGTGCGGTTATTCCCCTACTCCCATATATTTTTCTTCGGATGCAACTTGTTCAAAAGAATTAATAGTAAATAGCTTCATACACGTGATATAAAAAAATAATAAATAATAATATGAACTATAATATTCTCATACATATGTACCTTTGGGCGAGGATGCACACAATGTTGCAGCAAGAAATAGTTTGTCTTGCTTCTCATGTGTTGTCAATGGAAAGTTAAGAAAGAGAAGAACTATCAAGGAGCAAGTTTTGCGTGCACGATGAGGAAGGGAAGATGACTAACTTGCATCCAATAGTTATTAGGATTGCACCATGATTCTTATGATTTTAATGTATGATGACCAATAATTACAAAGACACTCTTTCATCGATACTTCTTAATTGTTTAGGAAAATAACAAAATTAACTCAATTTAAAATCGTAAAATATACGTGGTTAATGGAGTTATTTGTCCTTATTTGGTGGGCGATGGATTTGACTTAATTAAAATAAAAAATAATAAGTTTTTCTTCTATTTAATATTTTAAACAAAAATATTAAACCAAAGACATTTTAGGAATGTTTTAATTATTTCACCTCCTAAATATAAAAAATGGATATTATTTTTAATTCTTTTCCATTTAGACACTTTTCTAAATATTTTGTCAAAAATAGTATTTACTATGATTTCCCCAAAAAATCTAGTCACTATATCCCAATAAGTCAGCCCAATTGTTTAAAGGCCCAACCCACTTTTTATGAGAGCAAAATAAAATCGAGCCAAGTTTGCAGAAATTGTAATAGAAATTTGCACTAGATAAACCCTTTACCCACAAGAAAAAACCCTTCAGCAACCTAATTCTCATGCCTAACATTCAGTTTATAAATTTGGATGAGATTAAAAAATGAAAGTCGAACAAAAAAAAAAAAATTTAAAGAAGGTAGAGACAATTCACAAAAAAAAAAAAGACAAATATTTTTTAAATGACAACGCTAACTTTTCATATCTTAAAGAAGTTAACTGTAACACTTATCAAATTTGAGAGGATAATTGATTAAATTTATAGTTTAAAGATGTAATTATTACAAACACACTATAATTTAGGATTGATTTATGACTTTTTCCTAAAATTTATGATGACTTGATTATAAACCTATTTGTTATGCTCAATTATTGCTCTCAATTTAAAAATTTGTTTGACAGATTTTAAATCTAGTAGATTTTTGTTTTTTAATTAATACTCAAGGATCAAATAGATAAATTAATATATATATAAAAAGATATATTTATTTTTTGAAATTGATACAAAATTATTTGTTATGTACCTTTATTTATTTATTATTATTTTGTTTGTACAATTGGAATTTTAAAGGGAGAAAATAAAAGGTTGAACCCTAGGCCGGGCTCTGTCTTCTTCTTCTTCTTCTGTTTGATTTCTCTTGCTAAAGCTTGACGCCGCCATCGCCAACCCTCATTTTTGTTCGAGGTCTGCCCCGATCTATTCCATTCTGTTCTCTTTTATTTTATTTCTCTTTTTGTCTTTCATTCAACCAAACTACATAATTGCGAAATTTTGTTATTAGGTTCATGAAAATGATTTCAATTCCGTTCTGATTCGAAATCTTTCTAACAGAGGGTAGAACTAGTTCCATTTCTAGATGCATCTAATCTAATCTTAGTCCTTACTCATGGAATTTGTTTTTGTTTTGGATTTCTTTTATGGGGTGGTATATTGTGCTACGACTATTTTCTCAATCTCAATTTGGGGGAATTGCACAATGTGGATAGCCATTCTGATTTTATATGGGTGAATGTATGAGAGGACATTCCAAAAGGTAGGGGTTAACGGACTTTGAATGTGTCGACAAAATCAAATACTAAATCATTTTTCCTCATTTGGCTTAATCTCTGGAAATTGGGTAGAGTATAGGCTTAAATGAGTGTTGTTGAAAACTTTGTCTGTACTAGCAACTTCATTCGCTTGGTTGCTCATTATCACTAAGCAATGTTATTGGTTTTGTGAAAAGAATATGCAGAACCCAACCAATATATACAAATGGGTGCCATTTAATTTTTTTAATGAACAATCCTCATTTGTATCTTTTGGTTACTGCCATTGTTATGAGAGCTATGTAAGAATGTAATATTAGAGAATGATAAGAAGGTGGTGATTCTTTTTTTGTGTTTTTAGCGATTGAATTGGAGACTAGCCAAAGGAGATGGTGATTCCTCCTCCAGTTAGGCCACCCAGATTAACCCAGTATCTAAAGCCGTATGTCTTGAGGATGCACTTCACAAACAAATATGTGAGTGCCCAGGTGATCCACTCTGAAACGGCCACGGTGGCTTCGGCTGCAAGCTCACAAGAGAAGGTGCTTCGGTCGAGCATGGAGTGTACGAGAGATGTGGCTGCTGCTGCAAAGATTGGGAAATTGTTGGGAGAGAGGCTTTTGCTTAAGGGAATCCCAGCTGTTTGTGTCCACTTGAAAAGAGAACAGAAATATCATGGTAAGGTCAAAGCTGTTGTTGATTCTGTGAGGGAAGCAGGTATTAAGCTGCTTTAAATTCTTTTTGTTTTTGTTCAATTTGCTGCACTTTGGCTCTCTGTGAAAGTATTGGGTTGGGTTTTTTCATCAATCACTGCTAAAATATTATCCGAGGTTGGATTGGCAGACTGCCATTTGATGCATGATTGGAGTTCTTGTCTTTGGCTTGATCATATGTGAGTTTCAAATGATTGGTGAGACTAGTGTTTTTAGTTATAAACGTTATTTCATACCAGCACTTTTGAGTAGTAAACCATAGTTAAGAGTCTATATTATATATATGGTTTATTTCCTAATATTCTTGCGCTCATAAGTTCGGTAGTTTAGGCCCCGTTTGATAACCATTATGTTTTTCATTTTTTTATTTATGAAATTTAAGCCTACAACAACTACCTTACTATACTTTTTTTTCTTATTTGAATATATACATCTTCCCTATATTTTAATAAACAAAATCAAAATTTAGAAACAAAAAAAAGTAGCTTCCAAAAGCTTGTTTTTGTTTTTGAAATTTGATTAGTATTCACCTACTTTCTTAAGGAAATATGGATACATTATAGGAAAGATGGAGCACATAGTAGGAAATTTGAGTAGAAATAAGCTTAAATTTTATAAACCAACAACAAAAAATCAAATGGTTATCAAACCGGGCCTTAGTTTTTGAGAAGAAATTAGGCTGATTAAGGAGGGAAAGTATTTTTATCGGGAACTTTTTAATCAATAGAGCCCAATTTGAAAGGATAAAACACTTAATGCTCTAAAACATATGTTAGTTTTTCATTGAAAATCATTTCAATGATTTTAGAAATTGTCAGTTGAGTTCACTTGCTATCAAAGGTGTTTAACCATCGCCAACAAGAACTTAGCCTATCACGAGTAGCTGACTCAATCGTGATAAGTGTGTGCTTGTTACCGTCATGGGTTAGTCAAATAATTAAACAAAGGCATTTTAAAGGCTATAAGTTCAATCTACAACGACTACCTACTTAGGAATTAATATTTTACCACTTACCTTGACAACCAATTATAATAGGGTACACCGTCGTCGCATAAGCTAGTCTGGTAGTTTGGACACACATCTATGATGTAGATGCTTGTCAGGTCACTTTCTTCCAGAGGTGTTTTGCTTGGTTCTTGACTAAATAAAGAAGAAAATCACCTGAAAATTTAATTAACTAAAGTCTTACTTGGAATGCAACTAATTTGAACTTGTTGATTGTAGAAGTTAAGCAGGGATCAAACCTTTAAATTTGTTGTTCAAATTTTCCCATCCATGACAGATTTTTTGTGCTTCATTTATAAGAGCTCAGTATCATCTTGAGTTTGGATGAACAACCTGTTGATGCATAATTGGACTTTTTGAATTCTTTTTTATTTTTTGTTGTCTTGATGATGTGTGAGTTTTAGATGGTTTGTGAGTGCAAGTTTCAGATGAAACATTTTTTCTAAGAGGTATCTCATCTAAAAACATTTAGATTTATTTTTCAATCATTTTGTTTTCTAGATTTAGGTTATTGGACTGGATTTTTGTTTAGGTTTTTGAGCCATAATGTACTAAAGATTAAAGAGTCAAATTATGTTCAGCTATTCTTGAAAATAAATTGGTCGCCTGGGTTTGATATTGATTATTATTTTAGTTAATTTTAAAGATTGTATTAATTCAGATGAAGAATACAAGGTGAAATATTTAAACCATGGCAAAGAAAGTGACTGATACTTCAGGTTACTAGATTCAGGTTTTTGAACTTTTTCTAAGAGGTATTCAGGTTATTGAACTTAATTTAATGGATCAAATTTCATTTAAATATTCAACTTTTTTAACCATATTAGTATTTAGGGAGGTTATTTACCAATTTTTGCCTTCTAGTGTATGTACTTTAAAATTTATAAATACAATTTGTATTTTCAATTATTCTTAAAATTAGTTTCAACTTGATTCCTACTAATTTATGGATAATTTTGTTAAATTAATATATTCTTACTATATTTTTCTAAAAAAATTAGAAATGTATTTGGCTCTGGATTATTTTTGAATGAAAACTCTTATTACTATGTTGTTCACTTAAATTGAAATTATCTTCAAATAAAGATCTCATTTTTAAATATATTGAAAGCATATGTTAGTCGTTCTGGTAGTATATTGATTAATACAGAACATTTCTTAAAGTAAAGAGATTCAATGAGTATTTGATTTCTTGCAAAAGAAAATCATTCAAGTCAAGAGAGAAGAATATCTGTCTGTTTGATTTTTTGGTACTCTATTTTGGTAAACATTGTAATGTCAATGAAAAAAATTTGAAATTGTATTTTTAAGATTCAATATCATAACTTTTTTTTTCCCATTTTTTATTTTGAAATTTAAACTTGCATTCACTTCAATTTTTTACGTATAGTTTTATCTTTTCACATAAGTAAGATAATCATATTTATTTAAATTTCAATGATCAAATTACTAATTTAATTAAGAAATTGTTCTCTCGTTTTTTTTTTCTTTTCTAAAAACAAGAATACAATTTTGGTTTCTAAAATTGAAGTATAAGTAGTATTTATGTTGTATATTAATCAATATACTACCAAACGTCATGTCCATGGCGGCTTTCTATTAGGAGTGTATTTATTAAATGAATTATAAAAGAAGTATATTTTTTTAATAAAATTATATTGAATGGATTAAACTAGAAGATGGAAAGTAAATGGAGAAAACGACTCGCTATGGCGATAAGTTTAGTGATCATGGCGGCATTCAATTATTTTTGACCAATTCAATTGTGGCAATGGCATCACTCGTAATTTATTTAAACTACCTGCCTCTTTGTTGTTGCTTTTTGCCACATAAGAAAAGAAGAGATCCATCACGTGAGCGACCGGGGTGGTCCCTACCCATTGAAACGCCACCTGTACCCATCGTCAGACCAGACCCATCCGTTTTTATCTTACTCAGAAATCAGTACCATACCTCCTCGACCATTTTCTTACCTTTTTTTTGTTTTTTGTTGTTGTTGTTATTTTTCGAATTTCCTATTATTTTATTTTACACCTTTGAATTTTAAAAATTGGGAGAAAAAGATAAAGAATATTGGAGAGGGGGGTGGGGTGGGGGTCCCCATCGATCTTATCCACAATACATACATACGTGCTAACTCAATGGAGTTGGCACGTGGAATCCGCATTTAAATAAGCGCACCGCTCGGCCGTAAACTTGCACTGTGGTTGGGGAATGGGGCTTCTAGAGCAGCTGTGGGACGACACGCTTGCCGGGCCGCCGCCGGAGTCCGGCCTCGGCAAGCTCCGCAAACACCCTTATTCCTTTTCTTCCCCCTCCAAGGGTACGCCGCTAAAACTCAAAAGACTTAGACTTCACTTGTTCAATTTCGTAAACAAGAAATAAAAGTTAATTTTCTGTGTAGAATCGAATGGGAAGAGCTTGGCGGCGACCTCGACGTCGGAGGGGACGATAAGAGTTTCGAGAAGGATTATGATCGTAAAGCCACCTGGATACCAGTATGGTTCACCACCGGTTTCGCCGGCCGGGTCATCTACGCCGCCGCTTTCTCCTTTTTCCGGTAACTAAATTTGAATTATGGTTTTATTTGTATTAAAGGATGGATATTAACAAAAGGTGTGTTGTATTTGTGTATGGAGGTAGAGAATCATTTCGATTCAGAAGAAGATCGACCTCGGATGCTTACGACAAGGCCGCCGCCGTTGGACCACGGACTCCTACTTCTCCTTACGACATGTGAGATTTAATACTAATAATCACTTTTCTTTCTTGACAAGTGATGTAATACTTTTACTTATGATGATGGGTCGTGTGTTTGTAGCGCCATGTTGTTGTGAATATGAGTCATGCTTTTACTTCTACTCCCCCCCCTTGTACGTACTCCTCAAGGATCTTACTCTTTGTTTCTTTAGTAATGCTTTCTCGTTTACCCATAACACAATATAGTCTACACACGACACAAACACAAAGCACACTCAATAAAATTAAATAAATATTACAACCATATAATCAAACACAATTATGCTTTTCTATTATTGCATAAAATAATATACATGCTTTCTCATTATTTTTCTCCCTCCCTCAGCCGCCTCTCGGCATAAATATTCTAGATAATAATCATAAAAATGAATTTAGTTCCAACTTTAAATCTATTTTAATGGCGCTCTTAAACGTATGACAAATCTTGTATATAGAGAGAACAAAGACCCCTTCATGATTGGATTTACTTTGATGGTTAAATACAACAAAATATATAATAGAGATCATTACAACCAATTAAATTTAATTTTGCAATTATTCATTTGATCGTAGTTCTGGATGATCAGAATAGTATTGTGAATATTTTGAGAATCCTCTTCCACCATCATTTCATTTGGATGAATAGAACGTATTCAATTTTAATTCATTTCTGCCAAGCCAAAAAACAATAATAATAAAAATGGTGGAGCTAAGAAAAAGTATTTCAACCATTCACTCCAACATCGCCTTATCTTGATAGTTAATACACACTTTTGAGCTTATTATTCTGGGAAGACTTTTGAGCTCTGATAGCACTCATTTCGTGCTATATTAACCGTCTGTGTCGAGAAATTGTGAACTTCGATGTGATTTTACGTTAATTATGTAGAAACCAGTTTGGGACAAGGAAAATGATAATGATTAAGAAGGGAATGATAATGAAGAGAAGAATAGAGAGGAGAATGTTAATGAGGTAATGGTTATTTGTGTTTTGGGTGAAGGTAATGATTATGAGGAGAATGATTATTTGTGTTTGAGATAAAGTAATGATTATGAAAAAAATAAAATAATGAATAGGATGCGGACGAAAAATAGTGATGTAATGTATAAAAAAGTGTTGGAGAGAGAATAAAAAAGTAGTTAGAAAGAAAATGAAAAAAATGATTTTTGGAAAACGTGATTATAGAAAGAATGATTCTTAGTAGACTAAATACGGAGAATTATCTCCATTCTAATTCTCTTCTTATTTTTGGTGGCCCAAACACTGATGATTTTGAAAATTTGAAGTTTAAGAAGGGAAAACGTGAGAGGAAAGCATCTCAACGCTAGTTGAAAATCCCAAAACATGAAAATGCTAATATTATTTCGAGAATGTTAATGTCACGTACAAACACATATATTTACGTGAATCATATCATTAATGATGTATCAACTATGAGGGAGAGTCCATTTTATTTTGGAGAGCATCTAAAAACTGATGTCATTAATTCGTTAAGTAACCCTCTAAGATATTTCCACCCAAATAGCAAAGCTCAGGAAAGAAAATGGTACCTTACTCCAAATATATGCTGGGAAAATATCCTCCACGTTGGCTTCAGGTACAACTTTTCTAGCAGTTTAATTAGTTAGTACTAATCTCGACACTGCAACAGGTGAAACTTCATTTGCTACGCATACGTCAGAGTCGAGAAGTTAGCCATCACAAGTCTAATGGCAGTAGCCTTAGTGAGGAATTGGGTCTAGTGAAGTTGAAGATAGGTGCTTTCTTTAGATGCACATAAGTTGACTCGAATACTCAAAGATATCAATAGGTAAGAGGAGTGTTATAGTTAAATTTACTCAAATCCATCTGTTTTCATTCAACAACGAGGGATGACCGGCATCAAGAACAAAAAAGGAAGAAGTCATTTCGACAAGGATGGTGATTGGTTGGCCTACAGCATGTCATGAAAAGTGGGAAGAAAAAGTAAGCTAAAACTTATCCTATTATCCTTCTGGATATCTTGCAAAGTCAATTTTAGCAAGTTTGATCATACCACGATGAACAGACCTCATCATTCTTTTTGTCTTTATTTTTCAGCTTCCAGCTATCTTTTTGGCTTTATTTTTCACCTTCCAGCTATGTTGATTCTGAATTTCAACTTGATGCAAACCCAGAAAATCAGTCACAAAAATGATGGACCTATCCTAACGATCAACGATCTGGCCCAATAGCATTCGGCCCCACAAGTTATCCAGAAGAACTTGGAAGCAACACATAACAGTTGGTGCCAGATTTGTATCCTTCTTTTTACACGAGCTGAATGATTGATCTTTTAGTGTTCTCATTAGAAAGCCAGATTGTTGTGACTTGTGATGTTAATGAGAGTACCACTGCTCCGTTGCACTTTGGCTTCTACAAATCGTTTCCATGCCTTCAATGGCCTATTTGCTTGGCCAGATTCAGAGCTACGTCTTGCTGCAAAACTCGTAAACTCAGTAGAATCGATGTAACCACGAAATTGTGATATGAATCCACCCTCTCGAGACAGACGCATTCTGAAATACCAATCAGAAACAGGTTGGTCTGTGGAGGAAACATCCCAATCGGACTGGGTTTGTGTTTCTTGCTTAGTGGGAGAATTGTTGTCGATAGAAGTAAAGCTGCCAAGGCCAAATGAGTCCCAATCAAAATATGCTGCAAGATCATGGCTGCCCTTCTGTGCTACTTATTGAATGTTTCTGAGTATCCAATGCACAATCGTGTGCTAGCTTTTCTACTTGAAATTTCATTTTGTGCAACTCTCGAAGCAACTGTTTCAGAGTTGAGTAAATCTTCAAATTCAATGGGGTCACCAATAAGAAGCGTCACCTGAAGACACCATGATAGAAACCTAAGAACACACAATCGAATAACAAACAATATTGTATTTCTCGGATAACAAAACACATCTCACACACTATTATTAAGGAAGGAACAACGGTATTGTGAAATAGCAAATTCAATTATTTTTATTAATATTTAACAAAATCTAAGAATCAAAGAAATTCAAAGACCTTGACCAAGATTACATACTAAGCTAAAAACCCAACTGACTCTAAAATATTAGGAAAACCGAAGAGAGAGAGAAAATGCCATGGCTCTCTCTAAACCCAAGGTTCGTAAAAACATAAACATTCAAATTATGTAAAATCAGAGAAAAGATCAGCCATAGCAAGATTCAAATTCAAATTCAAATTCAAATTTTAAATTGATGGAATGGGACTTTATAGTGTCAGAAGAACGCGGCTTCCGAGTCGGTTCAAACGGAAGCCCTTCACTCTTCCTTGCTGCTTAAGTTTGTATCGGAAGGAATATCTACAATGCGTGTCCCACCCCTATCCTATCATAATCCATCACAACAATTTTATTCATCACCTTTTTTTTATAAAACTTTTCATAAATAAGAAAATATAAAATATTTCATTTTCACCTACATCTCATTCAAAATCAAAACTAATTCATTTGTAGCAAAAAATTCAAATTGAGTTCTATCGCTCATTAGCGATAGATGTCAATCACTTATTAATCATAGATGTCTATCACTTATTGAACTTTATTATTAGTTATTGATAAATGTTTAATGTGTTATACATTCAATTATTTTAGAAATTGTGCTCTAAAACTAATACAAGAGGTTGAATCAAATTCCCTTAAATCATTTTTTGCTACATTTAAACTTTTAAAAATATAATAAATTTTTTTCCCTTTTCTACTCATAAAAAAATCTTCAAAAATAAAATATTGACTGTAATTGAATCGGTGACACATAAAAACATGAACTAAACTTTAACTCCTAATTACTTATCTTGATTTAGGCTCAATTATTACAATATATATATATATATTTTAATTGGAAAGAAATGGAACTATAAGTGGTAATATTATACATTTAAAGAAAATTTATTATAATATTATGGATTGAATTGAGAGTTATAGATGACCATCAAAGATGAGAATAGTAACGAATAAAGGTTCGAAGAAAGATAAAATTTTATTCAATATGAATAGTTTGTTGAGGATTCCACGTTAGAAAAATGGAAACGTTATAGCAATATATAAAAATAAATTCGCTATTCCTCTCAAAATTAATTAGTTTTCACATGGATATTTATACTATGTAATATGATAGATCAAAGTTCATTAAACTTAACTCGAGAATGTCGAGGATCCCACATTAAAAATAATGGAGATCTTGTAGCAATATATAATTTTTTTTAAAGGATTTATATATAAAAGGTTTACGGAAGTTTGTTTTTAGGTACATACATATGTTTGACTTACTCATTTTTTTTCTTTCTCGTAGTACCTGACTTAGGGATGAACATGATTACTTTTGTTTTAAAAAAAGTTTATGTTTTTTTTTATAAAACTTCTTTTTTTGTAATATTGACTTTAATTTTTTACTTTATGAAAAAAAAAACGATGAAGAGCAAGAGACAAAAGAAAAAAAGCAATTTACAAAAGAAGTTTGAGTCTAATTATGTTCTTTAACGGTAAATTGAAAGATTCAAATTTACAATTACTTTTGATGAAGAAATTTGAATTTGTAGGTGGAGCTTTTATTTTAATTAATATTCATTATTTGGTTTAAAAGTTTATTCATTTGTCTTTTTTTTAGATTATAATAATTGAGTGGTGGGAGACTCGAACTCAAGATCTTTTGACTATTAGATGTATATTGATGTTATTGAACTATTGCTTTGATTGACATTCATTTCTCTCTTTGTCCTCTGTAGCATATTTTTTAATTGTAGCACATTTTTTAAAATAAATTCATATTCTAACATTATTAGACTTCTATAAATTCAACTGATAGATTTTAGATTTATAACAGTTCAATTAATAGACTTTAGACTTCTATCACTTCAACTGATAGATTTAGACTTGAATCTGTTAAACTTCCAAATTCAACTAATAGACTTTTATTAGTCCGATTGATAGATTTCAATCGATTTTGATTGATTGGACAATGCAAATTAATAGACTTCAATCATTTTTGTGCTACAAATGAATAAGTTTAGGAATTGTGGTATTACATGAAATTATTTTATTTTTTATTTTGAATACACGTGCAAAATCCCCTAAGATTTAGTGTAGCCTTTCATTTTATAGAACCTAGGGTTGAGTAGGTTTAAAATAAATAATACTGATACAAGTTGTGGAAGTTAAGTAGGGTGTGATTGATGCGTACAATTTTGATGGAATGGAAGCAATAAATCAGATTATGGAGCAACCACTGGGATTCTCATCGCTAATTAAGGTACTCGAATGGGCTCCACGATGGAGACTTGGGTGGTGAATGTGCATACGCATACGCATACGCATACGGTGGAGGCGCAGCGTAGCAAGTGGTTTCATGGGTTTTGTTAGCCGTTATTAATTTCTTCATCAGTGCTACCTTCTTCCTCTATGTTTGTTGTTACACTACACTCACTTTGTGCTGCTTTCGATCCATTTCTAGTACTCCCTACATTGGATTCATTTTAAACAACAAAATGAAGTAAACCTCACAAACTGAGACTGCTGAATTTTTATATAAACAAATACCTATTTTCTTCCATTAATATAATATTTAATATTTGAAATTGAATTCCTCAAATATCTCTATATATGAGAATGGAAAGAAAAAAAATAAAATGTTTGAATGAGTTCAACCATCTAATGAAATTACTTTCCTACTGATTTATTTGACATGTAAAATCTAATGAAATTACTTTCCTACTAATTCCTCAAATATCTTGAACATTACTTTAGATTTTAATTTTGCGAAAGATATTACTTTTACCATGTAATATTATTAGATCTATCCAGAACGGTGGAGAAGTGATTCGTAACTGAGAGCAGAGGAGAAAGAATCTGAATCAATTTTATTAATTAAGGAATGGAGGGATTTATCAGATCTGGAGCTATACTGAAATTACATTTATACCCTATTCTAATAGTACAAAAATATCTCACATATTTTATACATCTAATAAGATCAGAGGTTAAATTTGAACGAAGTAAAACTCACTAACCTAGAATATCACTGCATAGAAGCACTAAAAAAGAAACAATGAAGGAAAGAAAAAACAGGAGAAGAAATAGGATCTATTAAATATGAAATCTTATTATTCAACAAATCTGTATTGTACAAGAAATATTCAGTACAGTTTCCTAGATTATGAAATATTTTGATTAAAGCTACTAAACAAACATATGCAGGTATATACTCAATAACAAGAGAATTATACTATATTACAATTACTTAAAAATGATAGAATAAAAAAAATTACAATTTAAATATAACTCTAAAAATTCTCTTTGTGGAAATCAAATTTGGTGGTTGTTTTCCTAGAAAAGTCTTGTGACAATCTCCTTAGCTCTCCTACCAGTCCTTGTGCTCCACAGTAAAACACCCCTGCATTCACATTTCAATCCAATTAGATCAATTTTAGACGAATTTATGTCACGTGACGGCGGGTCAAATTAACCAATGTACTACTACATTACCAATCAGTTAATAGTGCTAGTCATCGAAACAACAATATCATTTGCGAACTATACAATTTATGAGAGAGCGATTTGTAATCATCTCGAAATCATCAGATCAACTTCATAATATGTAAACTTAGCAAAAGACTTACCAACACGTTGATTAGGATGATTAACAGCAACATGCTTTAGGACATTACGCCAGTTGGGTCTAGCAAAATGAGTCTTCACGCTCGTCCCCGACACGATATCGACACCATTCTTGGCATGGTTAAGATCTTGGAGCATGGTAATGAGGGCAGACCGAGCATCGCCCTCTTCATAAACACTAGTCAAGTAGTTGTGCAGCTCAATCACTCTGTCTCCGTCATTCTCAGCAACTTCATCCATGACACCTCTAAACCATTCAAATGAGCCCTGCTCTCTGGTGACCCAATAGAAATAAGCCCGCTTGGTGACAAAGGGCTTGGATTGCTTATCGGCAACACCATTTTCGATATCTTTCTGCTCCTTGATGTTGTTGAGTACATCCTTGACGATGCTGATCAGTGGGGTGGCGCCGATCCCGAGCCCAACGAGAAGAAGAACGTCGTATTGTTTGTAGTCTTGAGCTGGAGCTCCATATGGTCCGTCTATCAACAGTCTTGGCAATCTGACTTTGTTGTTGCTTTGGCCAATATCAGCTCTTAAAAGACCACTTTGATCAACAGATGGAGGCTGACATATCTGATGACAGAGAGGGCAACACTATTATATATAAAGCAAAATCATTTCCCAAAACGAGATATAGAAACATTTAACTTATAATTAATTTTAGTCATATGAAATTGTTATGTAACATGATAAAAAATGTATAGCAAGTACCTTGGAGAAAAGGGTCTTAAGCTGTGAAGTCCAATCTCCCACAGTGCGAATGTGAATGCTCAAGTAATCATCCCCAGGAGCAGATGTAATCGAAAATGGATGCCTGCAACAAAATTTGATCACATCCGTTGATTCCAAGCAAACCAATTCTCATGATGATCATGGTGATGGAGTAGATCAGACGGTGTAGGATTTACCATTGGAAGGGAGAAATAACAGAACAGTTCACATATATGTACTGCCCACTTGTGTATTTGAATCCTTGTGGCTTTGACATTTGCAATGCCAGAACATTTCCAGGATACACAGCAACCTAAAAGGTTTCATTATTCTATCAGCATAAATTTATTGGTACAAACTTGTAAATTTCTAGGCAAACAAACAAAAAAACAGAGTAAAAGTGTAGATGTTGACCTTTAGGATACACAGCAACCTAAAAGGTTTCATTATTCTATCAGCATAAATTTATTGGTACAAACAAAAAAACAGAGTAAAAGTGTAGATGTTGACCTTTAGGATCCTCACTGTTTTGTAGCCTGACCGAAACGCGCGAATCAATCGTTCGCACGCGTAGAGCAAAACTGGAACAGCTAGATACATCCATGTCTGTGGTCGACAATGAAACATAATGTCATATGGTTGTTGTTTGATTACTTTTTTTTGTTTGGTATAAAGTTCGCTTCGACCAAAAATGCTTACCGTCTTTTTGTACCATTTCTTCGAGAGGTAAAGGTAGTAGCCGTGAATGAGGAAGAGGACATAGACAATGACAAAAAGATGGTGAGAGTACCAGAAGGCATTGAATCCTGTGAGTCTCTTGATGGTTTTGGGGAGGTTGAGGCGGTTGCGGCGGAACCATGGCTGAGCCAAGGTGAATGCTATAATCATCAGGACCACCATCACCACCCCGGTCCACCCTTCTGTCCCCTTCACGAACCACCAGTAGTTATTCGGGCGCACTTCCCCGAAAAATGGCTTCATTGGTTCGTATTCGGCATCGGTTGCATGGAGTAGTTTTGGAAAGTCGCATGTAAGATGTGCTCCAGCATGTAAAATAACCCCAATGGCTATCCCAACGGCAATTACCTAGACCAAGCAAATGCAGATTCACATGAGATTTTACGTCAACTATTGAACTGAATCAATAATCATGGACTATAGTACATTTTAACTTTCTATATAAATCTTTAATGCTCCTTACATGTGTGAGTTTCAAATACTAATCTTATTCATGAAACTTAAGCTACTGATAAGTAATATCAGGGAGGAAATAGTGTCCCCAAGGATGTCTCAGGTGCCTAACTTAGGGACGGGTGTGTTTACCCTCGTTTCAAAAAAAAGGGGAGGAAATGGAATACTGAATACCTTAATCAACCCATAAGCAATGCAACTTGCATACACATCCAATACTCATTTGAAATGAAAACTCCCCCAGCAAGAGAAGCAACAAAAGTGAAGAGAGACAAATGATGAAAAGAACAAAAAAGTGAAAAAGTACCTTATGGAAGTTGACATTGTCATCAAAAGGAAGAGCAGAGCCAAGGTTGGTGTTGGTCCTGAGCCAAGTGATGGTGTTCCTGCAGACAGGGAGAAGAATGATGGCCATGTTGAACTTGAGGGTCTCGGCGGCACCTTTGGCGGTGGTGACGCAGTAGCCCATGACATGGAACACGGCTCGATGGCGGTACTGGACGAACTTCCAGGCGAAGAGAGCGGCGCAGAGGGCGAGCCAGAGGGAGAACACCCAAATGCGCTTCCAGTTGTCCTCCATGAAGTAGCAGAGTGAGCGGTAGGTGCGCTTTATGGGGTTGGGTTCCTTTGTAGGGACCAGCTTTTGGCTCAGCAGCTGGCTCAGTACGCGGCTGTCTGTCACCCGGTTCACTGCTGATGCTTGGTTTGGGGCTTGGAGGAGTAGCATTTCCAAGTTGTATAGCTGAAACACACCCACACAATTTTATCCCTATATTGAATTTTAAATTTAGTAGTCATCATTTTAGTTAACAAACCTCAATATAGCCAAGGTTGTCAGGGTCCAACTCTTCCATGATTAGAGCAGCATATTCTTCTGCATCATCTTGGATTTTTGATAGCTTATTTGCTGAAGCACTCAATGCAATAATCTGAAATTAAAAAAAAAATAAAAAATTATATATATATATATATATTTATCAAGTTGATTATTGATTCATACTTTTATAACTGTTTTTATTGAATACAAGTTTATGAATAATTCAGAAAAGAAATTTGTTAATAAAAAGATTGTATAAAAAATTTAAGTTAAATATTTAAAAAAAAAAATATCTGCGACTGTTTTTTTTTTTTTTACAAAATATTTGTGAGTGTTTGATTTAATTGATTGATAAATATTTTTATACTCCAAGAAAATATTGTTTTTTATTAAAAAAAATATTTATTTGATTTGATTTTTCAAAAAGTGTTCATTTGTATCCTGTAAAAAAAAAGGAATAATGTTTAAAAATAGTAATTCAAATATGAATTGTATATATTTATATCCATGGATGTATTTGAAAACAGATTTAGAATATATAGATAATTTTGTTACTACCTCCTTGACTTCTTTTCCAGTAATGCGACCATCGGCGTTCTTGTCCACCCTGCAGCATCGTAGCATTTGTTTCATGAATCGCCATTTCCATGGCCCACTTTAGAGAGAGAAAGGGAATCATGATTCTTACATATCGAAGAAGATTTGAAGCCTCGCATCGAAGCTTTCATCGATTATTTGCTCCCAAAATTCACGCAGCTCCGTCTTGGTGATGGAGCTGGAGGCTATGCCTCTTCTTCGACCCAACGCCTCCAACAACTCGCCCGCGAACTCGCTCGACTCGTTCATTCCTGACCATTCGACCATTCATCAACTCCGAACGGTAACATTACACAGGTTTTGAGTAAAAATGCGATTATACCTATACATCTTGCGAATAACGACTTCGGAATCTCTCCGTTCATGGCGAGTTGGTGGAATCGATTCTCGATCTCTGACCAGGCTTCACTTCCGACCGATTTGGTCATGAATCGGAGGCCAGTTAGGGCCCGGTTCGCACCGGATTTGGTTCGGTCGAATCGCTTGAAGCTTTTGGAGGAAGTCATCCGTTTCAGTTCCTGCGATACTTGCTTCAATTTGAAGGACAATTGAGAGCCTAGCGTAGGGCGTTTGGTCTCCAGTCGGGTGGCTAGCATTGCCGTTTCTGAATCTCCGCCTTTGATGTTCTGAACGGACACCGTGTCCTCGCGAACATCTAAGGTAATCTCTACGTACTCATCGTCGTCTTTGACTCTCATACTGCTTCTTGTGCCGTAGCTGTTGGTCCTTTGGTAGGGAACGGAAGGTCCCGTCAATGGACCGCTGAATCCAACTCGTTTGAAGCTCCGGCTACCTGTGCTCTCTGTATCTGACCATGATTCTCCAGGTTTGTTCTCTTGGCCTTCCATTCTTCAATCTGTGATGCGCACACCAAGTGTTTGTTGTTATGCCTGACAGACTCAAATGTTAGAAAAGGTTAGGCATAAAGATTAAATCAACTAACCATCACAGGAGAGACCTAGTAGGTAGTTAGTTGTGTTTAATCTTCTTCCCAAGAGAGAAAACAAGTCCTAGGATCAAGTGTAAAAGACAAACAATCACATTCACAGGTCATATCCGAACCGCTACTTCAACGAAAATTACACACAAATGCATGCCTACAGTTGTTGACTAAACAAGAAGGGTGTAAAACGATCACAATCAGGCTGTTGATTCAGTAGTGGAAAATGGGCAAAGATCCAAACCTCTAGATTGTGACAGATTGTATCGACAAGATTGGAAAGAAGCAAAAAAAAAAACCCACCCAACTGAGGATTAGAAAGAACACCCATGATTTCACAACAAAGAAATCAAATAGTTTTTAGTTTAGGAAGAGAAAGAGAAGAGTTTGTTAGAATTCAATCTAAGCTGACCTCAAGAGAAGAAGAGTGGGAAAGGCTGTGATTGTGAAGTTGTTAGAAGGGAAAGAGCTTTATAGTGGAGGGGGGATTTGAAGGCTGAAGAAGATCATTCAAAGTTTTATGGGTTTAATTCTAGGGGCGCATCTGGGTTATGTTGGGGGAGAGAGTGGGGTTGTTGGCCATCATCCTGTTTTCTTATGCGAAGAACTCTTTTTTCCTTTGCATTAATATATATATATCCACACTTGGTCAATCTTGTCAAACAATATTACAATGTTAACAAACTAGGTAGAAGAAAAGAGAAAAAATTAGCCCCAATTTTACCTTTTACATTTCTATGAAGCTCATAAGGACCGACCACGCTCATGAATCATCTTCATTACAATGGGAAATATTAATAAGATTTACTTTATAACACTTGTGAAAGACTAATTTGAATGGTTCTTTTTCCAAAACTATATCTTAGTTTTATATTTTTAGATCAATAATAATCATTGGAATTTGAAAATTTCATATTTCACCCTTCTCATTTGAGATTGGTTTTGGAAATAGATATTACAGTAAGATTTGAAGTCGGTCCTTCTCTTTAGCTGGCGTAGTTGCATCATTGCATACATTCTTTGAAATCAAAAGACGATAAAACAAGAAATGGATTTACTAGAACTATTATCATCTTTCCACTATTTATTTATTTATTTTATTTTTTTATTTAGAACTTTATTTAACAATGTTGAAAGGAAGATTCAAAATTATATTTTCATCATTACTTAATTTTGTTTATTACATGGTATAAAATGTCGCTAAGTTATGCTAATATTTTTTTTCAGATACATAAAATCAAAACTTACGTTCTTTTTTATTTAAATAATTCATTTTCATTTTTAAAATGAACTATTATAGGAGTATTTATAATTTAGCATGGTTTCGCTAAATTATAATTTTTGAATAAAAGACACAAAGTATTTTTTTTTTTTTTGAAACAAAAGACAGAGTATTTAAAGTTATGTTAGTAGCATTATTGAAATCCATCAACAATAAGGTGAAATAAAATTGTCCAAAATGATTCTTATATATTTTTTTTTTGAATAAGTCCAAAATGATTATTGAATGTATATCTATAATATGAAATTTCATTTCAAAATGAATGATTATTGAAGTGAATATTATATTTAATTCACAAATTTAGAGTTAACTTGAGTGAATATAGTTTTGAGATGAAATTCATCTTATAATATATATAAAATTTTCTACCCGCATCATCGAGAGTAAAGGAAGACGATCGTTTTACTTTAAATCATGAACAAACATATCATAGAACATTAAATATTCCTCTCTCATGTAAGATTAAAATATTAGGGTAGTTAACCAAAAATAATACCATTCAATAAAGAGTTCATCATCTTTTGTCCTTTAAATATATATTATTTATCTGATTTGTTTTGTCTCATACTTCATTTATTTATTTTTATGTTTAAAGGTTTTCAAATAAAAAAAAAATACTTAATGACATTGTGATTTTTTTTTTTGAAGAATAATGACATTGTGAAATTAAGTGATAAGATATTTACAAGAAAAATTCATCAAATCATGTACTGAGACATGATATTTAATTTTTTTTAGTCCAAATTAGAAAAGGAACCACAAACAACATACGCTCAAATAAGATGAATGTCAAACAGGATCTTTAAGATTAAACTAGTGACATTGAATTAAATTATAATCAATTCAACCAAATCGACAAGTCTCTAACTCTTTTGATATATGATATTTAATTCGTATCATTCAATTATTAATTTCAATACATTTTTTTGCTGGAGATTTAATTTTAAAAAACTTAGTTCTATTATGATTGTATGTATATATACACACTTTATGAATATTGTTTAACAATATTCTTTATAGCTTAGCATATAAAATACTAACTAGCTTTCAAAAAAAAAAAAAAAAAAAATACTAACTACTATTTTCAATGATTTAATTCTTCATCACATAATTGTTAAGACTCAAAAAAACATATTTTATATAGCTACATTTTTTTTAGTTTCATGCTTTAACTTAATTTTTTTTTGTAGGATTGGAAATAGTTTTAATAAATAATTTCAAAATTTTTGCTAAAATTAAATAAAAAAGTTTCTTTTAATTATTTTTTTTTCTGAAGATAATATGATAAAGCACAAAAAATAGCTATTAGTAAATTGGTATGATATATATATATATATATATATATATATATATAATATAACAATATTATCGATGATTATTTGAATTTATAATTTTTTGCTTATTAAATCTCACATCATTTCATTTGAGCTATGTTTTCATTGGCAATTTAACCTAATTTTTCTAACCAAAAGAAAAAAAAATCTTATTCAACCTATTACAAAAATATTTAAAATAATTATGGTTTAAATATTTTCTGTTTTTTACTTTGATATCGGTTCATTTCTTTCCTTCATAGTCAAATTGTTTATTGTAATTTTAACTTTTATCCATTTTAGTCTCTACCTAAAAATTCTATTTGTCAAAAGTGACAATTTTGGTCTTTGCTTGCAAATTCTACATAAATCTTAATTAACATTTGAAGTTAGAGTAAGGTTATGTCGAAATTCATTTTTCTTTATTTCAAAAAAAAGAAGAAGAAGAAGAAGAAATTATGATATAAGAAAGGAAATACTAAAAAAAGAGTTATTTTTAAAACAAGGTGATGGGGTCAAAAGTCAAGATAATATTAAAGAACTTGGATATGAAAAGATTAATTCAATCAATAGGGGGAAATGACTATCTTAGAACAAGCTAAAACGTTGTGAGAATGTAACAAACAATTGCTTGACAACTCTTGCTCACCCACCACATAACTAAAATACATCATCATGATCATATGCACTTCTATGCCAAAGGTCATAAATTTAATATTTTTTTATTCAAATAAGTTGACAAATTAGTCTTAATCAGTCCCCCCCTAACACCTTTTTTTTTTCCTTTAAAAGAATCCAGCCCAAATTGAATATAGTTGGATAAATATTGCTCTTTGTTTAATAATCTTGGACGATCTTTTTTAAATTTTGATCATTATCCTTAAAAGTAGCTTTTTGTATAAATTAATGTTTAGTATTTAGTCTAGGTACGAGCGTAGTTATTCCAAATATAGTAGAGTGAATTTTCAATTTTTTTTTATTTGTAAAAAAAAAAATCTTAAGATTTAAATAGAAGAGTTGCAGAATCTTATGATCTTCCTTTTTTTTCCCTATAAAAGTTTGTGTTAGTGCTAAATATAATCATTCTTCATTGAATAATCATATATTTATAGAGATCATAATGTACACTAATATCGCTGAACAATTGTTCTTGTTGGCTATGATTTATATATCTTTAAAGTTATGATTTATAGTTTTATTGGTGATTTACCCTAATATAAGACTAACTAATAGTTTTAAACCCGCAATTCAAAAAAAAAAAAAAAAAATTTAAACCCGTAAAAGGAGCAGTACTCCAACATTATGTATTATTACAGAGTAATCATGTAATTATGTGTTTGAATTTTAAATGTTATTAAATTTAAAATAGAGGAAAATTTTCATGTGTATGGTAGCTCAACAATTTAAAAATATGACATAATTAGAGGCACATTTAAATTGTTTTACAAATAAAAATATTTTAAAATGAGCCTCTAATAATGAATTAGGTGGAAATTTCTATGATCTTTTTATCGGTCTCAATTTTCTATTATATATAAATTTTTTTATAAAAAGTTATTATTAATATATATATATATATATATATATATATATATATATTTATATAATAAGTCGAGGGAAGTGAGATTCGAATCTATAACCTCATGAATGTCGGTAGAATTCTGCTTTTGTTAGTTATATATATTTGACGTATTCGACTCTCTATGTTATATATATATATATATATATATATATATATTTTTTTTTTTTGAGGACTCTCTATAATATTTGATCTATGACTGGAAGTGTTAAAAATGTATTAGGACTTCTATTTGTTTTATATGTATATATAAAAGGTTTGAAATGCATTTAATTGTTGCTAGAAAATATTTTTTAGGGTAGTTTCACAAGTTCGTAAACTATATGAAAGAAGAACAACTTCCAAGTAGCCAAAAGACTATATGTTTAAAAATAGACTATTAGCCAAAAGACTAATATAAAAATACTTCAACAACATAATTAAACACACATATTAGGACCTTTTTTCCTTAAAATAGTTAGCCAGAAGACTCTGTTTAAAAACAGATAATAGGTGTACTCAAAAAAAAAAAAAAACAGATAATAGGCTTTTAAAGCAACTTTGAACCCATAATTTTAAAAATATGAAAGAACTACCTTGAAAGAAGCTGTCTTGAAATACTATTTTTAAATGGTGTTTATTTTAGGTAATTAAGTAGATATTACAAATGGATTTTTATAATTTCTCTTCAAACAATTATAATCAAACGAGCGATTTTATCAGTCAAAATAATTAGTCAGGTATACTAATTCATTTCTAATCATTCATTTCTAAACATTAATATCTAATCATTCATTTTTAACATTTTTAAATAATCACTCATTTTTAACTACATCCAAATAAGTTATTGTCAATAACACCTCTACAAAAACCATAATTCAAACAAGTTATTAGTTGCAATCGCTCTATAAACAACTACATCCAAACAAACCATTACTAAGATTCAAATCTCTAATCACTTAAAATAACCTCTTATTTATAATCACTCAAAATAATTACTCTCCAATTCGACATTCAATTACCTTCTAAATGTTTTTGAGACAAATTCTTAAGTTATAATAATACATATATCTCGTCTTTTTTAAAGAATATATGTATTTGGTTTGTTAATATTCTTAACATTATGTACCCTTTTTTCTTAGTTTTAAAAGCACACATCATTTGATTATTTTCAAAATTTCTAGATATCTTCCACAGAGCCAGGCCTAACAATATAACCGTAGTTAGAACCCAACCATTAATTAATTAAGAATGTGGAAATTGATGATATCAAATAATTCGGAAGATACAGAACAGATTTGGTTCAAAATTTCATGGGTCAGCCTAATTAAGCAGCCACCTGGTTTCAATTATGAAGCCGAAAAAAAAAACAATTCCAAGTAAAAGCCACTCTCTTTGACTTTACTTTGGTGTTGTGATTTATTAAATTATGATTTGGGTTGTTTCTTATGAGGTGTAATTTTAGAGAAATTTTGAATAATGATTTTGTTAAGATTAAATTTATGAAGTCTAAGTTCAAATAACGAAATTGTCATAATTAATTGGAAGTGTGTGTAAGGGGGTGTAAAAGTATATAATACTCTTTTTGTATATCCTAAGTATATTGAGAGAAAAAAGGTTTGTTCCTCTGGTTAGAGCTTTTGACCAATAGTGACCCCTTCTCTCATGGGTGGAAGTTGCATTTTTGTGGGATTTGGACTTTGTTTTCACGCGTTTTGTGTTTGTTATGGAGTTGTTTATCATCCAATAAGTTACATTTTTTGTCGAATATTATTAACAAATTGAGTTGGCATTTAGCCGTCACACACGTCAATGCGACAGTAACAAAGGCGTGGTCTTATGGAATACTACAACTTCTTCGGTTCGAAATATTTATTTTCATTTTTATTTTTGCTACTCAAACTCTCCGTTGTAGGGACAGTTCTATCAAATTCGTATTTTGTTGTTTTCGTTTGTTTTGGTTAAAGGAGATGCTGATTGATAAATTATTTTCTAAAAAATAATTTTGGACTCTTATTTTTGGACGTTTTAAACTCTTATCTTTTACTTTTGAAGGGTTCTTGTTTTGTCATTATGTTATTAAGATTAAACCCTTAAATCTTTTTAGTGTCAATTTGTGGTTATTATTTACTATTATTTTCATGGTAGGATTTATCGGTGTTTATATAAATTGTCCGAATTGAAAACTGTCTCGTAATTTTTTTAGGTTCTTTACTAACTTTCCATCTATAGCTTGGTCATGGTTTGACATATGGGAGGGCTAGACTAAAAAATTTGGTGTAAGTTTTAGTTTTTCATATCAATAAAATATTTGATTTTAAAATAATGTGGGGAATAGATAGAGACTTCATAATTATTAGAATAATAATAATAATAATAATAATAATACCATTCCGATATTATCATTTGATTTTGAAAATGTAACATGGTTTTGAATCGAAATCTCTATAAAAAAAAATTTATATTCCTTCTAAGTCAGTATTTGAATCATCACCAAATTTCAAAAATTGATGCACGTTTTTGCAAGCTACTATTTTTAATTTTCAAATTTTGATTTGATTTTAAAAATATTTCATTACAAGTTTTACTAAATAATTGTATGAGAATGACATAGTTTGTGGTTTAGGTGAAATATCACATTAGTTTTTCAACTCAACAAAGATAGATAGAGGAACTAAATTTCAATTGTGGGCTTTATTTACTAAATTAAGCTCATTGTGGAGGAAAGAGATTCCTATTTTTTAAAATGATTATTCGAGAAGGATTCATATATTAATTAGTTTTTTCTGAAATCGAAGTACTAAGACAATATATTTTTAAACTTTTATTCTTTTAACGAAAACAAAAATTCAACCACATAAATGTGTCCGACGGTCAGTGGAGAAAAAATCATTATTTAGAATTCACCTCACTCATTTGTTGAACCAAAGAAATCTTATTAGTTTTTCTATTTAGTAGTTTTATTAAATATAAACATAATGTTGAGAAGATAAGTCAACGAGCGCATCTAGTGTAGTGGTATCATAGTACCCTCCCACGGTACTGACCGGGGTTCGATTCCCTGGATGCGCAGCTTAATTTCATTTTATTTTTTTATGTCATTTATATTAAATACTGTAATATATTACTCTGGAGCGCCATCAAAATTGAACCTTTTTTTGAGAATCCATGAAATTGAACTTCAAATATAAACAAATGTACTTTTTATTTAAATTTTTATTTTTGTTAAAGACTGCTCATTTATATTCCTCTAAAAACTAAAAAAAAAACTTAATATTAATATTGTACAAAATGTACGTTTATAATATTAATTTTAATTTTCCCTTGAATTTTAATAATATTTTGTAGAATACTAAAAATAGGTAAAAGAAAAATGGAATTTTTGCTTCAATAATTTTAATTATAATATTTTTTTTCTAAAATATTTTATTGCTGACTGAATTTTGTACATTTATTTATTTAATCAGTTGAATTAATTGCTTTCAATCTATTAAATTTACTTAATTTAATTAGTTGAATTAATTACTTTCAATTAATTAAATTAATTGTTTTGAATCAATTGAGCTATTTAATTTCAATTAGTTGTAAAATGATTAAAGACACCACTTAAAAATATGATGATAAAAAAAATAAAAATACTTATAAAATCTAATTTACTTTTTATTAGAAGTAAGAAAAAAATAAAAAAAACTAAAAATGCGAAGGAAAAAGAAAGATAATTTTTGTAGTATAAATTGGAAGAAATGGACCAACAAATCCTTCAATTATTCTCACATAATATTGAAAACTAGTTGAAATATATTAATACCAAACAAGATAAGCAACTACGCCAATATATTTAAATAAGTATAACTTTGTTACACAAATATTAGGAAACGAACCATACGAAGAAAGTTGAAGTTTTCAACATACATACAAATTAATTACTTTGAAGATCTTTGGATTCTAAAAAAAAAAAAAAAACTAAATGGAACTATAAATCCAATTTCAAAAATGCAAAATTTATAAAAATAAGTTTTTCATATAATTTTCAATTGTTTGGATGAACCTGATAATTAATCTCGATCAACAACCCACCAAAGGATCCTGCTCCGGTGAGGGGAGTAACCTATATGTCTTATAAATGGATGTTGGATTCTCTCACTCTCCAATGTGAAATATTTGTAAGATCTCAACGTGATCCCTCAAGATGGTGTCTCTTTGGGCTCACCAATCGGATTTCAATTTCATTTTTATTGGACCAATACCCATTTAGACTTTATGGACTCTGATGGCATATTAAAAATTATGGGGTTCTACCTCAAATCTTAATACCGGCGGCCCAATGTTACTTTTTGCCCCAAATTTATAAGCCAAATTCACCAGCTCCGGCGCGATGGCGATGAAAACTAGCATCAAACAACCCCAATTTGTTTATCCCCCAAACTACGATTGGAAAGAAGCTTGATCATTCTTGAGAGTGAGGCGATTGTCCTTAACGGCCGCATTCGGAAAATGGGAGGTTTTTAATGATTTGGAGAAGTATGGGAAAGGTAAAATCTTTGTGGGTCAATTTATGAAGTTTTGTTTTTATAAAAATAACAAATTCATTAAAATTGGACGTAAATGCCCCTACCCTACATTTTTCTCAAGGGAAGCCTAAGAACTAATGCAATATTATATACAGGCAGAAAAAGATGCAATCTAAACAACTTTGAAATAAAATATA
The DNA here is from genome assembly GCA_036507275.1 of Sicyos edulis. Classification (NCBI taxonomy): domain Eukaryota; kingdom Viridiplantae; phylum Streptophyta; class Magnoliopsida; order Cucurbitales; family Cucurbitaceae; genus Sicyos; species Sicyos edulis. Next base: position 47,591,665 of record CM071849.1, on the reverse strand, counting down.
AATAAGGAGTCAGAAAAAAACTAACAAAAACAATATAAAATTGTATTCTAAATCCATTCATAATTGTTATTTGCAAAGGACTTGGACTCTCAAACGAACCATCAAGTGTCCCATGTGTGCCTTCCTCCCATGGCCCCTTGTTGGTGAAAATAACTCATATTCTCCATAAGCCCTCCAAATCCTACACTTTCTTGTACTTGAAAGTTCCTCCCTTTTCCTCCCTCGGCCCCCAACAAATTCAGTGTCATCCTCTTCCTTGCAGCCTCGAACATCTCGTTCGACATCGAAATGTCGTCGATCATCTCTACTCCCCCATTAGAAGGCAACAGCCCACCGAAGGAAGAAGGAGCCATTGTCGTAATGAAACCGTTCTGTTAAGAACATGAATACACATGATTCAATTCACATATTTTGAATCGCCCTATTTCTATTTCATCTAATAGATGAAGAAGTCTACCTAAAATTCTCCAACCAATATTAAAAAATAACTAAAGGCTGCCGTTCGAACACCTTACCTTATGATGGATGATAGGCGAACTCAGTACAGCTCCCATCTGTGCCGCTTTCTGTAGAAGGGCGGTGGCGGACGTGAGTGAGGAGGAGGGAAAATGGAGGTCGTTTGATCGATGGGACGGGGCGGAGTTGTCGGGAAGGGAAGACGAAAACATGGATCGAGCAGAGAGGTTGAAGGGGTTGGGAGGGATTGGCATGAGGTGGTGGGGAAGGGCAGGTTGAAAGGAAGCCATTTTGCTGTTTTCTTCTGCTAAGGCATCGCAGAATGCTCTGTGAGTGATGAAGCTATCTCTCCTGCCAAAACAGTTTTCCAACCTTTATTAACTAAATCCTCATAAATACTTTTGGTTTTTAGATTTTGAAATTTTCTATTGTATTTTTCAGTTCAACAATACTAATAATTCATATGTATTAACCTGGAAAAGATTGTGCCACAGTCGCATTTGTATTCTTTGGAGCCACAGGTTTTGGAGTGAGCTTTCAAGTCGGATTGAACTGCATACTTCTTTGAGCATTTCTCACATTTCCACTTCTTCTCCCCATGTTTTCTACTAAAATGCTTCTTGATTCCGGTGAGGTCTCCGAGGGCTCTCGCGGGATTGTGGTGGACGCACGATGTTTCGGGGCACACGTACACCCTCCTCTTCGTCTCGCTCCCGCTCGTTCGCTGCTTCAACTTCCACGGCAGGTTGTGCCCTCGCCTATGCAGCTGCAAGTTCTGGTCTCTCTGAAATCCCTTGTTACATATTTCACAAACAAACCTATTTTTCGCCATTAGGGTTTCTGGAGATAGCGCTACCACTTCAGCATCTGGGCCTATATGACACCACAATTAAATTAAGTTGATGATTATGAAAATGTTCATGTCTCTTTTAGTATATATATATAGTTTTTTATTTTTATTTTTTATATTCAGTACTGTCCAGCCTAGCTTGTAGCACATCTTGATTATTGTTTCTGAATCAATTAAAAAAAAAAATTATAAACACTATTATTTCATAATGCACAAATGTTGTTTTTCTAAATACAAATTAGGAGAGGGGTCACACACCCTACCTAAAGAGTAGTAGTGCTCTTGATTAAATGAGAGTTAAATATTAATTTTTAAAATCAAACCTATGAACATGATGTTGAATTAGATTTCCACCAAACAATGTAACCGATACATCATCAACCCTTTTGGTCACAATGCACAAATGCCATAACCATTCTAAAACAAATTATTGTTTTTTTAATTGTTTTTAATTCTAATATCAATATGATGTACTTTTTTTATAAAAATATATCGATGAAATTAATGAGACATTGAGGAATAGTACCTGTGTAAACTTCAAATAAAGTTGAAAACATTCGATTAAAAATCATTTGATTTTGTGACTTCTGTCCTTTGATATATAATAGACAATAAATAGTTTAAAATTAAGGAGTATTAAATTTCACTACAATTGGGAATTTGTCTCGATAGTTTGTATATTTCGATAGTTTGTATATTAGAATGCATTGTTTAATTTGACGTTGATATATTCTAAAAAATAAAATTAATAATAATAATTTGACGTTGATATGTGACAAAGAGTTTTTTTTTTTTTGGAGGTAATGAGAAAGAGTCTCAAAGTTATTTTTGGCTCCCCAATTACAAAACAGGTGGTTGGGTTATGCAACCTATGTTTGGGGGCCGTTTACTTAAATGGCCGTTTAAGCCTAAATCGACGAGCTCACTTATGAACAAGCCACCGAAGGTTATGCTTAAGCGCCGCTGAGGATTATGTTGAAGTATTGCCTTTACCCACTTTTTTCATCATTTTCTGTTGAATCAAAATAAAAGAAGAAGTTTTTTTTATAAATAGAATAAAATAAATAAATTCAAAGAAGAGAAAGTTGGTGTGAGTATCAGATACTATTTTCGGGGCTGTTTTCATTTTGGAAGCTATAAAATGAAAGACGAGAAGAAAGGAAAAGAATGATAAAAGAAAAGTTCAAGGAAAGATTTAAAAAAAGAGGTGAAAAAGAAGCCACCATAGCTTCTATGTGTCAGCATATTACAAATTTAGAGAAAGAAAAATATCAAGTGATTTATTATTTTTTTCTATAAAATAATCTATTTGTCCAAGAAATTGTTTTTCCTTCAAATTGTTTTTTGTTTTTTTAGCTGTAATCTCAAATTTTTTTTTAATGTTTCCATTAATTTTTAAATATATATATATATATATATATATAAATCATTCATATTATTAGAATGATTAAATATTTTTTAATTTAAAATTAAATCATTAGTATGGTAAGTTAGGATTTTGTTTTTCATTAACTACATAAATTCTTTTGAAAAATGAAACTATTCTAAAAAAAATGAAGGTAAAGATAGGACTAATTAAATAATTTTTTTAAATATTTATAAATTTTATTTAAAGCAATTTCAACTAATTTTAAAGAATTTGGAGAAAAAAAATTCATAATCCCTCTTATAATAACATGCACTCCAAACACCGTTTATCATAACTCCTATTATAATAACATGTACTCCAAACACCATCTATTATAACCCACCGTTTATGATAACTCATCGTCTACAATAACATAACCGGAACTTCAAACGCACTCCAAAAGTTAAATATGTATGTATAAATATAGATATTAATACCTCCCCATGATCTTTAACTTTAATGTTGTACATAACTTGGCTTCTCTTGTTTAATTAAGCCTTTCATTCTTGCTTGGTTTTGACATATTATATTAATGCCCCAATAATTATTTTACTTTTTATTTTTATTTTTAAAAAAATTTAAGCCTACAACAACTCTTTTGATATGTATATTTTCTTAATATCTACATCTTATTTATTTTTGTATAAACTAAACAAAAATAGTAACTTCTAAAAATTTGTTTTTGAAATTTGGCTAACACTCACTTTTTTTTTTTTTAAGATCAATAGAATATAAGAGCCCATTATAAAAAATTTGAATAATAATATGTTTAAATTTTAAGCAAAAAAAAAACAAAAAATCTTATTGAACCAGACCTTAACTTTTATGTTTTGTTTTAGAAAAATTAAAACTTTATGCATATATCGTTGTTTTTGGAGGTTTTCAATTTTTGTCCGCATTTAATTCGTTTATTCTAAATGGTCCTTTTTATTTGAGTTCTAAAAAACTGATGGTATCCAAAAAAAATTATGATATATCGGTTGGGTTGATTTGGTTGTAATCAATTCTACTTTCATTTAGATTCAATTTTAAAAGTAGATATTTAATTTTTATTTTATGGTATGATGTGTGATCCCTCCCCCATTTAAACTTAAAAAAAGTGATGCTAAAATTATTAATTTAAAATTATGGAAAGTGTAAATTTAGTCTATATTATTTTAGAAGTTAGTTTTAAATTTTCATAAACAATTAATTCATACGACTATAAATACTTCCGGCCACCTATTCAATTCGTCGTGGCTTCTAATGGTTCATGATTTTTATGATTTCATCAAGTTATAAGAATAGAAAAACCTAATTTAAAAATAATATAAAGTGACCTTAATTCTAAACAAACTTAAATTATAATTTAACTAAAGAGGATTGAACGACATCAAATATCACATTTTCTACTCAATCGTGACATTAATAATATTAGGAACAATTATATCTTTTATATTAAATATCAGTATTTCATATCAACAAACATCCAAAAATTAATAAATTGAACAACATGGGGATAAAACTAAGACATTCACAAATATGGGTATGAATATGTAATGAAAGTTGTATTTTGACTTTCTTTTATTTAAATTCTACGAATTTATCCATATAATGTAAAGTAGAATTGTTTGGCCAAATTTTACTTATCTTTATCATATTTCGTCAACCTCAACTTGGATAAATGAATTAAGGTCAGATTTGACCAATAGATCGGATATTGAAATTTATTTTATATAATATATGGTTTCACTATTTATATTAAATCATTTATTTAATTTTAATTCTATAGCGATGCATATTTATTACATTTTTTTATAATACATATTTATTGCATTCGAACCTTATAATTGTAATAATACTGCCATTAAATCGATCAACACTAGCATCTGTATGCCCATCAAACAAATATCATTAATGAACTCTATAAATACATCATTAAAATCCCATAGGTGATTTGGCTTTTCAAATGCCAAAAATATTATAAAATAAGAACATTTCAATTTCTTTTTTCTAATAAATATTTGAGATGAATCTATGCCAACATGGTATAAGTTATTAAAATAAAGACTTGCAAAGTAAAATAGTCTTTTTTTAACTACATTGAAATTTTAAAAATCCTTGTTAACGGATGTTTTGATAGCATTTGCTTTTTATTTAAAAATAAATTAGTATTTGTTTTTTAAAAAATAAATTTAACTCAACAGTTAATTAAAAGTTTTTTTTCTTTAAAAAAACTCTTTAAAAAGTAGGATGATGGTATGAGGAAAAGTCCAAATAGTACATAGCAATCATTGTAATCCCCCCTCCAATAATTGAAGTCCTTCCAACTACCAAGATATTTTAATTTAGAGCTTATAAATAATTATAAAAAAATACACATTAAAAAAAGATGTATAATCAATTCAGAGTACACTCAATACTTACTCTCTTTTTTTCCACCGTCACTAATATTTTCAAAATTGTACCAAAACTTCTAATTTCAAACATATTTTCAAAATATTTTTTTTAAAAACACATTTTTCTAGAAACAAATGTCATCTTATTCAAAATCTCAATTATGAATTTTCTTAATTTTCCTTTCATATTTCACTATCACATCTTCCAACACATCGTTTTTTTAAACAACTTCAAACACATCGTTCTAACAAATCAATATTAAGATTTTATATTAAAAAGTGAGAGAACCCCAACATTTCTAAAATGGATTATGATTAAAAAAAAAGAGAAAGATTATATCATTATTTAATTAATTTTGAAATAAAAATCCATGTCGTTTAATATAATATTAAAGTATATGAAATTTAAATCGATCTAATAAAAGTAAAAGATGTATTAGGGCTTTCATAGTAGTTTTGAGATAAATATATATTATATTAATCATATAGTGCTTGGATACTACTCATGGAATTAAACCTATAATCATAGTTGAAACTGAATTATCACGAAACAATAAAACCACGGACCTATTAACACTTTTGGTGAACATGCTAATATATCAATGAAATCAAACACCGTAAATAAAAGAAAAAGAAAAAGAAACTAACCTGGTGTTCCCGGTAAGTTCCTTTTCTTCTTTGGGACTGAAATGATCTGATGAGATTGAGAGCTTCCATGGCTGAATTCATTCCCTAATTTCTCACCATCATCAGAACACCCTGACATTTTGGACATTGAAAAATGCACACAAAAAAAGAAGAAATGGAAATTATTGTCTTCTATTTGTAAAGAAATGGAAATTAAGAAGGCAGAGAGATTTTTGGGGGCTTTTGCGATTAGGGTTTAGAGGAGAAAGGAAAATTGCAGGATTTTCCCCTTTCATTTTGGTGGAGAGGAAGCTTTCATGGCTGAATTAGAAGAAAATAAAATAAATAAATAAAAAAGGGTTTTTTCTATGGCCTGCAATTAGAGAATTTATAATATAGGTTCCTAACATTTGCCCCTAATCTTAGTAGGAATTATAGGAAATGCCACAATCCTTGTTTACAATAATTCAATCTCTTTTATTAAGGAAAACTAATGATATGTCACTTTTATTTATTTTTTAAAAAAATCATATGTCAATTTTTTTTCCTTGATATGTCATTTTTTTCTTTTGAAAATACAATGATGTGTCACTTTATATTAACTAATAACCGACACGTATAAGATTTTGAAATTTTTTATAATCGAAAAATTGGAGTTAGCCCTCCTGTAAATAGTTCCTAATAGTTAACCTCACTATATCCTATGGGATATTCACACTTGTTCCAAAATTTAAACATAAAAATAATAATAAATTTTATAAGTTTATTCGTGAATTTTTTGAATCTATAACTTTTAAAAAATATATTTAAAATCTTTACCAACTTAATTGACAACCACACTCAATGTGAATTTGGAACATGTTCAAGATGTGGACGTACTTGATCTTTAATCATAGGAAATAATTCATACCAATTATTTGTGTTTATTAATATTAACTTTTGCTCTTAATCTTAGGTTACTTTTTCAACTTCCATACACAATTTGAACTGTTTTAATTAATTTATAAATCTATTTTTTCCCATCTCTTTAAACTTCAATGAAAATTTAATTTATCTTAAGATTATTTTCTTTATATATCTTAGGTTCAACCTTTTCAAAATTATTTGAAATTAAATCAAATGAACTACATCTAGAACTATAATTAAGCAGTGGGATTTCAAAAAAAAAAAATCATTAAATAAAATTTAGTGAATTTGAGAGAGATCTAGCCTTGTAGTTTCACTAAAACCTTATTTACGACCTTGTAAAAGAATTCAATATGTGAGAATTATTTGTTAATAATACATCACAAATTTGAATGATCTTAAATTTAAGATTAAAATCTTCATTATAAGGTATAAGGAAAAAGATTAATAACGTATCGGATATTCTCATTTTACCTCGAATATTCTACGAAAGCATATATTTAAGCAAGCAAACTACATAGTAATTAATGTTTTTTATTCCCTTGAAAGCTATGCACTTGTTTGAAAACTTCCATGTTGGGTGAATGTTCTAAAAATTCATTTATTTTTCTTGTGGGTTGATTAAAAAAAATGAAGAAAAAGAAAAACAACATTTTTTTTTTTTTGAAAATTGGAAAATCGGAGTTTCGTTCCCTTATACCCGAGGCACTATTGACTCGTACCGAAACTGTGGTACTGGAATACTTCGAAGGATATTCTTGTTTAAGTGTTTTCTAACGACCTCGAACCAGTGATTTTTCAAAAAAGCATACTTTGAAATTTTTAGCTTTAACGGTTGGCCTCCACCTTGGAGACACATTATTGTCATTAATTCTTTGGTCTTGTCAAGTTTTATGATTGATATTGTGTCTTTTATCTTTGATTTAAAAACCTCATCTTAGTTGGTGGTGGTAGGTATGATTTTAATTCAACACATATTCAATTATAAAACAAGATATCATCTTTTGCGAAAAAAGAAAAAGAAAAAGAAAATCAAACAAGATATCATCTTTGCTTTTTATTTTTCAACGTAGATGTGTGAAAAGTCATACTTTTATTTTCAAGTATTGCATAAATGTAACTTTTCTTCTTATATGTAATATTATAATACTTGAGATATATATATATATATTTAGAATATGCATACTATTCCATAGAAAAAACTGTTAAAGTCTAGGACATTTGATTTTAAAAAAAAAATCATAAAAGACATTTTATTAGTTAGTAAAAAGACAATTAATTAATTCTGGATATATTGTGATCAACATACATTGAATTTATAACTAATTATTTTCTCTCTCGAATATTTTTTTTTTATCACTAGATCAACCCAATGAGAAAATGTGTGTGATTTTTCCTAAAAATATTGCACCACAGTCAGATTAAAATCATACTATAGTATAACTTTAAGGATTGGTTTGGTATGAATCTAATTTCAATTCTTGTTTTTAAATGTACTCAATCTAATAATTCTATAAAATACTCGTTTATTTGTTTTTAAAAACTATATATGGAATGTGGAAGTTGATTATATCGGTATCAGCACAGGGAGCTTTGCTGCAAAAATGAAAGAATAAGATGTATAACAATTGGACTTGATTGATCACACAACTGGTTTTATGGATGGTTGGTTGAAGATGCTGTTGTTAGATTTCATTCTTTTCGATTGGGATTGGGTTCTACGACTAGGAGAATTGCTATGGATCGACCAATTCTTTTGCAATCGAAACGATCTCGAAGATTTTGTGTACATGTCTGATACAAGAATCACAGATAAGCTATTGCTCCTAAAAAAATGAAGTTTGCCAACATTAGTTATCTTTGCAAATTTAGCTTTCATATGGGTAGTTTGTTTATCTATTATTTCAAAGCATAAGCATAACAAGTTTTAAATAAATATTTTTGTGTATTATCAAATAAAACAAATGATATTTTCATTGAAGAAAAATTATAAGAAGGGCAATCATATTATGCTAATTTTCCTACCGTTTCAAAAGTATCATTTAAACACGAATTTATGAGTATTTTGAACTTCTTAAAATTTTGAAGTTACTTAACGTCAATATTTAAAGTTTCATGGAAACATCAAGGTCTCAATTTACTAGAAACGTCGACGAAAATATCAATAAAATGTCAACGTCTAAACAAAAACACTATAAAACAAAAAAGAGAAAAGAAAAATATTTGAATTAATGAATAAATATCTAACACTATTAAAATATTCAATATTAACATAGAAGGCAGGGAAAGACAAAGATCAAGAGAGAAACAATTTTCGCATGTCAAAGACATGTAATTAGTGAATGGATTAATTTGTAGTTATCTTGGGTGAATATATTTGGCTAGGGTTTTTCTTTAGCATTTGGAGTGAATTTGTAAGAGCTATATAAGTTTATGGGTGGGTTTTGTTATTATTTGAGAGATGAGAGCTTCCACCATTATTGTCCTATTTTGAAGTTTTTTCATTTGACATTTATTATCTGAGCATTTGATAGTGGATGTAGGACTGATTCTCGAATTAATTTATTCGGTGTCATTCTACTCTTCTCCATCCTTCTCTTCTTCTATTTCTTTTTATGTTCATTTCAATATGCAATTATTATTTAGACTTGAAATCTAGGCAAATTGGTAGAAATTGAGAGCAATTTCTTCAATAGACCTAATCATCAAAGAAGATTTTAGAGATTTTATAAGGTTATAAATTCAATTTATCATCACTTGTCTAAATTTTTTTTTTTTTTTTGTACATATTTTCTTGAAAGCCAAATATTATAGAATCAGACGAGGTAAGCATAAGCTTGGTTTAGTGGTCAAAAGGTTAGGTTTTAGGCTGTTTAAAGTGATGAATTTAATATATAGTGGTAACCTATCTAGAAATTAATTTCTTACAGGTTTTCTTGGCATCCAAATGTTATAGGGTTAAGAGGTATGTCATGTGATATTAGTTAAGGTGCTCGCAAGCTAACTCAAACAGATACGATTAAAAAAAAAAACTAGTCTCCCAATAAAAAAATTCTCATTTTCCCTAAGAATATATATAAATATATTTGAAAGGATAAGAATATAAATATATAGGCTTTCAATACTACTCTACTTTTTGTGTGTTTGCTTTGCCTAACCCTATATATGTTTACTAAGGAAACACTCATAGGCACAAACTATGAACCTTCAAGGAAATATTTTGCAATTTAATGCCACTAAAACACAACCCACCTAGCAAAAAGGAGAGCAGAAGTACTTTTCACCAAACTACTTTATTTCTCCTAACAAATTAGGATTAGAAGTGAAATTATTTGAATTAGAAAGAGAATATTATATTAATTGAACTTTACTACAATTGATCATCCACAACTTTTTGTATGTGGAGCCAACAACAATATTAACTTGGTAGCATTAGTATTTACTTGATAACTAAGAGGTTTTAGATTCAAATCATCTATTCCCATTTGTTATAATCTTTAAAAAAAAAAAACTTTTAGCATGTGGATTCACCAAATAATTAACAAATGAATGGTTAAATAAATGGAAGCCAATTGTGTATTAAAAAAAACCTAGGAAAAAGAGCCTAGAACATGGGGTTTTTAAAAACTTTTTTATAAATAATTTCAAATCATGCATCTTCCTACACTATTATTGGGCCGAAAAGAGATGAAAGAAACAAAATTCCATATATTTGTTCAAAATTTTTAAGTATATGTGTAATACTCTTATGGCCATTAACAAATGGGTGTCGTGTGTAATGCACAGTTCTCTTTCTTTAGCATTGAGAGAAAAAAAAAAGCAACTTTTTTTGCTCCTTTCGCGTGGTCTGAACTAAAATGTGAAATTAGTTTTGTATGAATTTTAATTTATGAGATGTTTTCATTTTTAAAATGTGAAATCATGACAGTATAAATATGGACGAGGTACAAGAAGAAGCATGAGATAGAGAGGTTTAAAAATGGGAGACATTAATAATGGGGAGGAGGAGCTTCAACTACCAATAGCAAACATTGGCAGAATAATGAAGAAGATAGTTCCAAGAACAGCCAAAATTTCGAAAGAAGCCAAGCAAACAATGAAGGAATGCGCCACAGAGTTCATCAGCTTCGTAACAAGTGAAGCAGCTCAAAAATGTCACAACGAGAATCGAAGAACCCTCATTGGAGACGATATTTGTTGGGCTTTTGGTGCACTTGGCTTAGACTACTATGCTCACGCTTTTACTATGTACTTGCTCAAGTATAGAGAAGTTGAGAGAATCAAGCCTCAATACTGCCAAAGCGATAAGCCTCCAAAACAAGAAGCACATGAACATGAACGCGATGCATTTTGTTTTGGTGAGATGGGTGAAACCTCTCAACCAATTTAGTGACATCTCTGAAATCAGTATTAGAGATGTCTAATAAAACTAAATAAATAAATATATAATTTTTTATGGATGGAATTCTCCAATCTAGCTAAATACAATGCATAAGTTTAACATAGTGACTAAACTACATTTAAAAAAAAAAAAAACAATTCTCAAGTACAAAATAGTAATATGATGTATAGCATCTAAACTATATTGTAGATAAAAGCATATGCTTTGAACTTTTAAATTTTAGTTGGCTTTTGATTGTGACACTCCTAGACCATGATCATAAGTGGAACATCGAAGATTAAACTCTCTTTGACAAAAAGTATTTCCACTCATTCACTTGAAGACATTATATAGAGTTGGGGACATTGTACCATATCCAATATCTATATTAGTACTTATTACAATTAATAAGAGGCAACCTAATTTAAGCATTAATCACTTATATCCTGTTTTCTACTCACTCTTAAACTTTAATATGGTCAATGATCCAAGTGTTGAGCAAAACAAGATTGGTCTATTCTTGCTTTTCAACTTTGAAGATGTTGATTTTGGTTTCTCTTACCATGTAAGTTTGTTTGTTTAGTTCAACCTAGTTGAATTACTAGCTATTTGTATTTAAAAATTCTATATATCTTGTGTTTGTTTAGTTCAATTAGAGAGAAATTCCACGGGGGAGAGGAGACCCTTGTTGCATTGTATGACAGTGTTTAGTGTTTAGAGTCCAAGTTATTATTCCATGGCAGAATCTTAATTTTGAGCAAACTCGTTGATTAATATAATCCGTGGGCCAAGTCTAACTCCATCGTATAAGCCACCCCAAACATACCCTCTCGACCATAAATCAACCTTTTTTCCTTGTACCCATTTGATGAGCTCACCTGCATTACATTACAGTGAGTCCAAAAATTAAGAACTTTATAGTTATTAATTCAACTGAATTGATAACAGAAAAGAAAGAAGAAACATAATATAATAAAAGAGAGAAAACTTGACGACGTTCGATTCTCTAAACAGAAACTCCAAACTGGTAAACAAAATCGATGTTTTTGCATAAATGATTTGATTCTCTTTTTTACTTCAATTTCCCGAGAAAATTATTGAAACCAACCGCCATAAGTGACCATTTCCCATATATCTGACGATTATGAGAGTGATAATTATATATTATACTTGTTATGCGTTCAATAATGATATCTCATCTCAAACCCCTAATCTGAATTTTCTAAATAAGAGTTTGCAGACAAAGTTGGAGTGGTCCAAGAATTTCATAATTGGAGCGCGCTTTGGGCTTGCTTGACAAGATGGGAAACGATTGCCAGCCCTGCAAAAGCCCAAGAAAATTAGTTTAGAATCCAAAAATTCTTCATTTGAGCAGTATTTTGAAGTCAACTTCAAAATATTTGTTGAATCGTAGTAAAATCAATGCTCTCTTTAAGAACCTAATCCAAAAAATGATTGCCAGAGCTTTCTCTAAATGGAAAAGGAAAAGAGAACAAACCCAGATCAAAAAATTCAAACAATAACTGTTTTATAGAGCAAACAATTGGTAAAAGCAAAAGTAGGCTTCAAAAGATGCATCATTAGTAATGGCCATGTGCATTAGTGCTAAAGATAATTTGATACCTACCAAAAAGATAATTTGAAGTTCCAACAATATTGTGAGCAAAATTCCCTTTTCCTTGAGTCAGAAAATTTATAAATCAAATGGGAGAAAAGAAAAAATATGCAATTACGCCTTCGATTTCTTCCCTTTGGCATCGCTTGTCGTAGGTTTCGCCTTGAAGGGCATAAAGGTCTTTCCACCCATAAATGGTTGTAGAACTTCTGGTATTTCGACCCCATCTTCTTTCTGGTAGTTTTCAAGAATGCAGCACATAGTCCTCTCTGTTGCTGTGAGCGTAGAATTCAACATGTGCACATATTGCTTCATCTGCTCGTTGCTCTGCAGTTGCACAACAGAAACGAATCAACAGTTAAACAATTGGAGAGCAAAAGAAAGGTTACAATGAATCTCAAGGTTGTGTATTATCTATTTGCTTCACAAAGTTAATGATAAATCATTAAGACTTACAAGGTTGTCTATCTAAAAAATTTGATGATAGTTCTATCAACCCACCAACTCTCAATTTTGTGTCTAATGATCCCTAACAAGTCCTTGATGTTTTTTTTACACGAACAGGTTCCTAACTACTTGGTGCTTATGTAGCACGCTGATTGTATTATTTAAGTATTTAGAGGAGTTTTTTTTATATTCATGTGTTCAAACTAGCTTACGCACACCTCAACTACTTTCATGGGACAACTAGCTAAGCCTACAATACTTGATTGTCAAGAAAACACGTTGAAAATTAATTTTTAGATAGGTGACCAAATTAAACCCATGACCAAGGCCTTCTTAACCACTAGGTCAATCCATGGTTGTGTAGTTGATTTTAGGCTGGTTAAGATATTGTGGGGCATAGGCATTAAACTTATAGACATATCGATAGAGGACTATTTAACACTTAATGAACACACGTAAAAACTACAAGATAAAAAAACTACAGGCCAATATTAGAATTACATGATAATGTAGGGACTAAAAATTTAAACTTAATAAGTTTAGTCCTATGGAAATTAAAACTATTAAAAACTTGATAAAAACACAGAGACTAGACATACAACCCTGAAAATTCAAGACCAAACTGAAATTACAAGAATGTCAGAATCATGACCTCTTTATTTAGTTAATTAGAAACCAAGCATCCATGAGAAAATTGAGAAAATTGAAAGAATGTAAAAGAGTCAAACAAAAAGAACAATACACGTCAATTAAGTTAAGTTATACGAATCAATTCCTCCCACTTAAAAAGCTATTAAGAAGTTAGCAAAACCAGGTTCAACAATCTTAATGGCAGACACAAATCCTCCAATAATTCAGAAATTCAGAAGTAACGAAAGAGAACTCACCTTCTTCTGACCATATCGAGATTCTAACCTTCTGGACTGATAATCAGTGCAATTTGAACAAGATACCAACTCCCTGTAGGTTTGAGATGCAGGAAACCACGCTTCCAGATCATATTTCTTGGCAGCTGCATCATTTAATGCACCAGAAACTATAGACACAACTTGGTATGGGATATTTAACTGCCAAAAAATATGATCTCACATCAGACAGAGAATACAGCTAATCTTTTATTACAGAGAATAAAATGAAGAAATACAAAACAAAAGAACGTGCAGAAAGAAAAGTCTGATAAAAGTACTAAATCAAAACCTAAAAAGGCGGATTCAATCCAAAAAAGAACTAATGGATAATTTAAATATTAAAAAAAATACCCCTAAAACACGAATACTCAAAGAGAAAGAAAGAAAAGACCGGGCAAAAGACCAGACCTCTCTCAGAGATCTCTACTCAACCCCACTAGAAATAACCTTGTTTCACAAAATAGCCAAAAAAAACCAGCTAGCAAACTTGGAAATCGTAGTAAATGCATAAAAACGTAACCACTAATCAAGGAAAAGAAGTTACACTCTTGTAGAAGTCCTCAGAATTTTTAATCATCTCTTCATGCATGTCCCACGAATCATTGCCATTCGGGCTGGTGATGCAGAATTGCTCTACTTTCTCGAATTGGTGGACTCGGAATATTCCAAGAGTATCTCGCCCATGGGAACCCGCTTCTTTGCGGAAACAAGTTGAATATCCAGCATATCTGTAAAGAACATAAGCAGAAGTAGAAAAAGGAAAAAAATTAAAAAAGATTCCTGAGGGTGCCAGAGGGTAGACAGGCTTTCAATGAAAGGCAAGAACCTTATAGGCAGTTGGGAAGGATGAATCCAATCTTCAAGATGATATGAACTGATTGGTTGTTCAGCAGTGGCAATTAGATACTTATCATCTCCTTCACCAGTAACCTAATAAATACCAATTACTTTACGGTCATATTTTGGCATGCTTCCACGGTCCAACACAACAACGAAAAAACCGTTTTACTAATGAACTGAGACATGTTTTCTGAAATACAGGTACAATCTTATACTTTCCAAAGAAAGAAAAACCATTAAGGTTTTGATTGGAATAAAAAAGTATAGGAAAGAATTTTAAATGATTCAAAAAACAAGAAATGGCTTTAAAATTGTTGTGGTTCAATATGAGAGTGGTTTGAAATGAATTTGAATTAATTTGTTCAAATGTTTACTATAAATGGAAAAGAAGCACCATAACTAGTAACAAACTTTGAAAACCAGTAGAATTCAACCGTTGTATTCTCAAAATTGTTCAAGAACAAAGTATGAAATCAAGCTTTTATTTCAAGAAATAATGAAGGATTTTTCTTTAATCTGTTCGGATTTAAAATTCCTTAAAATCACATCCACACAGAGAGTAATAACATTCAACCTTATAAAGTTCTTCATCAAATTGTGCTAGTTGAGCACATCTACCCATAATATCTTTTCTCATGAAGAAAGGAGTCTGCAGGGCTGTATAACCCCTTTTCTCCAAAAAGTCAAGGCCATAATTTATCAAAGCTTGGTTCAAACGCACACCATCTCCTTTAAGATAGTAGCCTCTACCTCCTGCTATTTCAGAACCTACATATTTCCATCAAGATGAAATTAGCATACAAGCTTAATTTTCTGCCTCTATATATTAGAATTTTTATGCGGATTGGTGGATATAGAATGCATAAACTGGAGGGATAATCAGTCATTTGTAAATATAGTAAAATTTACATCAACTTAGAGCATGTATATAAGAAGTATGATCGCTTCCTTTGATTCAATAATGTCCCAAAAAAGATCTAATAATCACAACTATAATATCTCCCTGTTCATTCTAAAATAGGTGAAGCATCAAGAGAGGATATAAAAGTTTCATATAGATCGGGAGGAGGGCATACAAGAAGGGGCAAACAAAAAATTTCTCTAAGTGTGGAGGGAGATATAATCATATAAATTTTATGGAAAAGGAATACCGCCATCCTAGATCTAAAGACTAAAGCTTGCCACTTATCAGACTAGATGGCTCAGGTATGAATTTCTGAAACATGTACTATGCAGAAAGCACAGTCTACAACTCTTCATTTTGACAATTTTATGTTTATAAAGAAATAAGGATATCAGACCCAGCATCTTGCAAAAACAAAGATATTTTGGTCGATACAAACGTGAAGAAAAACCATAAAATTGAAACACTAGACACCATAGAAAATCTATAGAAGGCATAAAAGATAAACCTCGTATGTACATAAAAGATTGCAAATTTCACTACCTTTTTTTATATCTGCAATTCCAAGAAGCTCAACAAGATCCACATGATTCTTTAGTTTTGTGTTTGCAAGTTTCTCACCCCAGGTTCGAATTACAGCATTATTAGCCTACAAAATGTTGTTAAGTGCAATGTTAAAGAAAGGAAGACCCTATCAAGAATAAAACAAACGCAGTGAAGCAAGCCAAATAAATACCACACCTCATCATTGCTGACGGGAACGGAATCGTGCACAAGGTTTCCGATGATTTCCAATTTGCCATTCAACTGTTTTAACACATCCTTAGCTTCAACGTCTTTCTCAGCGGACAGCTTCTTATTTTCTTCAGTGTCTTTAATCTTCTCGGACGAATCCTCACCAGCCTTCATTCCCAAAATATTTAAAGTAAACAATAGAACACGAAGATTTAACCATACCATAAACACATAGCCATAATTCACAAGACATAAACAAAGATCCCAAAGATCGGAAAACAAACGGTGACATGGACTTAGAAATTCATATTAGTTACCAAACCAAGATAAGATATGGAATCTGAAATGCAGCACAAATAATTTCGAAGAAGAGAGATAGATGAGTTACTATTCTGAGCTGAGCAATTTGCTTGTTGACCTTGTTGAACTCCTTCCTGAGATTCTCAAGCTCAAATTGGCCTGAACAAATTCGAACGCCAAAAAGAGTAAGAAAAAATCAACAAAAAGATAGGGTACAATTGAAAGACGGGGATCATTACGTTGACGCCATTCCTTGTCGAGCTTAATAACTTCATCAACGAGATCAACATTAGCAAATCGCCGGCGTAGAGATTCACGGACGATTTCGGGATTGTTGCCCTTCTCTTCCCTGAACAAATTGATGTCCAACATTTCTCTTTTTCTCTCAGATTTCCCCTTCCAGAAACTGCAATCTTCAGAGCAAGAACAAAAGCTTTAACCTGCAAAACCCTAAACCTGTGATAATCGGTCCGGTTCAGAACTGAACCTGTCTACGATTGGACAAACCGGATTCCAACCGTCGCCTCCTTCAATTTTAGGGTTGCACTAAAATGACCCTATTGCCCTACAGGATATTTATCCATCAATTAAATTAGAATAATTATTATTTTTATTTATTTGTTTTTTAGTACAAAGTGGGAGAAGGGAGATCAACAAACTCTACATAGAAGACACAACTACTCTAAAATAATATGAGAACTAAATACAAGATAACCAACTGCGCCACTAACCCTCAGTAATTAAATTAGAATAATTATCAATTATATAAAAAGAAAGAAAATGCAAAACATTGTTTGCCAAATGTGATGTGGGTTTCCTTGAAATCACTAATTTCTTTGTTGGGTTTATCAAAAGCAAACAGACTCAAACAATTTTAGGGAAGATTCCTTGAAATCGGCTTATTTTGCTTTGATCATTCTTTCTAACCCTTTCAGTTGAAAGGCACGTTTTTAACAACTATGATTTTAAGGATATCATACTTAAGCAGTAGTGAACCTTAAACCACTAAAGGACTAAGATTTAAATGAATCAAAGCTTTGAATTCATACCTCAAGAGGCGTTTTTGTTGATTGTTTTATCGAGGGAACGAATCGAATCTGTCGAGAAGTTAAATCCACAGCATGATGAAGTGTTTGAGAGAATAAGAGAATCAAGAATGAGAAAGAAGGATAATGTTAGTTCATACCAGCCCTGGACATGTTCTCCTTGCAATGTGAAAGTAGGCCAACATGCTATCTTAACAACATTCACTGCTCCAAAACTCAAAGCCTACTAGGTGTTCTACGCTCCAAGATTTTGTTATTAATTCATTATCTATTTGATCTCTATAATTTTATTTGAAATTAAATTTCTATAATTTTGCTTAAATTTCTAGAATATGAAATTAAATTTCATATTAATCGAAATGGAAGACTGATTCTTATTATTTAGGAAGAGAACAACAGAGATACAGGCAGACACCAATCACCAAAACAAAAGAACAGCAGAGATTTTCTTTTACAGCTGAAAATAAAACCAAACTTCAGTACAAGATTTTCAGTCAAAACATCCATTCAATCATGTTTGGAAGGCCATATTGCGATCTCTGAATAACCATCTTCAGTTGCACAAGCTCGGAACATTCCGGTCGTATTGAAAGGCATAGCAACTTCACCCGAGGCTGATACTGCGACCAAGCCGACATTGCCCTTCGGGACACTCTCAACAGCATAGGCTGCTGCTTCTTCAAGAGACAGACCCTTGAACTCCACTAGAGCTGCCACATCCCTTGCCACGGTACCCCGTATGATGGTTTCACCCTTACCAGTTGCAGAAACTGCACAGAGATGGTTAGCGTACGTTCCGGCCCCTATTAGCGGAGTGTCGCCAATCCTACCGACCATTTTGTTTACTAATCCACCGGTGGAAGTTGCAGCAGCTAAGTTCCCATGGTTATCAACAGCCACACATCCAACCGTCCCTATTTGACTGTCACCATTTGCAATCTCAGTTTCTTGTGATGTGGCTTGGGGAATTGGTTGCGTATAATCAATCTATAAGATTTTAAAACCAAGAGCTATCATCATCAAATGTAACACATAAGTATTGATATTGAGAACTTCTTTAACTTTTTTTTAGAAAAGTTGGGGAATTTTATTTGTTAACTTAATACACTTTTTATAAATTCCTTAATATCTATAATTTATTTAGAAACATCCATCAATACCAACATTTTTATTGATATTTCCACATACGTTTCAGTAAAACAAAAACCTGGACATTGCTGTCGAGGTAAAATATTGAGAAACTTGTGAAAATGCCTAGAAGCTGAGACATTTCTAGCTGAACAATATATTATGCAGGTAAAAGTATGAAAACGCTTCAAAAAAGAGAGCAATTAAATCCATGTTTGGAATAGAAGATAAGCAGCAAACCTGCACTCTGTTTGCCTCTTTTGCTTGTTTTAGTCTTTCAATGTTCTCTGGGGTGATAAAGTGGCTTGAATCAGTGGTCTCCACTCCCTACATAATTTAAAGAAATTTGACCAGATAAGAAATTGATGCATGCACAAACAAAAGTCATGAATTCCAAAGCATCTATTTGTGATAGTGAATTATCATCACTTATACAGAGGAGGCTTGATTCTGCGAATGGTTGGTTGATATAATTAAATTTACCTCAACCTAACAGCTTAAATTTTTTAATTTATTTGTTATTTAACACGATTCAACATGGTATAAAACCATGAAGCCTTGTGTTCAAACTCTTATGAAATTGTTCTCTACTGTTGATATTTGTTGAATTATATTAAACCACCAATCAATCCAAAAGCCTAAGCTGATGGATTGGAGTAAATTTAATTATACTAACCAACACTATTAGTTTTAACTCGTTGGACATATTTTGAATTTTCAAAGTGAGGAGGGCGTTGGTTGATTTATAATTAAATTTACTCAAATTTATTGGCTAAAGTTTTTTGGTCGATTGATGATTTAACGTGATTCATTAACAATATGATTAAACACAAATATTTAGGAAGGAGGTAGAAATTGCTAACTTGTTCTCTTGCAAAAGCCTCAGCTCCATCAAATGCTAGATATACATGAGGAGTCTTCTCCATAACAAGCCTTGCTAGAGATATAGCATTAACAACCGTCGTGAGCCCGGAAACCGCTCCACATCTTTTTGTACTATCCATGATGCTAGCTTCCATTTCGACAGTGCCATTGGTTGTTAAGACAGAACCCCTACCTGCATTGAAATGTGGACAGTTTTCGAGCTCTCGAACCTGTACAAGAACAAATTCAACAGCAAGGGAAAGAACTTACATCACAAAAAACTGACCATCTTACCAAGGAGAAGAAGCCACATATAAGGATGTACTGATTGGGAAGTCAAATAATCTATATAACAGTGCTTATAAAATATTGGCTAGGGGCAACCATGAATTCAGGTAACCAAACATTATGTACAAACAAAAGGGTCTCTAAAATAGGTGATGTTATGTTATCCCTAGTTCAAGGATCTTTGACGAGCAAGTGTAACTTAGAATTAAGGTGTTAAAGTCAAGATTACGCTTGAAATATGGATTTATTTGTCTCTAGATATAGGCTTACTAATCTTAAAGATTATATAAATCTAATGATACGATTCCGAGGCCGCTGAAGGTTTACTCGAGGCGGAGCAAGACATGATGGAATTAGTCATTTATTATTTATTATTAATATACTTTAATTGTTATTTCAATTGTATTGGGCTTTTGGGCCTTAGTAGAGTTATTACTAAATTAGGTCAGTTTCTATGTTTACTATATATAGGATAGGATAGGTCATTATAGGGCATTCATTCAGTTGTCGTCTTGTACTCTTGCTCTTTGAGAGATCCTCTCGAGAGAATTATCGTAGTTAATAATATTTTGTGGTAGATTCTATCATCTAAGTTACATGAACATAAGTTTATAAAACTCACCTAAGTTTATATTCCCAGAACTTACAATGTCCAAAAATTTCTAACCATCTCAACTGATCCTTTTTTACATCCGTGGATATCCAAGCATAACTTACACACACCTCATCAATTTTCTATAGATAAACACCTGATTTACTATGTTTAATTATCAAGACAAATGTTAAGAGAATAAATTCTAGATAGGGGCATCATAACTTTGAATTCATATTGATTTCAGATTTCAAAACTGATTGGTTAAACCATAGAACAAACACCCCTTAAGATTTTTCTTTTGCTTTTTTTTTATACCCGTGATTGTTCGGGACACTTATTTACATGCACCTCAACTATTGTCATCGCCTAATACTTTTAGAAAATTAATTCCACCATGGATTGAACTCATTCTCAAACACCCTTCTGACCAAAACCACCAAATCATTACAAATTTTAAACTAAATCCTGAATTAAATTGTTAACATACTAAAATCAATAGAAAATTTTGTTGCTAAAAAAACAGAATGCAGTAATGAGTAAGATTGCTGACCACAAGTTCAACAACATCCAATGGAGGTTTGTGGGCTTTAAGAGCTTGAACGCCGATCTGCAGGCAACGGCGGAGGGTTTCCTCGCGGGGTTGGCGGCGGTCCAGAGGCAGGGAGAGAGGGATGTCGCCGGCGCCGCCGTGAAGAGCAATTGCCCAACCCATTACGCTCCGGCGCCGCCGTAAATAATTTTCCAAATCAAACGCCGGCGATTAGCGGGATTGATCATGGACAAGAAATTAGAGTATTTATTGGTGCAATTGCTGAAGATGGAGACAGAGAGCCGTTTGACCATTTAATCACGCGACCTGCTCATTATTGTAAGGTTGGTTTGTTCGATGTAATTTTGACTTTTAGTGGATATTCATTTACTATTGCTCTATTATTTTTAAAAAGTTGTATAATTAAAAAAAAAATCATTTTAATCTACATTTAAATGTGTGCACCGTCCAAAAATAATAATAATTGTGTATACATAATTAAAAATATATAAATATAAATATTTTATTTTTTAGTATTATTAAATTTTTTAAAAAAAAATATAATTTTAGTTTGATAAAGCTTCAAATGAATTCCTACAATAAATTTGAGTTTTATTGAAAGTATTATCATAGTTGAAATTAAACAAACTTCAAATTTTAATTAATTTTTAATTATAGTAATTTTTTTAATTTATTGAATTAAATAATAGAAGATAAAAGATTCAAATTCTTGATCTTTCTTATCACACATACTTATTTCAATTTTTATTATTTTTTTTTTTATAAGCATGAGTCATGGCTCTGGTTAACATTAAAAAAATCTAATGTTTTAATAGTATTAATGGGTGTTTTCCTTTGTTTATTGTCTATGAAGCTTGTCCCTTTTAAATTTGTTAATTTTAAAAGAAGTAGGTGACCTAAAATGGAACTCACAGAAAAAAAATGACCTATTAAAGAGGTAGCCTGGGGGATGGGATCACCAAGATAACATATTATGCATTCAATTATGAAGCTATCAAATACGTGTTTGTGATCAAGTAATTGTGTAATCCAAAACGATTAGAATACTTGGGAGTTTGTTGGTTTGGAATCCAAATTTCCCAAACGTTGGATTTCCAATGATTCTGAATCATAATTAAAGTCTCCAAAACCTTTTATTGTGGTGTTTGGTTAGTTACAATCCTATTTGGAATGAAATCCTACCTCAAAATCCCTTCACTAGATTATGTCCAACAAACACCCGATTCAGTATCAAATCCAACCAAACACCCCCTTTTTAAGAACAATTTGATTTACAAACTTGACTATATTTACATTATCTATGATCTTCATAAACTCATACGCCAAAATATCTGTAATAGTTTTGTCACACGCATCTATAAGTTTCCGAGCATGATAAAATATTGATATTTAACTCCTTAGGTAAAATTTAATACTCTAGAGACAGCGGTAGGAAAATAGTGAAGCGTCCTCAAGATTCATAATCAACAACTATACAAAGAATACATGAGACGATCGAAGATCAAATGTATATCTCACCATTGAACAAACTTAAATTTCTCCATTGCTTTGCTAGAAAAAATGAAAAACATGTAAATATGCTCAAGTAGATAATAATTTAATACCTGCCTTGCACTTGTCTTCCTTTCAATCGGAAAATAGGACATCAACTTTCATTATACCAAGTTTCGTTTAGAATCTGAATAATTGGGGATGGAAAATTCGAGCTTATGACCTCTTAGTCATTGGACATATATTGCTTTGGTCGGCAGCATCCAGTCTGTCTTGCTTAGTAGCTTGCCTCAACTTCTTCTTTCAGAATATTGTAAAGACTATCAACAACATTGAGCAAAAATCCATCTGAACCATGTTTTGCTAGCAATGATATTGATACAGGAAGACCATTGTACAAGCCTAGAGGTATGCTAACCTGCAGATTAGTTTGGTGAGAAATAAAAAACATCAAAATGTTTGCTTTTTTAACTTTCGAGAGAGCCAATAAGAGCATAGCTTAACTTGCTATCACATAAATCCTCATAAAAAAGTTATAACATACATTCTCAACCAAAAGGTCAGAAATTTGAACTTTCACCTCACATGTTGAACTAAAAAATGCCTTTTGAGTGAGAGAGAAAACCTGACAGAATCCAGAGACCCCAGCAATGGAGAGTAAGCTGAAAGCCTTTGCACGAAAGTCCTGTAGTTTCGACGTGTCTGTGTTTAGTTTTGGAGGGGGGCCTGGGACTGTAGGAATTGCAAGGACCCCAAAATCCTGAAATGAAATTATCCATAACAGCAGCTCAAGATTAGTTTAACTTGATAATTAATAAACAATTTTTTTTTCTTTCAATTTCCAGATAAAATCGTGTCAAAAAAAAAATTCAGAAACAAACTCCAATATGCCACTATAATTCTAGAAACAAAAATTGGCGGAATAATTCAATATGATTGTTAGATGACATTTTATAATCATCCAAGTAAACATTTCTTCGAAAAATATATCATTCTAGAATAAAAGAGTGAAGAATCAGTCGTGGGAGAAGGTACAAATGGCCGACTGAGATATGCTGAAATTGACCAATAACAATCTAGAGATTGTGTTGTAATATCAAAGAAAATGTACACTGGTTATAGCCTTTTGAGGAAGCTGCCCTTCATCAGCAAGAACAATAACTCGACTGACAAAATCCACAATCGAGAAGTTATAGGTTCAATTCCTCCCCCATTCCAAAACTCTGCCTATCTTAACTCCCTCTATATCTGTCAACTAAAATAAACTTTCAAATAATTACAAGTATGCCACCACTAATATTCTTAATTAAAAATAATTAATTTGAGTAGTAAATAACATTTTTGGTCAATGGGATTCTTCTCTACACAAAAAGCAAAATGCATGCATTTTAAGTTGCTAACAATTTTACTTTGAAATTTTAGTAAATTGAGCGTGTAATAGAGAGAGAGAGTACTTCCAGAAGTGCAGAAAGAGCTTCACGTAGTTCGATTTTAATGGTGCGACACAGATCAGTACCCTCATCTGTTGCCCCTATGGCTTCTGATACTCGTTCTGATATTCCTGGACCCAAATGAGGATTGCAGGTCCTAACCCATTCTTCGTGATTGATTTTGAATTCATACCTACAAAGGGGAAGTAAAAAGAGAAGACGAAGATGATTCGTTCATTCAACACAATTATATATCACAATCAATCAGCTCCACAGAATTTGAGTTAAGATTCATGGCAAGATAAGAACCTCTGAAGCAATTGCAAAGATCTTGCCAGAGCTGCCAAAGATGGTATGCTATGCTCATGGCCTGCATTTCCTTCGATCATGAAATGCTTCAAACTTGGAACTTTGTCCTCAACGTAATTCCCAAGGCTAACTTGTTTTATAAGATGGCCTGAAGTCGAAGGCTCAAATAAGAAAACATCCAACCCCGTTGAAAATTTACATCAAAAGGCATAGATGAACTCAATTTTTTTTTTTTTTTTGATATCCATAAATGTCCAAGCCGGGTAACTTCGACTATTCACTTGGACAACCCGTGTTACCCGTCTAACCTTACAATATTTGAATGTTAAAAAATTTTGTAAAAAATTTATTCTTAGGTAGGTGGCTATCATCAACTAAACCGATAACCCTTAGATTCTCCAAGGCCCACTCGACCACTATGAACTCAAATATTATATTAATTATTGTTAACAAGAGAAATATACCAATCAACATAAGTGTCTGCCCAAAACCAAGTTGAGATCTTCCATCTTAACAATTGTTGTTAACTCAAAAAATAAAATTATGTTAAATCATTTTTCTCCCATATTACTGTCAATGGTACAGTATACGTATGCAAATCTTTGGATTTGCGTCATTCTTTTGTTGAATGTGACAGAAAGGCTATAGTCTAATTAATGGCAGAGGTTCGGAGTATGAAGCTAGATCCTTTAGTAAATTCCCTTTAAAGCAAATGAAAATCCTAAATGCAAGAAAATCAAATTCAGATTCATACAGGAATCGAGATCAAATATCCATTCATCAAGACCACAACCAGTGAAGATAACTAATACTTGTCCACGACTTACCACCAAATAACTTCTGTACTGAATTAACAAAAGCTTGTGTCAATCGTTCACTGGGAACGTTTGAGAGCCTGAAACAATCTTCTGCAATGAGCACCTGTGTAGGCTTGTGATATTCAACCTCTGGTTGTTGCAGCAGCAGCCCACCTACTCGTTTGAGTACTGCAGGATCCCTGGCAAACCATCCTAAAATGAGAAAATGGTGTCAGATGATACACTTTTTAATATGGCAGAATAGCTAGCATTAGATTATGAGTGAAGATGTTGAAGACTTGAAAGAAAGAGATAACATGTTCCCAAAGATAGCATGTTGTTTAGATATGGGCTCTATTCTATGCATAAGCAACCGATGCTTTGCTACCAATCAATACTACATGGCTCATCTATATGCAAAATCGAGAGTAACAAAGTCATCATAATGGTGTCGTGAATATAATGGAAATTTTGGAGTGTTGTTCTTCCACACTTCAAATTTTCTTTGAAAAAAGAACACAGATGTTTTTTAGCAACTACTTTGTATGATAATTACAAAAACTTAAACCATATTAATTGTTCAAAGAAGATTGAGAGTTTTCTTAAAATTCAGAGAAAAAGTCGGAGTCTTATCCACAAAAGAAGAATTATACAAAGTGAAAATTAGGCCTTAGTCATTACCTACTGTATCATGACTCTGTGACATGGGTGTTACTCCAGAAGTAGAGACTGCACCATGTGAAGGACGAAATCCAAGGATTCCACAATAGGATGCAGGCACTCTTACACTACCTCCTGTATCAGTTCCTACAAAACTAGACGTGATATTTTACAACCTCTTCCAAGCATACGTCATTAAAACAATTATTTATCAAAGAACTAAGAACGTGCCTAAGGAGAAATCCACAAGCTTAGCACCTACAGCAACAGCAGAGCCGCTGGAAGATCCTCCAGGTACCCGATCTGATGCATATGGATTTTGAGGTGTGCCATAATGAATATTTTCCCCATTTATACTGCAAAAATAGGATTATCAAACTAGTGATTCAACTAATGTAAATATTCAAAAGCCAACATTTTCGGGATGAATCATTGGATGAAAGCTTTCCAATTAGATTATCAAACTAGTGATTCAACTAATGTAAATATTTAATAGGTTCAAGTTCATGATTTAACCAATTTAACCATCATGGAGTGGCCTAGTGGTCAAAGAGGGTCTTAGGGTGCTTATGGTGATGGGTTCAATCCATGATGTCCACCTACTTAGGAATTAATTTCCTACGGATTTCCTTAACATCCAAATGTTGTAGGGTCGAGTGGTATGTCTCGTGACATTAGTCGAGATGTGCGCAAGCTAGTCCAGATAGTCACGGATATAAAAAAAAAAAAAGATTTAACCAATTTGAATGCCGAGTTGACTGCTTGAAATAGAGTGATAAAAATGGAATAGGCATGGTTAAGACCAACTACAGAATGATGTGCAGCTCGAAATAGTAATTCTTAATCATTGTATCCTAATTTGCAAAGCTTATGCTTGTTGTAAACTAAAAGGAAAAGAAAGTAAGGGTAGGTTTTCTTGGTACCTGTAGGCCATTTCATCCATAATAGTCCTGCCAATGCAGGTGGCTCCTCCCTTTAGGATGGTCAACACGGCTGGTGCTGTCTGATTGGCACGTGGGTGAGTCCTTAGCCATTCAGGATTCCCAAAACCAGTTACATATCCATCCATATCAAATCTGTTCGGTTCAAAGTCCAATGAGAAGTTTGACTTCAATACCCCAATTACATGAAGAAAAACTGTCACGTTTTTATTTTAAACATCAAGCATGAATAAAAACAAAGAACCAAGAACTATTTTATTGAACTAAGCTTTGCAACGGATACTAACTGTGGTGGCTTGTAAGAATGGAAATGCCAATATCTACAAATATATTGGTAATAAGATTTTCGGAACGTGTCAAAAATTATTGAGAAAATGCTGATATGGATAGCATTTTGAAGAGGCAAAACAAAAATCAATATAATATAACAATGTTAAACTTCACTTTACTACTTATATTCTCTTATCTTCTCCAAAAAAAAAAGTTCAAATAAAACTTCACAACAGAAAAATCCATTTTGACCCTTTTAGTGGCAGTGATAGGTGATTTATAGTTAGACGAGGTTATTAGTTAGAAAACAGTTTTCCCGGTTGTATTGGATGCTTTTAATTTGGTTGGTCCGTTATATTCTTGAGTTTAGGCACTTTCCCACTTGCTTTACTTTGTGTTTAAATTCTAGTACATTTGTGGTTGTTTTGAACACACTTATGTTGCTTGATTTTCAGCATTTTGTTGGCTAGTTTTTTTTTTTTTTTTTTTGTAATTTACTGATTGATTCATGGACAAATTCCTAATTATAGTTATGAGGATATATGAATGAATGTATTAGATATATACAAATATATTCTAGTGGTTGGATTTGTAAGTTGTGTTAAATTAGGTTTCAATCTCCACTAATGTGATGGGAAATTAATTTGTACCTAGATGATCAGCATGGATTGAATCGATTATTGAGTTGAACAGAATCTGAATTCTTACCACATTGAAATCCCTAAAACTCGATGAAATAGCAAGTTTAACAATAATAGTGATTACAACCAAATCAGAAGGTGTGAATTTCGGAGACGTAACAGGAAGGAATTCGAAACTTACATGTCTTTAACAGCGAAAGTGAGGCTAGTCAATGGAAGTTGATCGGAGGGGGAGGTTGGTTGGAGGAGGAATTTGTCCATGAAAGCTCCATAATGGTGCACGGCAGCCATGCCAAAACCTAATAATGACCCGAAATTGCAGACCAAACGAACAATAAATCAACGATGAGTACTGTTATCAGCAAATGGTAACGGAAAACCCAGCGGCTTATCCCTTCTCTTTTTTTTTGTGGGGGAACAAATATATCAAAATAATAATTATTATAATTATGGTTTAAAATAGAAAATTTATCATCCATACCATATTTTTTGTTTTCATTACAATTGCAGTCAATTTTTTTAAATAATTTCGTTTATAGTATATTTTGTCCAAAATTTCCATTTAGACTTCTATCAATTCAACCGATAAATTTTAGATTTCTATCAATTCAACTAATATACTTTAGACTTCTAGTTTTTACTCAAAAGTAGATAAATAAATAACATAACATAGCATACTAATTAATGAACTAATGCAGTGTAACTAAAAACCCAAATAGTTTATTGATTCAAAAAAAATAACCAAAATAGTTAATTATTTATAGAATTATTTGAAATGTATAACCTAAAAAAATGAAATGAAATAACCAAATCTCCTAATGTAGTATCATTTAAAATGACTTAAATTATTTTTTTTTAATTATTAGAAGTTTCTATTTTTTGCTGTCCAAAAAAAAATATATTTTTTGTGTTTTTTTAGTTATAGAATAATTAAAGTTTTTTTACTTTTTTTTTTTTTTGAATTCCATGTATATTCTTAATTTTTTTTAAGAGTGTTATAAATAAAAAAGAATAATTAGATTTTTTTTTTTAACGAAATTAGATATTTTTTTAAATTATTATCAGAAGAACGTCAAAATGTGCATTGGGAAATATGGACGAAATAATAGAACAAATCCTGAAAATTGATCATAAAAGTGTACAATATAGAATATATATAAACGTTAGACAAATATCATCAAAATCCGTTGTCGTCCAGCGGTTAGGATATCTGGCTTTCACCCATGAGACCCGGGTTCGATTCCCGGCAACGGAAATTTTTGAACTTTTTTTTCAATTTTCTTCTTATTTGTGCGCTCCCTCTGGTCGGTTTATACAAAGAAGAAAACACGCTTAAAATAATAATGTCACTTAAATTTACATAAATATTAATACATCATCAACTACTAATCGTATTAAATTTTGTCGTTTATAAGAAAAAATCTCCCGTTTGTTATTTACGTTTAAAAGTTACTTTAAAAATCTTATTTCTTATTTTCTAGAGTAACTATAAAAAAGAACAAAAAAAAAAAACCTAAGAGCACAATCAAACCTAACATGTAATTTCTTATAACATAAAGTTCAGAAATATTTTATTTGGTATGAGGTCAGTTTCAAATGGATATAAATACTAAAATAATTTGTTTAAAAAAACTAAAATAATTGCTATTTATGTTGAAAATTTAAATTTAATTATTTTATAAGGCTATGATTTAACATTTTATATCATTTATATTACAAAATAATAGGGAGGTTTCATGTGTCACAAAAAAAAAATTCTACGCATATCAAAAAAATTGAAAATAAAATAAAATTGACCAACTGAAATATTTTTAAAAAGTTATTATCATATATTAAAATATGGAGGTTATAATTTATTATCCACGGGAAATTATATTAGAGATTTCATTTATACTTTTTTACTAAACTATTTGACAAAAGATGAAAAAAGAAGATTGTTATAAAAATAATAATAAATAGATAAATAAACTATATGGAGCAAATTTTTATTTTAATTTAGATATAAAATTTACAGCAACCAACAATTTCAAGAAAAAGATTGTTACTTCACTTCTATATATCACTCCAACATTCAAGAGACTAAATGTAAATAACATGAGCCTATGAATAAGATTACTATCACTAAAACATCAAAATCATATGCTCTTACTCTCTCAGATCATCAAGTTGTATAAGCTCAACCTTGGAGAAGATAAAACCGAAAAATCGAACCGATCAACCGTTTTGCTACCCGACCAACGCAAACCGATCTCATGTTGATAATCAAGACCCCGTTTCTTTATAATGTGGCGAAAAGGCTCGATCGAAAAAACAAACTCTTTCTTTTCCTTGTGCATACTGCAGGACTTGCCATTCACTTTTGCAATGGAATGAGAAGAAAACATATCCTTCTTTGACATCTCACCAACCAAAGGCAACGGTTCAAACCAAAATGCCTCTTTCTTCACCAATTTCACCTTATAAGTTTCACAAATATCAACATCATGAATTGATATTTCAATAGGTATCATCTCATCCAAATCTCTTAAGCTTCCTTCATTCATGTTCCTCAAAATCATTTCTTCAAACTCTTTCGGTTGCGAGATCTTGAGGCTATCCCAACGTAACTGATCGGCCGTCAACTTCATCCGATACGGCCAATAGTTACTAATAAGCTCGTCTTTATCCTTCATATTGCTCCTCCAACATGTTGCCTCATCCAGCCCTGGTCCTTTGCATTTAATATCCCACAAGCTTCCTTCGAGACACTGCCTAGATGTTACGTCTTTCGTTCGAAGTCGGATCTTGTTGATTAGAAACCTTTAGTAACCTTCCCTACTTCTGCTTAAAGGAAAACTCAGACTCAAATTTGTCCAATGGTAGAACAATTTGTCCAAAAGTTATGGAAGTTACAGCAAAAGTCTCAGCTTGCTCGAATTTATTTTCTCTACCAACTTAAGCTCTCTCTGGTTCAGTCTATATAGGATTACAATAAATACCACTTTCCAAAACTGCTGTTTCTTGCCAGAAATGAATGACAGAGTTTGCTTTCAATGCTAAAGCTGTAAATTTCAAGTCATTGAGCAGTCAGCAATGTAATGAAAGTTTTCATATTTGGTTTTGGCAATAGCTGGCAAACCTGTTCATGCAGTGTATTTGGATGCAAGCAAGAAATCAATGATGTGCAAGATAAGGTAAGAGCTGCAACTTACAATGATTTCTTCGTCTTGGTTTGGAAATGATCGTATGCACGACATGACATGACACAACAACGTAGAAGTTCTTGGTTCCAGTTGACAATGGAGCAAAGCTGATGCTTCCTAACTTGGCATTGTTATACCCGAAACGGACGATTTTCCGTACACTGGCAAGGTTTTAGTAATTGAAACCTTCCTTACTTGCCCTTTAAGCTCTGTCTTGCACATCTGAATGTCATTGAGCTGCCTGTCATCGTCTCAATCTCTCTTTTCACCAGATTTATTTCCTTTTGTGAACTCATCATCCAACTTCTTCCACCGCCACTCGGCTTTTCGTTTGTCGGTAACTTGATCCAATTGCTGCTCTAGGCTTTGTCATGCTTGCTTGTTCAAAAAGAACAAAACTCATTAGTGGTAACTTCTTGTTCTTCATTATTTGCTTCTTGTGATGGTTAGTTGATGGTATTTCAAGGATCTTTATACGTGACCTTCTGTTGACTCGGAATGTGCCCGTCTCAGTTGAAATGGTTTGAATAATTTATTTGACCCTATAAACAGCTCAATATGAGCTTCTATTATTTGGGCATCTTGATATTTTTAAGGTTTAAGAGGAGTGCATTGTGTAAACAATCTTAAAACTCTAATGTCCATTTTATCTCAATATTGTATTTTGTTCTCTCTTTGATAAAACAATTTCTCCATCTGTCGTTAGTAAACCATGTAAATCTATGTTGTTTATTTTTGTTCGTATTCTTTGTTTCGTCGTAACAACATCGAAATGAATGTTATATCGGTCAAAAACCAATCCAAACCAATAATAATGTCTTTCATATTGAAACTATGCATTTCCCAAATGAGATATAAATGGAAGTTTCCTTACCTTCTGGCAACTCTTAAAGAAACAAATATATGTCAATATACAGTGTGTTTTTTTCTTTCTTTTTTTGTAAGAAACCGAGCTTTCATCGAGAAACAAGAGCAATACAAAAATAAGTCCAACAAAACCAAAGCTCCAAGAACTAACTACAGAAACGAACTCCAATTCAGCAAAATCAAACGAAGAGAATAAGGCTTCTATTCCATGCAAAAGAAAAGAAATAAAGGTCTCATAATAGTGGACAGAGTGCCTTATAAGCTCGTGATCTTCCTCATTTCTAGACTTTAGCCGCATTCCAAAAAAGAAAAAGAACAATAACAGCTATCATAAAGTATTCGATAGAGATTACTCGAAATCGAAGTTTGAAAAGATATATTTTGCTTGGGAGCCCTGGAAGAAAGATTATACATTTGAATGTTGTCATGATTTTGGACAACTTAAGACTGTTCTGAGATTTGTTCCAAGAACGGAGGAGAAAGAAAATATGAATGTCTTTGATGGGTTTGCAAACAAATTTCAGACAAACGAGGTTTCATCTCTGACATTAATGGTTTTGTCACATTTGATGTTCGCATCTGCAAACAGAACAGTTTCTAAAGAAATTTGTCTACGAGGACAATTTTTTTTCATCTTCTGCTTTAATATAATGATTAGTATACGATAATAAAAATGTTTAGATGATATTACACATTTTTTTAGCCCTCTATTTTGTTTCTAAACCAAAATTTAAATCACGTTCTCCCCAACATCGATGGAAAACCATTTTATTTTTTCAAAAGAATGGAAAATAAAGATCCAATCTTAGAACTCCTCTGAGCTTTCTGTTCTCTGATATGCAAGACGGTTATTATGAATATAACACAGATTTTGTTCGTTAACATAATTAAATTTACTCCAACTAATAGTTTAAATTTTTTAGTTTTTTTGAAACAAAGGTAACTACACCCGTCTAGTTTAATTTTTTTAGTTGATTGTTGGTTTAACTGAATTCAACGTAATATCAAAGTAAGATGTTTTAAATTTGTTTCTTCTTCAATTAAAATGATTGGTTCAATTTTTAATTCGGTTCGATTTTTTTCAAGTTCTCAAAGAGTGCAAACGATCATAATGATCCTACAAAACTAGCGTCTGTAGCTATAGTTATTCTCCACACTCCCAGTCCAATTTTTCTATTAAAAGAAACTCATTCACTTATAAAAAAAATAATAGGAAAAGAAGAAAGAAGAAAAAAAGACATTTAAACTCTTAAGTGAATCAGACAGAATTGTATTTTGAATCAAGCAAAGGTTGTCTTCTAATATTAAGTTGTGTGTGGATAGACAGAATAAGGAAACTGCAGTTTCTTTAAATGAGAATGAGAAGGTATGCATCAAATATTTTAAGTATCATATAAAGTTCAACATTCTTTTTTACTGTCATTACCAACATGAAGAGAATAGAGTGAAGTATCAATAGAAAAAGTAGAGACTTTTTCTAGCTCAATCAAGATTATCTACTCTTGTCAAGCAAAATATCTACAGGAAGTATTATGCAGGGCTTCGGACAAATCTTCAGTGTAAATTCTATGGTTGTTCTGTCGCGTGCGTGTGTGATTTGGCAACGGTGTGAGATTGCTTCGAAGGAGACTCCGTCTGCAACAATTGACAGGAAATGGTGTGAGTATGGACCAAACGAAAATCTAAAAATCTAACTCAGAAGGTGTTTGGTTCACGAGTTCGAAAAGATTGAACTTGTGTAGCCTAGAGTTGAGAAGCCAAAGTTTAGATAGCCTACATTCGAATTGTTCAAAAGAATGGGGAAAGGGTCTTCTCCTTAAGAGCAAACTTATATAGTTTTTGCTTGCTACTGTTCCTACTTTGATTTGTGGTAAAAGCTAGTTTGTAGTAGCCTAAAAGAGGATTTCCAAAATTCTAGGTTTATGCATCTTTATCAGATCTACAGCAACAAATTCATAGTTTAAGATATGCAAACACATGTACCAAATATAAACCCGACGTCTCAACTACGGACTATACAAAACTAAATATACTTCTGAAACATATACGACTTTGGCTATACAAACCTAACCTATTACCCAAATGGCCATTTGAAATATAATCACATTCAAAGGAATAGTTTATTTAAAGCTCCAACTCAAATGGAATTTGTAAGCTGCATAAATGATTGATGGTAATAAACTCAAAATGCACTCTACACAGCCAATGTTTTCAACAGAAACATGCATTAATGACGACTGAAGAGAATTTGAATACAACCACAACCTCAGAAACAAAAAATCTACTTGAAGATAGTACACCAAATAGAGCATTATATATACTACCACAGAATTTATCGTTTCTAATAAAAAGAAATATCACGAAAAAAAAGGTGAGTAAGACGTACAATTCTCC
Organism: Sicyos edulis; assembly: GCA_036507275.1. NCBI lineage: Eukaryota > Viridiplantae > Streptophyta > Magnoliopsida > Cucurbitales > Cucurbitaceae > Sicyos > Sicyos edulis. Next base: position 47,557,457 of record CM071849.1, on the reverse strand, counting down.
TTTGCCTCCGTGTGGCAAGCTACTATTGATCGGGAGGGGCTTGATCTTGTGTGTTCTGCCACATTTGCTGCGGCATGTAAGGATGCGATTGCTGAGCATACATAGCCGGGTCCATCATGGGCTTACCCATGATCATTCCGGGTGCTCCGACCTGAGGTGCATGCGAAGCGGGCATATAACAATAAGGAACTGCATCTCCAGGTCCTCCAACTGTTATTGGTCCTCTAGGAATTGATGTGAGTACTTCGTCTTTCAGATCCTCCCTTGGCACAATATCAACCAAAAAGTCAAAAATGTCAGTTCTTGTGATAGCTGCTGCAATATCATTCTTTTGAAGTGTCCTGCGCTTGTTCTCTTCAGTATGATTCCAAGACCGTAAAGTCAATTCCAAGATGAACATTTCACATGCCCTAGCAAATAAAACCGGTGCCTCAGCTGATATCATTCGTACGTCCTCGTCGGCCTTCATGATCTTCTTGATCCTTGCTAAGGGAAGACTATGGTTCTTGAAGTCAGTTACCTTCTCAATATCTTGGTGTTGATTTGTCCAAAAAGCCTGGAGCTGTTGTTGAAGTTGCTGTTGCTGCTGCTGGTGGATATGTTGATAAGCAAGTTGATGTTGAGCAAGCTGAGCTCCACCAGGGTGACCCGGAGACTGAATACCTCCGACCGATGTAACAACAGATCCGGAAGTCGGGCCTACAGTCATTTGGTTTGGATTGTACAGGTTGCTACCATATGCTATATGACCTCCACTGCCAACCACTCCCATGGATGGAGGCTGACCATGCCCTTGCTGATCCATCACAGTCACTATAAACTCGACAGCTTTGGAAAAGAACGAAACGGGAACAATTAAAATGTGAGCCCTAGAATGATAAACAGTAAATATAATCAAGATGCAAACCAAAGTGAATAACAACATTTTAACTGGGATAAAAGAACCGAAGAAAAATTGTTAAATTTCTACAAAAAGTAATAAGAATCAACCATAAAGGATCTTTACACGAGAGAGGCCATGACATATTTACTTTTCACTTCGTTGTCAACAATTCAACCCCTCAGAACAGCTGGGCCATACTTACACATAAACCGAATCATCTAAAGCAAACTCAATACACATTTAGAGAGTGATCATTGATCAAAGTAAAAATTTATCCAAAAACAATAGATCTCAGGTGGAGCAAAATATCAACATATATCAACAAAGTTTTTCCATGAAGAAAATTCACAGCACAGAACTTACACAAGTGACACCATTAAGCTGCATACGATATCAGACTCCTCGCATTCTTTTTATTATTATTATTTATTTATTATAGATCTACTATCTACAAACCAGTTCAAGTAATGTCCAAATCTATCAACTGAAAAATGCCAAGCCATTATAGAAAATCCTCAAAGCTGCAACCACAGAAATCCTTCATGGCACAAAAAACATCATAGCCAAGCCCCGATTCCCGTCGATCAAATTACGCATCATGATTAAACGCGCTGCCAAAACAAATCCTTCAAACATCCAGCACGCTTTATGAAAATCTCCCCTGCTTTACTGTTGGTTTCTCTCAGATGCAATTCATCATACAGGTAGAGATGACACAAAATGAAAAGAGGGAATTGGACACAAATTCATGTTCATATAAAAAACTAATGGATTCAAGGGAACCATTCTTCCGTTACAAAAGATCATCATCATCAGACAAATAGAAAAACCACAGATCAATTTCAAGAACAATCATCCATTTCCAGAAACACCCAGAAAGAAAATCACACACAATTCAGACATCAAGGATCAAGCAAAGAGAGAGTCAAATTACCTTATTTAGAGACAGATGAAACCCAACAGAACAAGATCTTGGAGACCCTGAAAGGGAAAAAGGGGAAATCGATGAGAGAAGGCTTGAAAAAGAGATCTATAGCAAAAAATGGAAGATGACCCATCTCATATTTCAGCTTTTTTGTTATGATTGTTGTACTGGGGAAGAGCCAAATCCAATGAGGAAAAAAAAAGGTTTCTTTGTTGTTTCTGGGTTTCTAAAAGATTTAAGGTTTGGGTGAAAAACTGACCTTAAAATAGAAAGGAAGCAAAGAGGAATAGCAGAGAGAGTGTGTATGTTGTTTTGGATTCAGACTTACAACATTCGTCAGAGCTTAAAGGGCCCTTTTTTATAGTGCCATCAATGGTTTCGTTTCATTTCTCACCTTTCTCACTCCTTTTCTTTTTCGATTTTCCTTTTTATTTTTAGTTTAAAATATCAGAGAAATTGTACTTTTGTTCAATTGATCTTCAAACTTTTGAAAGTGTAAGTTTTAGACTTCTGAGTTTTTTAATTTGTTTCATTTTGATTTTTGTACCGTGAACTTTAGAAGGTTTAATTTTAGTTCTAAACTTTCAAAATAAATTAAATTTGATCCTTATTGAAATCTTTTGTTGATTGTTATTTTTTCTTTTAAAATTACATTTGGAAATTTATCTCACCACATATTTTATTTGTTGTATTATATTTGTAGCACAATTTTTAAAATAATTCATTTATAATATATAATAAAACTCAATCAATTATAGAATTAGTCTATCACTAATTTAATTCTATCTGTGATTGAATTCAATTTTTTATAGTGATAGAACTCAATTTGGATTTTACTCCTATAAATAAATTAATTTTAATTTTGTGTTATAGATGTAAATATTTTTCCTTCTTTTTATTATACAGGTAAAATCTCCAAAAATTATTGTAATATATAAAAATAATAAAATAAAATAAAAAGCTAAAGTTCAAATGTGGTTTTAGAAAAATGAATCATGGTAAGAAATTTGTGAGAAAACAACATTAACTTGAAAAACAAAATAAAAATCAAATGATTATAAGAATGGTCTAGTCCTACAATAATATGTATCACGATTCACATATTAAACCGTTGGTAATAGATTGAATCATGATGAGGTCATATTCTTCAGTGGAAGTCATGTTTATCGGATTATCTCACAAGTTCTTTCAAAATTCAACAGTACAAGCGTTGAAGATGGCTATTAGATCTGTTTTCTTGAAGTTCTAATACTTTTTTTTTTGTTAAGATCGTTGTACGAGGTGCTTTCCTTTTGTTAGAATACTCTTTTTCTTTTTTATCGGCTGCGACCCAGGTTGTGGGTCAAGTCCATATCAGTGTTTGAGAAGTTTTCCTTCTTCCTTTACGTTTGTTTAATGAAAGTTATTTTTATCTCAAAAAAAAAAACAGATTGAATCACGAAGGTTGTTGAATTAAAAAAAAAAAGTCTATTTTGTTTTTAATTTGCAAATCTTTACCTTGTATTTTGAATATTTCCTACAAATAAATACATAAAATAAAAATAAAACAAATTTTATTATTATGATTTTATTTAGTATAAAGAGAAGATTGGAATTCATAAGTTTTTCATCCCTTGTATATACTTTTATATCAATTAAGCTATGTTTTTGTTGGCAAAGCAACAATGATTTATCTTTATATCAACTTTAATTTTTGTGTTTTAAATGTCATAAATTTAGAGATTTACCAAACATAAATTTGAATTGGTAAGGAATTTATGAAAGACAAATCTAATTAAACAATTTTGGATTTAACTTGTAATCTAATGTTCTTCTTCATCTTCTTTTTTTTTTTTTTTTTGGTTGTTTTCCACATATATAACACATGGAAAATTTTGGGTTCCTGCTTTTAATAATTAAAGAAAGTCCACATTATATCTTTCCTGAATTCTTTAGTTAGATTATTCAATTTTGAGTTCTTCATTTCAGTATCTCTTTTTGACCCAACCGTGTTCCCTAAGTTTTATCAAAGACCCTTTGAATTAATAATCCAATTTTCATGATTGGATCAATTGAAGAAACTTTTTTTTAAAATTATCATCACCATATATCATCTTTTTAATTAATTCCTCATTTATAGAGTTGCTGTTAATGATAAATATTCTTTATTTCCCGCTTTTCATAAGTTTCTAATGATTACTTTTTAATCGAGAGTACACATGTAATGAATTATGTTCGATTTAGTTTTTTTTAAGTCTTTATTACTTTGAAATTGAGTATTGGACTCTTAGGCAAAGATTTTGTATTTGTCTAAACAACTTTGATCTTGTACTAATAATTCGTGTCTAATTTAATCTTTGGGATATTCAAAAGGTTCTTAATTCTTGTTTTGTTGTGAGTTTCATATCAATCATACTTGGTATAAGAGCTCTAGCTCTAGCTCTAGATTTGATTTATCAGCATCTTTGATATAAAAATTCAATGTTTTTGAAGTAAGCACAACTTAAAAGTAATTGATATTAACTCTTGAATAAAAGTTATAGGTTCAATTCCTCCCCAAATATAAATGAATAATTATTATTTTATTTATGCTACCTTTAAACATGTCCAAGAATATTAGATCACACATCATTTAGACTTGAAAACAGTCATGAATTTTGAAGTGATATACCACTCCTAGTGCCATATCTCATCTTCCAATCCAATATATTTTAGTTAATTATTTGTAGTTTGATTTTTCTTACTTTCTTTTTGTTTTTCCTTTCTTTTCAGTCAATGTCTATAAACTCAGGAGGAGAGGTTTGTGGTTATCATTTAAATTTGTATCAATTTTTATTTTTTCTTTTTCTTTTCAGTAAAGGTAATAAAATTAAATTAATTTAAACAGTCATTCAAAAAAAATAGTCTCAAGATTTGAAATATGATTATATATATGTTATTTCTTCCATTTTTCATTTTTGTTTATTCAATAATATTTGAAAGAAGAGTGATTGGAATCTATAACATCTTTGTTACCAAATTGTAAAAAATATCACTAAAACGCTTTTCATTCTTGTTTTTAGGGTTTCCAGATAGTTTTAATTTAATCCCATTTTCAACCAGGTTATTAATAAATAATAAATAATACTCCAAAAGGGTCTCAAATAAAAGAGATGATTTGTTTTTCTTGTTTTTCTTGATGATTCCTTGTGTTTTAGGGTTTGAAATAGTTCTAAATTTATTCCTATGTTAAACTAATTTAATATTCTTAAAGGGTGATGTAACTTAGTTTGATTCTTATATTTCAATGCTTTCTCTTTTTTCTTTTTTCTTCTTCTTTGTATATATTCCTCTTTTAAGATTAACATTCTTTTTTAAAAAAAACCAGTAAGATTAACATTCTTAGTTATCATTAATTATGTGTGTTTTTTTTTTTTTTGAGAATCTCATTAATTATGTGCTTAATGCATTATTTTATAAGCTAAAAGACAGTTGATAAAAATCCTAGGTTCCATCACTCAAGAGATAAGATTCTTGTTAATCTTTCTTTTTAAGTTCTTTGACAACACTTTTTTCAAAAAAAAAAAAAGTTCTTTGACAACGGTATAACTTTTTTTTTTCTCGAATTTATGATGGAAAAAAAATAGACGATACGAAAGTCCAAAGAATTTTAAAATGCATCACATGTTTGAAGGTACATTTAGTTCTTTTGGTCTAAGGTGTTTGTGACTTTTATGTTAAATTATAAATTTAAACCCTAATTTTAAATTTTTCTGAATTTTCAACTTTTTGAATTATGATCATGTCTCAAATATCCGGATTAATTTAGGTAAATATATTTTTTTATAATAGACTCAATAGGTTAGTTTGGACACACACGAATATCAAATACAAGTTCTGAAAACCACACAAGAGAAAGAGAAAAAAAAAATGGAATGGAGGCGTTAATGTATTTGTCTATAGTTAAGAAGTGAAATGTTCTATTCCTCATAGGCTAAATTGTTATTATTTGACTAAGCTTACAATACCTTTTGCGTTGAAAAGAACAAGAGCCTAATTATTCTCATTATTTGATTTCCATATAGGGACATCAAACCAAATCTGTTTGTTTTATTAGCCAATTTAGAATAAATTGGGTAGGTTATGTAAAGGTATTTTTACTCTTAATTTTGGTTGCAATATTTGAACATCTTACCTTTTATTCTAGTATATATGTTTGAGATGTGTTTTTTAACTAGTTAACTATAATTTAATTTTTTGTTTTTTTAAAAAAAGATAATTTAATTTTTAGGCAGCTTATTAAAAAAAAAAAATCTTCAAAAAAAAAAATACTATTCTTTTGTTTAGAATAAATGTGTGGGAGGTATGTTTGAAAGTACATTTTTTTTATAAAAATTAAAGGTGATGAATTCATTTCATAATGGTTCCTACTCAAAAAATATTTTTTTTATAAAAAAAAATTTTACCTCAAAAAGTTATCTCACGTCTTGTAGAAAGAAATAGTTGAGATGTACTTGCTTCAAAATTACACTTCTATATTTACTCCCAAATATGCTTTTCACAAATCTATCAAACTTAACCTTAGACTTTATAATTGTTTTGTTACTCTACAAAGTAATTCAAACTCATTTATTTACTTTTATAGTTTAAAATGATAAGTTTGGTACCTAACTTTTTATATATATATATATATATATATATATATATATATATATTTTGTTATGTTCATAATATGATTTTAGGATTGTATTTATAATTTTTCATTTTTATATCTAATAAGCACCATTAATAAGTCAGTAATCAAAGTTACCGAAGTTCGTAAAATAGGTTGGTGCATAGCCATTAAAGAATACAATGAATGTGATAAACAAGTATTAAATTGATAGAGTTAATGGCAATGCGACATTGAAAGAAACTTTAGAACTACATTAGGTCTGGTATGAAAACCTTACAACCCATATGGGAATTTATGTAAGTTTGGTACAATTATTCACAGTTAAAATGTAGAATTTTCCATAATTATACAGAATAATATCCATTGCATTCCAACATGTTGGGCCTTCTGTAATTCAAATGGGCCTAAAAGAATTTAAGATTATAAATTGGAGAGATGTGTCAGGCCCTAGCAGTAGTGCAATGCTTGGGCGACACTTGAGGGCCCAGATAGCAAGCTACCGTTGTGAGCCCTCTCCCTTAAAAAATTAATTTAATATCATGTGGACCAATGACCCACGTATCAGATATTAAACTGATAAGAACAGATACTACACTTGATCTTAGCCAAAAGGCCGAAAAAGGTATGAAAATTTCAAATATCTCAATCCTCTTTTATACCAACTCTCTTCCTCTCACTTCTTGAATTTGCCGATGTGGGACTAACTCAATTCCTCATCTCACGCCGTTTTATATTACCTGTTGGACAAGCTGATTTTTTTAGTTTTTTTTCTATTTAAATGTAGGTCCAATACATACTTTATTTTTTCACTGATAGAGCCTTCTTATTTCTGTTATTTAAATTAGGTAACGTGTATAAGTCTTCCAATCAAGATTTGTAAAATTTAGTTCATATTTTTAAACTTTTCATCAAAACGAAGACTCTCTCTTCTTCTTCTTCTTCTTTAAAGTAGTATGAAAGTTGAAACAAATATACTATTTTGTAGTATTTAAACATATTTTGGGTATTATCATTTTATCGATCTTCATATAATTGTCTAAGATAATTGAGAAGCTGTTCAAATTAAATACCAATGGAAAAATATGTTTTATGTTAGCATCACTTTTGTTTATATCAACTTAAAAAACTACTAATTTAAAAGTATTTATTTATGATTACCTTGTATCATCAAAATGAAGACAATTCCTAGTATATAACAGTTAGTTTATCGATCATGGATATAGAAATGTTAATTAAATATTAACAATAGAATCCTTTTTTTTTTTTTTTTATTGAGGAAAGGTGCCACAAATCCTACATAAATTCTACTATTACTCTCAAATAAATGAGAGTCGAAAATCAAATTTGTGACCGAGGTATTGAACTCGATTACCATTAAAAATGAAATCAATACGACAACAATTCTTTCGATAACAATAGAATCTAACTCGTAACAAATTTTAAAATACTACTAAATTATCATAGGTTAAATTATCGTTTTGGTAGTCCTTAAACTTTCAAATGTTTAATTTTAATATATTAATTATCATTTTTGTTCTATTTTACTTTTTCAATTTTCAAATATCTAATTTTAATATATATATATATATATTGAAAAAACAGAGCATTAATGACGTAGCAAGTTTTTTTGGAGATTTTGGGTCACTTTTGTACGAATCAGGTAACAGATTTTAATCTCATTTTGATCTCAGTTGAAAATCACAACCACAACTCACTTTCCAACGGCTATTCCTTGAACTTATTTCTTCTCATCTTTTGCAAAACTCAATCTGGGTTCCCCATTTTGAGAAAATTCAGAAAGATTGATGAGATTCAATGTTAAGGTAGAATGTTTGAAACGACAGGCACAAGTCTTGCAAATGCCAACTCGAAAAGATGATAATTAAGATTTAAAGCCAACACCTCTCAGTCTTTGAATGTACAGATTTTGAAGTTGGTTAGTTTGTTTGAGTATGTCTTTTTTGACAAAACATGGCAGCCACAGGTTGTTCTACCGTAGAATTTCAACACCAGTTTACTCTTCGAATCTTTTTCGCCAACAATTAATGAAAGCATTTCAACCTTTTATGGAATTGCTTCTTCTCTTTTTTTTTTTTTTATAAATGCTTCCCTACAACAAAATACTAACAATATTGAATTTATGTAGAAGAAAAAGTAAAGTCTGTCTAAAGTTTGCAGAAAAAACCATAGATAGTAGGATAGGTAGCCCACCTGATGGATGAAACGGTACTTGTTTGACGTGTGAATTGGAAACTCTGCGTTTTCTTTGGAGTCTCATACTGGGCAGCTACAAAAACAAAAACCTGTATTAAAATCTATTAAGTTGGTTCATTTCAGTCAGTCACAGCTAGTAAAGTATGAAAACAAACAGTCGAAAGACTCGGAGCTGGAGAAAATTGCAGAGCAAAAAAGAATATAGTATACTAAACAAAATGCAAGTACAGATTACGACATGATTTGGTGGTGGGTTGGGTGATTGTATCCATACTCCAAAATCAATGAAAAGTAACAAAAGTCATACATCTCAGGTTTGATACCAATACAACAATTCGAGCTCCAATATTCAAAATATATCAAAAGCCATCCAACTGCCACAAAAAAACTCAAGGAAGAAAGGCCAATTATAAAATAGGTCATTTTCAAACCTGCTTTGTGTTCCATGTAAATAACGACTGCAAGTCCACCGAGATATTTTTCAAATTTCGCCTTCTTCTTGGTTCTTCGATTCCTCTTCTTTTTGTGTTCTGTTTCCATTTTCACAACACAATGTAATTAAAACATAAAATCCGTTTTTTTTAATTAAAGAAACACAAATTTGCTTAATCTAAAAAATAATTATAAATTTGATCGAATCCCTCTTCCCCCAATATGTTGTATAAAAAAAACATATTTTATTTCCTTGGAATAAATCATTCTTCTCATTCATATAATTAAATATCTTAGAAATATGTATGGTAATTTCAAATCTACAATCTGTACACTCGTGCGTGGGTGGGCTTGCCATAGTTTCTATGTAATCTTTATTTACGGTTAGTTTCTAAATAATAATAATGTAGGATGCTTCTATAATCAATTTGTCTTGTTTGAACATTTTTATTAATCTTTTTGTTCAGTTAATTCATGACAAATTATTCTTCATTTATAATTTTCAATCAATTTGATGATAGGTTAAAACCTAAACCTTAATTAATTTACGGAAGAAATAAGTTAGATTGGAATTTTAAAATTTTCAAATCAGAATTTGCTATAATAGTAATATTTTAAGAAAATTGTTATATAGGTGTCTTAAACATTATTATTCATATCAATTTTCTTAATAACAATAATTTCATTTATAACTCATGTTTATATCAGATGAACTGAGTTGAATTTTTTTTTTTTCAACTAGACAACATTTAAAATATAGAATTTAGATTTATGAACTCTTAATTATTATATCAATTAAGTTAGTTTACTTTCACAATCAAAAGAGAGAATCTTCACATCATTATCTTATAGAATTTTGAAGACACTTATAATAATATTGCTGTCACAATCCACATTTATGAAGAAAAATTAATGTTTTATTTAATGCTCATCCGTCCCACTCTGCCAGAAAATGATCATGAATTGTGTATCATGAAGCCACCCACCAAAACTGCAAGCCCAGGCCCACATGCCCCAATAATGATAGCACTATTTATAAGATAAACATCTTATTTTGAGTGGAAATAAACAATTTCTTTTTGAAATATTATTTGCTATAAAATAAACAAATAGGAATCGGAACCATCATTACAACTACAAGCAGACTTCCCAACAGTGTGATGAAAGGGAAATGCAAATAATGACTTTGAAAGGTCAAAACCTGAGACCCCGTGGGCCCTGCGTGGCTGCTGAAGAACAATTATTTTTATAGAAATTTGGTTTTTTGATATATAAAATTATCCGATATTTATATTAACCATTTTTAAATTACTTTTGTTTACTTCCTATAAACTTAATTCTTATATTTTCAAAAATACCATCTTTTTCTCTATGAATGGGTCCCTTTTTAAAGACCTATGCGGATGGTTCAAATCTCACAAACCATTCCTACAATAACAAAATGTAACAGTTAAATCCCAAAATTAAAACATTTTCATAAAACTTCAACTGAAATTTTGCATAGATGAGTTAGATTTTTTTTTTTTGTTTCTAAATTACAACAAATAAAGGTGGAGATTCAACCACAATGACAGTCATGGATTGTAATTAATGTTCGCTCAGCTATTGGCAAGCTACATAAATTTTGTACTATCTAAAATTAGAGATGGGTTAGTTATTTACTCAATCATACCGCTAGAGTCCAACAAACTTCCAACCTTAACTCCATTCCTACATTTCTAAAAAAAAAATATAGAGATAAAATTCAAAATTCTAACCAACAGAAGATCAATGACAAAATAAGTTAGTAAGGTCAAAGAACAGAAGCTAAAAAAAAGTTACCAAGAAAATAATTCATTGGTTCAGAAAAGCCACTACTCAACTGACAACATCCCTGTCATGATAAGGTACTGTGGAGCCCTAAGGGTTCACTGTTTTTATTATCACTGCAAGTTGAATTCATATAATGACAGAAGAAAAAAAAAAACAAATAAAACAAAAGAAACAGTAAAATAGTGAGTGGGGTTTTGAGGGACTAAATGTGAATTGAATCAAAGTTTTGATCCCATTTCATTTTGTTGTTTTTTCTTAAGTAACACAAGCAATGGTACTGTAAAACCTTGCACCCGTTTTCTACATTCAGCTAAAGCTATATAGCTAGCACAAAAAACACTAATCCTACCAAATAATAAACTAGAGGCAAAATTTACATGATACTGCAGCTATCTGTGTTCTCGTCGCTGAAGAAGTGCGTGTACTGATCGGTTGCAACCGGAGGTAACATCGGGGGCGGTGGAGCGTAGTTCACGGCCGGGCTTGGGCGCGAATACATCATGGGTTGGAACATGTCATTCCCATTTCCCCTTTGTTGGTTCATCATCATGGCCATGTACTGTTGTTGTTGGTTGTAAGGATTCCCTTGTCCCATTCCTTGATATCCTCCTCCATTCATCATTTGTTGAGCTGGTAGACCTTGAACTGCTGAAATGTTACCCATCTGATTCATTGGATAATTTCCCATTTGTGGGCCCATATTAATACCACTAGGGCCCATTGGGCCCATCTGCTTCATCTGTCCCATATGGCCTTTGTTTCCATTAACATTAACCATATTCTTAGCATTTCCATTACCACCAGTCCCTTTGCCTCCTTTGTTAGGCTTGGGGATATCAATGTCATGAAAGCCAATATCTAATTTGTCAAAATCAGTTTTACCTCCTTTTTTGGCCCCATTGCCATTATGTTTTCCCCCACCACTCTTTTCACTTTTATGACTATTATTGTTGCTTCCTTCTTTGTTCTTGTTATCATTCTCCTTCTTGCTATCACTTTTACCACCAAAACCAAACAGCCCCTTTTTACCTAGCCCTAGGAACCCACCCTCTTTCTTCTTATCTCCATTTTTATCCTTCCCCCCTTTCTTCTTATCCCCTTCTTTGCTCTTGCTCTTCGCCCCACTGCCACCGTTGTCGCCGCCGTCTTTCTTCCCTTCCTTACCCTTCATCATAACAGGGATATCAATAACTTCACCCTTCTTGGCTTTACCAACATCCCCAACTTTCTTACCATTCATGGCATTGAAATTCATCATCCCATTGGGCCCATTGGGTCCAAGGCTTGCCATGCCACCTCTTTGACCATTCATGGCATTGAAATTAATCATCCCATTGGGTCCATTTGGCCCAAAAGTTCCCATGTATGGTGTTGTGGCCATGGGAGCATTCTTTGGCAAGCTATGCCCATGTCCATGGCTAAACTCCTCCTCCTCATCATCATCATCAAACTCATCGTCATCATCATCAAATTCATCATCAAACTCATCGTCAAATTCATCACCACTAAAATCAGAATCATCATCCTCAGGCAAATTGAACTTCACAGACTTCTTATCTTTAGGAGGACCCATAGGATTATGCATATTATTATTGTTACTTCCTTTGTTGTTGTTGTTGTTGGAGCCTTTTAATTGTTGTTGCTGTTGTTGGTGTTGAAGAAAAGCCTTCTCCATCTGAAACTTCTGGTTGTTCATGTTCATGTTGTTGCCTTGGTCTTTGCCTCTTCCTTGTTGACCATTCATAGCATTGAAATTAATCATCCCATTGGGTCCATTGGGACCAAAACTTCCCATCTTAAAGCCATTTCCATTTCCATGTCCATTGTTCATGTTGTTGTTTGAACTAATCTGAGCCCCCCATAGCTCAGCATGTTTCCCTGATTTCTCAAGCTTCTTTATCAGTTTGGCTGGATCTATATTTCCTGTTACACTCACTTTCCCTTGTTCTGCATCTATTTTCACTGTGTACACTCCTAAAATATACCCAAACAAACATAAAGTAACAGTCAATAATCTCTAAAAAAGTAACAAATCTCTAAGGAATTGTTATGAAATGTTTAAGGCAAAGAGAATGAGAATGATTATGTACACAATAATTATCTTGCATAAGGTTGGGTGATCAACAACCATTCTTCTATGATTAATATTCTTATTCATAATCACTTTTCATTCCGTTCATAATCTCATTTCTTTCTTAACTACTTTTCATTCTCTCGGTAACTACTTTTCATTCTTACTGCAACCATCATTTGTTCACTCTAATCATTTTTTTGTATCTCAAACATACACATGATCATGTTGTGTGTGAAACACAAATAATCATTCTAATTATTTTAATCATTTTCACTTTCCTCGCTCCAAACACCCCCTAAATCGATCTATACAGGGTCTCCTCACAAAATCAGGGAAAAAAGAACAGAACACCCCACTTACCATCAATTTTCTGAAGGATTTTCTTAACCTTCTGTTTGCAACCATCACAGTGAATGTTAACTCTAAGAGCACAGGCCTGGAAACAAACACAAAAACAAAACAAAACAAACAAACATCAATTTCAGTGAAAACCCACCAAGATTCTAAAGCCCCAAAAAAGGGGAAAACAAAAGATCCACAAATGAAGGGAAAAATGAAGAACACCCCCCAAAATGTACCTGAATCTTCATGACATCCTGTTTACTCATAGTGTGTGTGAGTTGAAGCTCTTGAGAGGGACAAAATTGAAAGAGGGGTTTGTTTAGAGGGCTTTTGAGGTCACTTTAAGCTTCTTCTTCTTCTTCCACTTCTCCTTGTAATGGAAGCTAAAATGAATGAAGAGAGAGAAAGGGAAGGAAATGGGAATATTTTGAAAGGGAGAAGAGGAGGAGGAGGAGGAGCTCTTCAATGGGAGTCTGTGTCTTTTCTTTTGAGCTTTTTATTAATAACTAATAAGCTCTTCTCTTCTCTTCTCTTCTTTCTCTCTCTTATTTAAAATCTTCCCACCACTGACACAGTAACACAAGCACCTGTTCTTTTTTGTTGCCTTCTAATTGATTTTTTTTTTTTTGTAACCTTTTTTAATTTTCTTTCCTTCTTTGAAAAAAAAAAGGGACCTTTTTTAATCCTATGTATCAATTTGATTTTTATTAAAAAAAACATTTATCAATTTGATTTGCTTCATACATTTGAATAATATCTGGTTTTAGTTTTTGTATGTTTTTTTTAAGTTTATGTTTATATCTGTTTGTTTTTGTGAATTTATTTTACGTTTGTATAAAGATAATTATTTCATTTATATATTAAAATTTAAGATTAGTATAATTATTGTTGTAATCAATATTATATCACGTAAGTAATGACTTTTTTGTTTCACAAACATATATTTAGTTTGTTTAAATGTTACCCGTAAATGTATTTGATTTTGAAATATATGAATTAAATAGAAATTACGGACAAATATATATATATATATATATTAAGAGAAATATATATGGTGATTGATATTTTTAGATACTTATTTTGTAGATGATAAATAAATATAAGTTTATTATGAAGTATTTGGATGAGAAGTTATTTTTTGTAGTTATAAATAAATAGTTGTAGCAAAAAACTTGTATTAATGTTATTTTTATTTTGTTTTATTTTATTATTTTTTTAAGGAGATATAAACAATAATTTGTCTGTGATATGGATTTAAAACGAATAATTAAAAAAATGATAAAAAATAAAATAAAATAAATCTTTTTGAATAGTTATAAATTAGTAGTTAGAATTAATGAATTACATGAAACGGTTATAAATAAATTATTAAAAATAAATGGTTAAAAATTATAAATTATAGATAGTAGTAAAAATGAGGAGTTGTTTTGACTAATTACATTAACTGGTCTGAATGTAGTTTTTTACGGGAGTTAACAAAATCAACAAACAAATATCTCCTGACAATTATTTTTATGATGTTAAAAGTTATTCATAGTTAATTTTAATTTACTGTTTGATTGTACACTTTTATATATGTGATTTTCAAATCATAGTAATCACCCTTAACCTATGTTCTAAATGTCTTATCCATCAAACTTAAATGAGAAATATATTATACTTTAGTGGAATTCAAGACGAAGCTGAGAAGCTCCTGCGTGCACATCTTGGGAGGATCTCATGTCTTGATTAGAGATAAAGAGGTTTTTGGTTGTCAAAACTATTTCTCCAACATTTTCAAGAACTCTATGAATTCGATAACATCTTTTTTTAATCAAAACTAAGAAATTATGGATTGAATACTTTATATGCACCTAAATTACTTCTATAAATATAATATAAAAACAACTTATTCCATTCTAAAAAAGAACAATAATAATAAAATTATTCCAAGTGGTCTTTTTTATCTCCACAAGTCAATAATAAATGTCAAGAGAGTAGCAAATATTTCAAAATTGATTGACCCAGATCCAAACCTAATTAAAAAAAATCTAAAATCCATTCGTTTATAGTTAACCACAATTACAAACGAAAGACCTCAAATTTATAATATTTTAATTATTAAATATCATAAGAGATTAAGGGGGTGTTTGGGGCAAGGAGAATGATAATGATTAAGTGGAAAATGGTAACGAGGAGGAGAATAGGGAGAGGAATGATTATGGGGGCAATGGTTATTTATATTTGGGATAAAAGTAATGATTATGGAGAGAATGATTATTTGTGTTTGAAATAAAAGTAATGATTATGAATAAAATAAAATAATGAATATGATGTGAGTAAAAAATAGTGATGTATGAAAAGTCATTAGAGAGAGAATAAAAAGTAATTATAGAGAGAATGAAAAAAGTGATTTTTGAAAAACATAATTATGGGGGAATGATTTTCGGTGGCCCAAACACGAAGAATCATTCCCCTTTCCATTATCTTTCTTATTCTTGGTGGTTCAAACACCCCTAATAGAGCACAATTCTTTCTAAGTGTATTTGTTAAACAGACAAAAACTGAGAAATATAAATTTATATTAAAAAAATGTAGTGAGAAATTGAAAATGGGGACCGACCGACAAAGATAAACATGAATCATTAGTATGATAATAAAATAATAATAAGCAGTGATATTTTAATAAAATAAAATAAATAGCAGAGATTTGCCGCCAGCGGCTAAACTATGTGAAGCCAAATTTTTATTTTGGCAATTGGTCTCCACTTTCTTGGAAATTTCCGATATTAGATAAGAGAGACATCCAAGGAGTACCGTCACAAACGAAAACTTAAATTTGGAACTTTAAGAGGAATATACCTTTAAAATTCAAATTTTCAACCACTGCACCATTCTTTAAAGACGAAGAGAGTAATCATAAAACTTTCTATTATTTTTAAATATTAATTTTTAAAATTAAATTCGCAAACATAATAATAAATTATATTATTTGATGAATCCAATATATCACTAATAACTTCACTAATATTAATGACTTCAATCATTTGAAGGACATTAAAATTTTTCATTTTACTAATATTTTTTTTCTAATCCATTTATGTTACACTAATATATATATATAACACTTCCCTTTTTATGATTAAAGAGGGGAATCACTATTGTGATATTATTTGATGGTACAAATTTTTTGTTTATATAATATTAGAAAAAAAAATTGTAATGATGCCATATATATACCAAAAATGGCTTTCATCCTTAATCGTAAGATGGGAAATATTTCTCTATATATCTTTTTTATTATTCATGGAAGGCACAACCCAAAATTATTAGTAATAATAATTATAATTATATATATATATATATTAAAAAAAAAGTTAAGAAACACTGTCAGACCCCAACTTTTGGCCGGGAAGTAATAAAGTATTGATTTTATTTTAAATTTCATTATAATATAATCCCTAAGTTTTATTATATAATAATTTGGGTTTATATTTTATGAAAATTTAGGTGAAATATTTTACAAAATGTATATAATGGTTCTTGCTTTAGGATTAGGACAGAATTTAGAATTTCGAAATTAGAAATTCTTCAGCAAAAGTGAAAATTCTTTGAAATTCTTATGCATCCCGGGTTGCACTAGCATTAATTGTTTATGAGTAAAAACTCATTGATCAAGCAACAAAATTCTTGATTAAGTAATCGCACATATCAAACTGTTCAAAATATATGTCATTTCAACTTTTACAATTTATTCGTGGCTGCAATTTACATTTTACTTTACAAAAAAGCTTTTTTGAGGATACTTTAAAACAAAATTTCAATATTAAAATGACATATTTGAAAGTCTATGTAAAATTGGCGTAAAATTCATGAGTATTTTATATAATTAACGAAATTGTTTTTGGATAGGTATATTTGAGAAATTTGTAAAAAAACAAAATTAATTAGGGAGCATGAAAGAGACGCAAAAGCTGGTGAGAGACCATACCCAACACAACACAACGTCTCAATAACATGGCAGTGTTTGACAGACCAGCCGTTTAAAAAAGCAACAAATAAAAAACAAAATAATAATAAAAGAAAGTAAAAGTAAACGTAGAGCACGTAAAGCAATTCAAACCCCAATCCCCAGTAAGTAGAAAAAACAGATCAAGAAAAAAAACACACACAAAAGCAAAAGTGAACAAAAAAAATTCCCAAAAAGGGAGAGCTCCAACGCTGGATGGTTTGAAATCCAGCCCACGTTTGGATGGTGTCAACCAGGGGAAGACTTAGTTTTTAAAAAAATAAAATTGTGCACGACTCGGTCAGCTTACGAACACTTTAACTAAAATTATGAAACATACTGATTCTACGATATTTGAATGTCGACAAAATTGATAAAAATTTAATTTTTTAGATTGCTCGTCATTATAGATTTCATTTATTAGTTCTCAAATACTCCTCTTATCATTGGGTCACTACATGAAAACCTCAGTTTTGTATATGCATGTTTTAAAAAATATCTTTTTCCACCTCTTATCATCTCTTCATCTATTTCTTAATTATAACTTACTTCACTATGATTGTTATAAGTTACACGATGCAATACTATGAACATTATGTCGTATGATTGAGCTCCAAAAAATGAATGTAGATGCATTCAAATTAGGGTAATTTTTTAAGCATCTAAATTAAGGTCTTTGAATATCATAGAAAAATACATTTAAAAAGTCATATCATCTATGAATTTCTCTCTCTATATATAAGCCATCATGATTGTAGATTTAAATTAGCTAAATAAATCCAAAACACAGATGAATTCATAAAGGACATCACCTATTTAAAATTTAATATCTTACATTTTTTTGGGTCAAACCCAAGTTGTTAATAAAAACATTAGTTTCTAGATTCGAATTATTAAGACTTTTGATTCATAATCACAATCACTATTCTATAGAAAGAAAGAAAAAATAGATAAAAAAGAATTGTGATTTGTGTAAAGTAGTAGAGTGGGAATAGAGCCAGCCTGATCTATTAAGTGGCTTTATTGGGATGGGAGATGATTGGCCATTCCAACTTTGTTGACTAATCAACAAATACTTTTTTCTCTTTATTTTTCTTGAAGACAGTATTAACAATTGATATTGTTATTATAATTATTTTTTATCATTAAAATTCACTTTTTTATTTTAAAATCTTTGGGACAGCAAAACATAGTGCCATTACCATCCTTATGATATTTAAAAGGGGGAAAAAAAAAATCAATTTGGAAGATTCTAAGTTGGAAAAGTTTGCTAATATTTGATTCTGAAGTCTTTGTCCTCTCTTATTTAACTGATTTTTGCACGCTGTATTTGTATTTGTGTGAGCTATCAAGAGGGAAGTGGTTGAGTCTTGTCGTGCCCAAAGTTTACCCATTGGAGAGCTCTTACACATATAAGGAGTGTCATTTCCTTTTTCTTTTTTTTCGGGAAATAATTGAGAAGATTTTGGTTGGTCGGATCTCTCAAATATTTTAAGAATCGTTCGTTTTTAAGATATTATGTTGTTTCGTTGGTTGATGATAAGATAACATAATAATTAATACATAATATGCAATGATATACTAATAACATATAATATTATATTAATAATACAAAATATTGTATTAATAGCCCAATAATATATTTGATCATGGATATAAATATTTTCAAAATTTACTTAAATCTACAATTATTTCGTGAAATTAAACTATCCACTCCAATTTTCCTACTTTAATTTGACTTCTATTAGATACCTAAAATTGTTTTTGTTTGAATCTCATTATTTCACGAATATCTTGTGGAGAGAAGAAACACATTCATTGTTCTAATGTTACTTTATCTATTCACATCCAATAATTGAATGATAGGTGAAAGACTATTTTTGACTCATGATATATCTCATAATTTAAAGAACAAAAAAAAGGCAAATTCAATAATTCATGTTAGGGAACGTGATGGAGAGAGTTTCGATAGTGTAAACAGCTGTTGCACAGAGTGTACTATTGTGTGATATCTTCTAAATTTTGTATTGATTTTTCTTGAAGAAAATATAGGACACTTTCTTTTCAAAAAGAAGCCACAAAGTGTACTATTGTGCTATCTTCTAAACCTTTGTGGGTCCCCAGTTAAAGAAGCCACAAAGTGTACTATTTTGTTATCTTCTAAATTAATTTGTATTCTTTTTAAAGAATATATATAATACTTTCTTTTCAAAAGACAGAATATAAGTAATATTGCATGAGTAGTTACACCCTAAATTATTTTAAATGATTATAAATTTGAGTGAAGCTAATAATTCCTATGAAAATAAATTTTTTGTATGGAAAGGGTAAGTATTAGCTCATTTGGTATGATATTTTGTAAAAAAGTTATGATTAATAAATCATTGGGATTTGGATTTCGTAAAGATATTGCAAAAACAAGTTATTTTGAAATTAAGAGTGTTTTGAATAATTAAAAATGTGTAATTATTTTGAGCGGTTACTTTTGAAAGTAAGTTTTTTCTAGAAATTGTAAATGTTCCTATGTAACTCATCCACAACTATTATAAGGTATAGTCAATCAAATTCAAGCTCGTGGATTTCTTGAAATTGAATAGTAGAATGAATGAGGTCGTTTTAGTAGGTAGATATATTTCAAAATCGAAATTAATAAGGAGTGAAATAGTTCATTTATCTTATAAATATTAAATTTGATCTTTATGTCATTATATTGGACCAAATAATCATTTAAATTTAATGAATTTTAATACTATGTTAGATGATGTTTATCTCAATTCTCAATATCAACTGACATTTAATAGAATAGTCAATTATCTTATTAGAAAGTACACAAATATTTGTAAGACTTGTGTTATGCAAAATATCTATCTTATTTTTACTTCGATTTAAAATTTTAGATGGTCGACAGAAAGAAAAGTAAAAGCAAAACAATATGAACTTTAAGAACATCAAGTGGTTCAAAATATAAAATTGGAAAATTCTAAGATCTACAATTTTTAGTATTTAAGGTAGATGTTATTTGTTCCTTGTTTCATGGCTTGATGAGTAAAATAATATGCTACTTTATTCTGACTTCTTGTTAAAGAATTTTGAGTGCAAGTCTCCATTCTTCTAAATGTTTTCTCATTCAAGAGATTAGCAACCTTCAAGTTTTTCTTCAAAAATTTCTTCTTTGTTATAATGAAAAAGATTCACAATTCAAGCGACAAGAACATCAGGCCAACATCAAAGATCGAAGATGAGTAACAAAGGTAATTCACTGAATTGATTTTGTAGAGCTTGGAATTAAAAGGACAATGTTATTCGATATAGTTAAATTTACTCTAATTTACCGACTTAAATTTTTGGGTTGATTGTAGTTTAACTTGATTCAATATGATATTAAAGTAGAAGGTATTGCGCTCTTTAAATCCTTACCGAATTGTTTACATAATTTACTTTTACCCTTAAAAAATCAAATCAATTCATGATATACCACCTATCTATAAAATAATTTTTTACTAATTTTTTTGACATTCATTCCAAAATTGGTTTGAAGCCCGACAATTGTTATTGAGATTAAATCTTCAACTCTTATTTGTTGAAGACTTAAAAAAAAAGAATCATTATTTTTAATTCTTGAAGAATCAATTAAATATAAAAATGAAACAAAGTTTATGATAATAGACAATTAAATATAAAAATGAAACAAAGTTTATGATAATAATCATTGAAGATACATTGACATTTCTTGAGTATCTCTAATTCAAGACTGTTTTGAAATTCTTAAACCAAAAAAAATCTTCAATGATTCTAAAAAAAAAAAAAAAAAAAAAAAAAAAAAAAAATCAATGTATTTTGATATTACAACCTAAAAAAGGATATTCTTAAAGTATATGAGATATTTTGCAAAAAATCCTAAAAACGTCCATAAATGTTAAATCTAAAAATAATTTAAGAATGAATGGAACAACAATCCTATTCACGAAACTAACACTTTTTGAAGTATAGTTTATCTTTTCAATTTCAATAAATGTCAATGCCAACAATTTTGATGGATCTTACATGGAAAGACCGACACAAGCTACTTTAGTTCACATTCTAAGAAGAGTGGAAAAAAGTAAATTATGATGTGATAAGTATAATGATTTTATTATTAGTTGTAAACAACTCGGTAAGTTTAAACGCGTTATTTAATTAATGGATGCAAATAATTATAATAATTTCAATGATTTGGCTCCAATATAGTTCTTGAACTTCTTCAATTTGCAAATCCCTAGTATTTTATCCATATTCTATTTCATCATTTTAGGCTCTTTTCTGTCACTATTTTGAATTTTTTTTAAAATTATATATTTATACAATCACAATTCTATCTAAATTTTATCGTAATTATTTAATCAAATAAACTTTATTTTATTCCTTAAATTTGATTAACAGACATTTTTTAAAAAAATCAAATATTTTTCTGAAATATGGACCTAGGGTAGAGATATAAAAATAATATTTAAATTATAAATATGTTTCATATGATTTGAACAAAATTGTAAGTTATTTTAATGGTTTTATGAATGACAATTTTTTTTTATTTGACAAATACCTAAAAAGGAATAGTGGCGTGTTGATTTCATTATTTTATGATAATTCAGTTCAATACCAAAGTTTCGATAGCGAAAACTCTCATTTATTTGAGAGCTTAAGATTTTGAAATACAAAGACTTCTAAGGTCTAAACCTTAAAGACTAACAATGTGTTTTTCAAAAAAACAAACAAATTGGGTAGTTTTTTTTTTTTTTTTTGTAAAACAACAAATTGAATAGGTAAAAGAAAGGTATGAGTATCACGTGGTTTCATAGACCATAAACGGTAAATCCTAAATTCTAACTTTATATTTTTGTATGAGATAAACTGAGTAGATAATTGACGTTAGGTTCAGATCCATTTAGTCTATTTGTTACACTAAAAAAATGATAGGGAAACTTAAATAAAGTAAAAGATGAAGATGGAAACAATTTTGCATTGAGAGTTGCTTTTTACAACTTTAAAAAGAAAAAAGAAGCAACAAAGATTCAAAACCTGAGTAATAAGACAGTGTCTGGATCTTTTTCTCAACACTTTAAGTAACAAACAAGCCATAAGTTTTTTTTTTTTTTTTTTTGAGTTACAATAATTAAAAGTGGGAGATTCAAACCTGTGATTTTTATAGGCAAAAAGCCATAAATTGAAATCTAGAAGATTTTTTTTAATTTTATTTTTGTTTTCATTAATATAACATTTATATACTCACTTTTTCTCTATAAAATTTATAAATATGAGATATGATCTTTTTATATTAAATTATTTTTTAATAAAAATAACTTTAAATTTAGTATAAATATAAATTTAAGTTTTATTAAAAATATATATATTTTTTAATAGAACAAAATAAAATTACTACTGTCTCAAAAAAAAAAAAAAAAAAAAAATAGCAACAACGCCTTGATATTTTACGCAACTTTTTTTGTTGTCATTTTTCTGTTCAAAACTTCCCTTCTTAGCATCTTCAGCTCCAGCCCACCTTTTTTTTCCCCTTTTCTTGTTTGCTTGTCTTTCAAATATTCCCTTATCTCCCCACTTTATTGTTTACTGTGTAAAAACCTACATACAGAATTAAATAGCTAAATTTATATTTAAAACAAATATATATATATATATATATATATATATAAATTGGAGTTGAATTCCAACCGACACTTGTTTGAACTGTTTTTTTTTCTTTTTTACCTCAACTTTCCTTTTTATTACAATGCTAATATAACTTTACTTTTTTGTAAAGGGAAAAATTAACATTACCTTATGATTTTTTTTTTGCTTATTTTAGAATTCCAACGGTCGGTGTTGAATATATATATATATATATATATATATTAATATATTAGAGTTTAAGTTTTGACAACAGTCAACAATGTACATTTTCGTTTATTATTATTTTTTTAATAAACAGGTGACTTTGATTTAAAAAATAAAAAATTGAAGGGTTTAACGGTGCAATAATTTCATTGTTGGGTTGCAAACTAGTTTAACACCAACGTTACATATTCAAATCTTAAAATTGTTATTTTTCCCATTCCTCGATATGTACAACAAAAAAAACTTTAAAAAAGAAGAAAAAAAATTCAAAACTGTGTACTTTGATATGTATATATATACGATTTTGGAGTTAGAAGAAGGATGAAGTGTGTGTTATTCCTTATATATACATTTTTAAAGACTCTCATACTTTTCTTCCTCAGTTTTCAATAAAATAAATAATATGATTATTTGTAAAGTTGACTTAAGATGTGATTTTAAATCATTTTTTCTTAGAAAAAACTCACTTCGAAATATTATTATTTTCTTTATTTGATGTTAAGAGAAAGATAAATACTTTACAAACCCATTTTGTTTTGTGTTTCAATTAAAGAAAAAAACTAACATATATAGTTTTGTTTTCCATTTTAAAACAAGAACCAAGATACAAGACAAATAAATATAATATTAATGGACATGTCCTGTGCTTTTCAAATATTAGTTTGAAGTTTGAATCAAATGAAGAGTTGGTGGCACGGTTGATTTTTTTTGTATTAATTTATTTCAATTTTACGATCATAAATTCAAATTTAAAAATCAGTATTTAGTTTTCATATTATTTGAAAGCAGTGTTGGTTTCCTCCTTCTAATTTATACTAAATAAAAAACTTTGACGTTTGAGAAAATAAATTAATCAATAAAAAGGTTAACATAAATATATTTTTTTTCTAAATAAAATAAAATAACAAAAAACATGAATATCTTTTAATTTGGGCTTTTATCGACATCTTTAAAAGAAGGGCTTTTTACCACATTAGACCAAAATCAGAAAAATATTATACGCGTGTTTTATATTAGAAAGATTTAGCAAAATTAGTCTACCGTTTTTTAAGAAAATTCTTTTTTATTATGAAATTACATAAATATCCTCCACTCTAAACTAACATTTATTAAAATAGAAAAACACTAAATCAAATAAATAATAATAAAAAATCCTCAAATCATGGACAGTTTTCAACTTCCATTTTTAACCCAAAATTATCTCCTTAAAAATTTCTCGAATAGTAATTGGTAAATAACATTTTTTTAATTAAAAAAAAAGACTTTAAATGAGATACGTTATTCCTTTGTTATTGATTTTGTTTTAATTTTGACAAAAAAAAATCTAAAATCTATCAATCATGTATTAATAAATAAATATAAATTTTTTTATTATTAATATTCTAGTATGACCAAATGGAGAAAATTGTACAGTATTTATCTTTTTTAAAAAATATAAATATAATATTTTTATTTTTTTTAAATATAAATACACTCTTTATCTTTTTAAAATATAATTAATAAAACATTTATTCTCAAAAAAAATTAATACAACATTTATATATTTTTTAAATACAATATTTATCTTTTTTTAATATAATTAATACCGTATTTATCTTCTTCTTTTTTAAATAAATACAGTATTTATCTTTTTAAAAAATAAATACAGTATTTTTCTTTTTTAAATATAAATACAGTATTTATCTTTTTTAAATATAAATATAGTAGTTATCTTTTTTTAATATAAATACAGTATTTAAATTTATACTGGAAAAAAATAATAAAAAAATTAAAAAATTTGAAAGTTCGCCACATGACCACCATAAATAGCTCAATCGAGCGAACATAATTTGAAAAAAAAAACATAAGGCACAGAAGTGGTCGCACGATATAATTAATACATTATATTGTATCAAGAAGTATTAATAGTACAATATGGAACTGTATTTATAACTATAGATGAAAATATTTACAAATTTAACTACATTTGTAAATGTTTTGTTATAATAATTCATAATATATTAATAATACATAATACTGTATTAATAATGTAATATTGTATTAGTGAATATTAATAATACAAAATTAAACTGTATTTATAACTCAAATATTTTCAAATTTTACTACATTTGTAATTATTTTGTTAGAATAGTTCATTGATTATAATTTCCTAACCTTAGACAATTTAAATTTTGAACATCAAATCATGAAAATTGAAATTCACCTAATGGCCGATAAAAAAAGAGAATAAAGTAGACACAAGTATTTAAAAGGAAAAATAAAATAAAAGAATGAATAAACATCATTAAATACTACTTTGCCACATGGCCACCATAAACATCTAAGAGAAACGCAGAGCGTAGTAAAAGAAAAAAAGAGAGAAAAAAGACGTGACACAAGGGCATGTTCGGTATTATAAAAAAAAATTATTAATTAAATTTAAAACAAAAATTAGATTTACAATTTTTTTGAAATGCGACTAGATTTGTAATTATTTTCTTAAAAGGGTTCATCCACCATAATTTGCCTTAAAAGAAAAACACACTTGTGCAAAGAAAAACACACTTGTGCACCACATTTATTAGGTCTATATTTGATTATTCGCCCATTCAAACTAAATTGCACAGTTTATTTGGGGAAGATTTTCACGAGTGTTTTTGCTAAAATATTATTATTTAAACACAAATTTAAAATTATTTCATGGCATTGGTCTTATTGGGAACTCTTTCTTTAAATTGTTTTGTTATTATATGAAATATAATCAATGGTTATTTTAGTATATAGCTGCCTGCAGGACCATCCACGAATACGATACATGGTCAATGGTCAAAAAGCTAATTCGTTGATATAGAAAGCTATGTGAATAATATATTGCATTATTTCCCTATGGGTAGCTTTAATATGCAAGTATGTTACTAAAATATCAATGTGATATTGAGACTCGAGATCTAGGTAGTTATTAATGTAGCATCAACCTAAAACATAAATCAGTTATTTGAAATATATATCCACCCTGTTGTTATTTAATATTGAACAACAATGGAATGGAAGATAGAATACTCAAGCAATAATCTCTTGCTCAACCAACGTAAAGTATGAATAAAAAGAAAATTGATGTATAAATTAGATAGACTACTTTGAGAAAACAACTAAGAAAATGTTTTATTTTCTAAAAAAAATAAGAAAATGTTTAAAATTTAGAAATATATTAAAATAATGTCTAAAATATTTTAAAATACCATTTTGACTTCAGGTAAAGTTTATGGAATTTCCAGTACACTAATATTTGGGCTTCATGTGAACTATGGGGCTTGGCCCAATTTTTTTTTTTCACCAATAATGGTTAGTATTTTTCAAAAAAGAATTTCAACGTTCATGTTATAAATACTGAGAAATTGTGATAAATGATCAATTTACAAATTGTTTTAAATAAGAATGTCAATTTAATTTTAGTTTACAATTATAATTTTTATTTTGAAATAGATTAAATTTATTTTCCATGTATTCTAATTTCCATATATATATATATAAATTAGATTTAAAAGTAGTTTCATTAGTATTTCACTTTTCTTTAAAATTTATATTCCGTTCTCATATTATTTGAGGATAATAGGGTCTAGAGTTTGTTGGTTCCTCCTTCCAACTTGTACTTAAAAAAACAAAAAACTTCGATCCATTTTATAATATTGCTTCAAACTCAATCGAAAAGAAAAGTTAAACCTAAATATAAGACAGGGAAGGTAATGAGAATCCATGTGGAAATTGCTCGGCCAACTTTAGCCATTGATCTTGATTTTGTTGAACAAATTGGTTGAAATGTATGATATAGTGAAAAATAATTTGGTCTATATTTATAGGAGAGTTATGTGTATGGAATGGAGCACATACTTTGTAATATAGTAAATGCATAACAGTTTCCAAGCTAATTTACCTTATTTTTAATTTAACGACTTTTATGCATTAACTGAAAGGATTGGTGGTAATCCAATTTTAAGATTACGACCATGAATTTAATCTTTTATTTGAGAGCCAATATAAATGTATAGTTAATGACTAAAAAGTTTTGAATTTGAATCCTTCCCCCATAATTGTTATAATCTATTAAAAAAAAAAACTCAAATGTTAATTGAGTTGGAAATTATCATTTATTATATAAATCCATCATATTCATGCATATAGTGGCGATCAAACCTAGGGACTAAGTAACACGACAATTTTTTATTGACCGAAATTATCCGGTCAGTGACCGATAAGGGTAGACCTTTATCCGATATCATGTAAAACTAAGTAACTAAGAAGTTACAAATTCGAATTCTCAACCCTAAGTATTGTTAAACTTAGTAAAAAAACAAAAGGCAAACAAGTTTGATTTTTTTTTTCTTGTTAATAATTTCTTCAAGCATATTTACTTATAGTTGAATAGTAATTTACCGTAATTCAACACTTAGTCAACAAGAATAAAATTTTAATGATATCTTGTACAACATATTAATCAAGTGATTAAAGTTCAAAATTCATATTCATTACGAAAGTATGCGAATATAATTCGATATTCTAAAATTCTCGTTGATAACCATTTAGGCCTCGTTTGATAATCATTTTGTTTTTTGTTTTTAAAATTTAAGCATACAACAACTACTTTACCATAGTTTTTTTTTCTTATTTGCATATATACATCTTACCTATATTTTAAGAAACAAAACAAAAATTTATAAAAAAATAAAAAAACTTCCAAAAGCATGTTTTTGTTTTTGAAATTTGGTTAGTATTAACCTACTTTCTTAAGGAAAGATAGATAAATTGTTACATTGTAGGAAAGATGAAACACATGTTAGAAAATTTGAGTAGAAATAAGCTTAAATTTCATAAACAAAAAACAGAAAACCAAATGGTTATCAAATGAGACCTTAATTTTTGGTTTTTAGTTATTCAAATTTAAATTTATTCTTATCCAACTCTTACACTATGTGTTCCATCTTTCATAACGAAAGTATGTGAATATAATCAAATTTAAAAACTAAAACACACCTTTGAAAACTACTTTTTTATTTCTAAATGTTAACTTGATTTTTAGGAACATAGGTAAGATATAGATATTCAAGTAAAACAAAATTTGGTGAAATAGTTACGATAAGTTAAAATTTAAAAAATCAGAAATTAAAAACAAGATTGTCATTCAATTAGTCTAAAATCTTTAATTTTATTATTAATTAATATTATTTGAGTTTGTAATCTAAAAATTCAGAGTTTTCAATTTAACCAAAATTACCACCCCGAAACCATAAGAAAAGACTTATTAATGTCAAAATAATATGAAATTCAATTCCACCCCCGTATTATAAAAAATAGACATGACTCATTGGTCGCGCGACCAGTACAGATTTAGGCTAAAACCAGGCCGTTTTCAAGACCCATCCCATTTGCAAGGCCCGGCCCATTGTATCTTTACCAAAAAACAAAACTAAACCCAGATTGTAAAAACAAAATAAAAAAACCAAAACCCTTTTTCTTCTCTGCTCCACGCTTAGCTTCTTCTTCTTTACGCCCGCCGAGCCCGTGTCTGTTCGCCGCCGCCGCCGCCACCGTCACCGCAACTGTTTTCTTTCATCCGTTTGTTACGCCTCCGATGTTTCACTTCTAGCGATTTTGCACAGATTTTCTTTTTCATTGTTCCTGGTAATATCCCAATCTGCATATATATGTCTTTCTTTTTGTCTTAAAAACACAGTAATTAGAACAAGTGTAATCGAAAAATGGAGGGGTTATTTGTATCATAGGTTGTGTAATGTTTGTAGAAGCTTTCAATTCGCAAGCCCTATTACTCACTCTCCCTCTGTATGCATTGTATTTCCGCCGTAAGTTAAAGCTTCTTTATGAACCTCAAAAACAATGGCAACTCAGTAGAACCGAACCTCAAAAATAACCTGTCTTTGATAAACTTATAGCCTTCGATTATTGAAATTAAATCTTTGTGATGTTTTCTTTACGTTTTTTTTGTTCCCTATGTTTTCTCTGTATGCTCTTTTTGATATCAGTGACTGTACTGGCCACCTTACAGCCCTAACGTCTACAACATTTGGATATCAAGAAAATACCTAGGAAATTAATTTCTAGACTTATGGCCACATTGGATTGAAGCCAACCCCAATGCTCCTCTTGATCACTTGATTATGCTCTTTTTTGTTATTGATTTTTACTTTTCAATATCGATTTTTCTAGGGTTTGATAGACTTTTCAAAGTGATGGAGATGTTGATTTTTTTTTGTCAGTGTATGCCTTTGCTAACGATACGATACGTGTGGCTTTGTATATTTACTTCGACTAAAAATGTTAACTCCTAAAAGTCTAAAATTATTTTCCCTTATCAACACTATTTCAAATGTGACTAAAATCCAATTTGATTGTTTTTATATCTCACTACCACGGACAAGTTCCGATCACATATAACCTTTGTTTGGCTAGGTTAATACTAAAGGGGGCGATATTCTCAATGGCGAAGAAGAGGAAGCATAGTGAGACTGTTCCAATTGTATCGGTTAAGAAGGACGATGGTGCCCCCGAGAGACCCAAACGAACTCTCATGGGTTGGAAAGACAAGGAAGTTTCCAAAGAGAGTGAATCTGGTTCCAATCATGCTTCTTTCCGGAATAAGGAGAAGGTTCTTGTCACTTGCTCCCGTCGAATCAATTTTAGGTATGAAATATAAACAAGATGGCTGATGATGTAGCTTTTTGTAAAATCTATTAAGGTTTAGATACATGGTTTGGTAGTTTGTAATGTAGCTTTTCACTCATCGATAGAAAAATCTTCCCTTAGATTGTTTTGCAATTTTATTAAACTTGGTGTTTGATTAGGTATCGGCATCTGATGTTGAACTTGGTATCACTTTTGCCACATTGTAAGAAGGATAACAAGGTGGAGTCAAAGTCCAGTAAGGGCGCAACACTAAATGAACTGGTTGAACTTAAGGGTTGTTCTTCCTCCCTATTTTTTGAGGTTAGAGTGTTTGCTTTGCACTTTTTCCATGTTTATTTCAATCACTTTGCATATAGTATAGCTTTTTCTTGAGCTTACTATACATCTTTTTTTTCCCCTCGAATTCCAGTGCAGAAAACAAAAAGATCTCTATTTATGGATGGCAAAGTGCCCTAGTGGACCATCTGTGAAGTTTTTAGTTAATGCTGGTAATTCTAACTTGTAATCATATCTTGTAACTGGATTTTATGACTGAAAATTTTATTGGGTTTCTTAAACGCACTTTACTTACTATGCCATTTTTGTTTCAGTGCATACAATGGAAGAATTGAAACTTACAGGAAACCATCTGAAAGGTTCTCGTCCTATTTTGACGTTCTCGTCGAATTTTGATAAAAATGTCCATTGGAAACTTTTGAAGGAAATAATTGTTCAGGTAGCAATTGAAAAGTTCTTTTAAGCAATTCATTCCTGAAAACTATTTTTCTTTTTCCTTTTTTTTTGTTTTTTTTTATTTTGTTTTACATTTCTTCACTTCCTCAATCTGAAGTGAACACAGTCTTTATCCTCGAGCAACAGTTAGACACTCGTTATATTCTATAATTTTGTAGGGTGCCTCCCCTATTTGTTTGGGCTCTTTGTCGTACTTTTTCATTCTTTTAGTTTTTTTTCTATGAGATCTTTGTTTATAATTAAACAATCGATCACGGTATGAAATTGAAAAACTACTATTACAGGGATTTCAGATATGTTGTACTTTTTCTTGTGTCATAAATTGTTGTATACGGTTTCCTTTTGTCTTGGGCTTTCTCTTTTTTTCCCCTAGAAATCACCAACAGAAGTTAGTTTTCATTTTTTATGCAGACACCTCAATGCTATCATTCTTTTCATGCTCCATTTATTTATTTTCTAATTGGGTGACCGTATAGTTTGGTTTGCTGCTCAATTAGATATGTTTCAGTAAGTAATTGGAGATCCTAATTGCCTCTAGAGTTTAAGGAATCTTTGCTAAAAATGCTAAAAAGTCATGTTTTAGTATGTCGTAATTTTAGCTTCCACATTTTTCTCCTCAGATTTTTGGGACTCCAAAGGAGCATCGACATTCAAAACCATACCATGATCATGTATTTGTTTTCTCCATTGTTGATGACCACATATGGTTCCGAAATTACCAGGTATGCTATGTTTATCTTTATTCATAATCTTTTTGATGCTCTCAATTGTAGATAGCATCCTAATGCACACTTCTACTACTTGATACCCAAATTGTGTACTGGATTACTCTTACTTGTAAATATTTGCTCACTGCATTTTCTATAACCATTTAAGGAGTAATGCTTAATCTTTTTGCTGGAAAGCACCAATGAATCGGTCTTGTAGCCACAGAAAGACCCTTGAAGTAGAGGAGTTTGTTGACCAATGCAGTTTATAGAAAGGCCAGGATAAGAGCTATTAACCCATCTTGGGCCACATAAAGCTGCCCAAACCTCTTATGAAGAGTCACAATGATTTTCCAATAGCTTAGCCTTTTTACATATTTGATATTGGGACCAGGAACGGGAGTAGAAAAAAAAGGATGAGAAAAGTGGCTTGAGTCCCTTTCTTGGCTTGTATCTTGGAAGTTCCAGTCTACATTCTCAAAAGCTTTTTCAAGGCTTATGAAGGTTATGACCAAGTCTTCATTCCTTAAACAAACAATAACGGATAAAAGAAACAATGCTCTATTTTTAGAGGTAACAATCAAGCTTTATTCATGTAACCACCAATGGTGGTGAGATAAAGGAGATTATAGCCATTTTGGAAATAACTGACGTTGGAGCCCTCAACTTCGTTGGGGGTATGGATGGTAATGACAGGGCACTTCATCGATGCATTATGGGCAGGATGTTATGTGATAAAAAATGGAAGAAATGTGATTTGGGCGGGAATATATATGCAAGACAACGTTGTAACTTTCTCATACTCAATGAAAGTTTCTTTCCTATCAAAGAAAAAAAAAACTTTCTTGATCTCAAAGCATGTTAGTGCTGAATTTTGGGTTCCTATTTTAAGGGTGTAGTTTGAGACTTGAGTCAAAAGTATGGGGAAAACTCCCTCACCTTACTTGAGGATATTGTGTGGTTTGGGGGTGGAGTAGCGTTCAACTAGTCGAGGTGCGTGTAAGTTGATTCAAACACTCATAAATATATAAAATAACAAGAATACTATCATAAGCATCCTTAGGATACTAGTGGTATAATCGTCATAAGCTAAGGAACACATCAGGGTCATGAATACCAATTACAGTAAGTTGCAGGGGTTTAGATTGAGCAAATTTCTGGAATGGATGATTGTGATCTTGTCATTTTTCTTTTTTATGTCAATTACATTTCTAGTAACTTTTAGTTTGGTTTCTAGTTCCCTGTACCTATCACAGCAGACTCCTTTGACCATTTTCATATGTTTTTTTATCCCTTAAAATTGTGTTCACTTTTGCAACAACTGTTGGTATATTCGTTTTAGTATTGGATTTGTGTGGGTGTGATTTATTTCTCAACTAACCGTTACTTAACGTCATATCGTCTGTCATCTGTGTGGTGTGATCAGATAGCTGTTCCACATAACGAATCAGATAAAGTTGCACGAGGAGGATTAGATAAAATGACTCTCATCGAGGTTACTATTTTCCTTGTTTTGCTTAGTCTATAAATGAGTTTTTCACAATCTTTATTGGACTCAAAAATTGTGTTTTTTATAGGTTGGCCCACGATTTTGTTTGAATCCAATCAAGATATTTGGTGGCAGTTTTGGAGGTCCAACACTATATGAAAACCCGCTTTACGTATCGCCAAACCAGGTTAGATGGCTACTTCTTTATCATCTGGGATTACACTTTTTCACTATGCCTTTTAGTAACCTGCTTTACATATTTTCTGAGAGCACACATTTGCAGTGATTATCAAGAACAACAAACGACGTTGAGGCATTAGTGCAAAAGTGTAATCCCGTGTTTTTTAATTTCATGGTTCTTAGAGAAATGATCTGTTTTGCACATCTAATTTATCATTATGGTTTTGGAACTGTCTATCCTCACGGTTCAAAACCCGAAATAGCCTTGTTCTCTATAGAGAACAGTTGCTCATATTATATGGGTTGGCCTAATAGTTAAAGAGGGCCTCGAGTATCTAAGAAATATGGGTTCCAATCTTTGTTGGTCAACACCCATTTAAAAAAAAAAAAAAATTTTTTTACAGATTTCCCTGACACCAAATTGCGGTAAGATTAGATGTGTGTCCTGTGATGTTTGATTATTGACAAATATAAAAGAAGTTGCAACTTTGCACAAATTAAAGCCTTAAATCGACAAATATTTTTTGATCAACGAACTTTTTGTCAGTGATGTGTCTGTAAGCCGACTCGATCACTGCCTCAGAAAAAAAAACAGCTGAACTGAGTTATATGATCGAAACTTTAACAATCAGCCTAGACCTGCTCATATTTATTATGTCTTTCCTTAGATTCGAGCATTGGAGAAGAAGCAGAAGGCCGGTAAATACTCGAAGAAAGTCAAAGCGAAAACGAGGAGGAAGATGCACGAGCTATCAAATCCATTGGAACCGGACGAGTTTGCTGATATGTGGAAGGAATAGTCTCTTTGTCTAGACTCAAAATTAGAGTTCCTTACCTCCAGTATGGAGTTAGAACTTCTATGATTCTGTAATATTTAATGAAAATTTTGTCATTGTTACTTATTTAAACCTCAAATTCCGTTTCTGGATTTTTGTTTAAAAATTGGTTCCTACCACCTCTTATATAGCCGTCCGGCGACCAGATTTGGTAGTCTTACTTTGTTTTTATCCCAAAATTTTAATTTCATCCAAGTACACCTCAAATGAAATATACTTCTTATAGGTCATCTTGAGAATTCAAACTCCAAACGTTTCAGTTAAGGGTACAAGTCATTTATTATTGAAGCTCCTCTGGTATGTTACAATTTGAACTAATACTCAAAATGGACAGATTTGATAATTAATTTTTCTATAACTTTTTTTAACATTCAAATGTTACAAGATTTGATAGTCTTGTAACAATGGTTAAAGGTGCGTGCAAGTTGAATTGGAAGGTAATAAATATACACAAAAAATTTAAACTTCAATTTTAGTAAATGTTGCAATTCAATTTCATGATACATTTAAACTTTATGTCAACTCAGTTCTTTTTTTTCTTGCGGGTTCTGCAATCTTCTTCTTTAGCATCATTTTCCACCCCCAATGAGATGGGGAATTAGTAATCATCAAATTCGACTTTTTGGCCCTTCATCTTTCTGAATCGAGACCCAACTGATGTCGTTCCAACAATTGGCGAGGAGCATCTCCGTACACTATCACGTACAGTAATTGAGAGTCCTATTACACCTAAGGTCAACTTCAATTCACCAAGCCAAGGTAAAGTATATTGAGTAGACGATTGATGTATTAGACTCGACCCTATCTTGCAGAGCATGCATTCCCAAATTTGAATTTTGTGATAAGTTTTTTATTTGAAGACTTTCATGCTTCACGTGTTGTAATCGTCAAACATATAAGAATTACAAAATTGACAAGGTTTTAGAGAATAATAACACTAGAAAAAAAAAAAAAAAAAAAAGAAGGTGAGGTTAAGTGTGAATTTTGACATAATAATTCTATTGTTAATTTGTGCATTGATCAAGTATATATTTGCAGCAAATTTACAGAGATTTTGTATACAATAGTAGGGGAATCAGCTTCAAATCATATTTTCCCCCTGTTTTTTGTTAAGAGTATAAAATGATTTTTTTAAAATGTCTGAATAATTAAAAATAGAATTAATGTAAACATTAGCTGAGTCAAAGAAAAAAACCAAGAAAACCGAAAAAAAGAATCGAACCGCATCCGTTTTTGTTTTTGGCTTCCTCCTCTGACTCGCTCTCCGTCACAGCAGCGGCGCCGGTTACCGGCACACAATTCCTTCTTAGCAGCACCGCCAGTTCCGATAACACCGATTCAGCTTCAAATCGATTCAATTTGCATCCCAACAATTCACACCACGAGATCTGCAGTTATCTCCTCTTTCGGTAATTACATCGTTTCTGTACCTTTCAATTTCAATTTCAATTTCTTTGCCTTAACATTGATTAGTGGGTATTGTATCTCTTGTTGTTGCTATGCAATGGCAGGCGGTGAGTCATAAATTTGGGAATGGGAGATACTGACGCGAAGCTGAAAAATATGGTGTTTGTAACCGTGGGAACGACGTGTTTTGATACTTTGGTTAGAGCAGTGGACACTGACCAAGTCAAACAAAAATTGTATGCTAGAGGCTATACCCACCTTCTCATTCAAATGGGACGTGGTACATATAATCCAACCACGGTACATTTTCTGTTTTGATTTCTTACTTCTTACCTTGTTTCATTTCAAATTCCTATGTTTTGGTTCCGAATTTGGTCTTAGCTTGGTTTATAGTGCTTGTTCATTTTCATTGGGTGAAAAACAAACTTTCATTTGCTTCATGTTTCTCAATCTGCTGGCCAACAATTTAACCATTTAACAAAGTATCGATTGAAATGAGAAGGGAAGTGCGAGGAATGGAAGGAGAAGACCTCTCTCTAGATATTCTGATCAATAGCCTTTTAACTCTAAGAAACGGAAGTCTCAATCAAGATTTTGCTCTTCAAGTTTGCAATTATGTGAAATAAAGTAAAGGGGTGTATTAGCAATCAGCCATCATGGGTTGGCTTAATTGTCAAAAAAGGTCCTTGAGAACCTTTTTTTTGGGATGAGAAATAATTTAATTCATCAGTGAAATTACAAGAGAAAGGGGATGAACTCCGGGGGATTACAAAAAGGCATTCCAATTAGCATTCAAGGAAGATAAGCTATAATGGGAAAAGAGGGGAGATTGTTTACCCCAAGAGATCATTTAAGACAAAATATTTTCCAAAGAATGATTGTAAGAACTAAGAAGGCTCCCGTCCTTAAAAATGCTTCTGTTTCGTTCCTTCCCTAGAGACCAGCTGGTTGCCCGAATAAATTTCTCCCTTAGGAGCTTCTGCTCTTTCTGATATGGGTGATTCTGAAGGCCTATTGTGAGGAAGACTTAGATGGTTTGTGGCTGGGGATAATGCCAATTGAACTTTCTGATGATATAATTCCATAACCAGCTGGCAAGGGGGCAGTGGAGCAGCAGATATGAGAGAGATTCGAAGTTACTCTTGCAATTTGGGCACCACTGTGGGGAGATCCTAACGTAAGACAGCCTTCTTTGTAGTTTGTCTTGAGTCAATACAACACCGTGCAAGGCTTAGGCTTGCCATAGAAAGAACTTGATTTTTTTAGGGAATTTGGCTTTCCAGATTGTCTCAAATATGGAGTTTTGTGGTTCTTGAGGAGGGTGCATTAGTTTCACCATGAGTGATTTAGTAAGAAAATATCACTTGACTCAAGTCTCATGGTTCGTGAGGAAGGTCCTTGAGATTCATAAAGTGCCTAGAGGGAATGGGTGTTGGTGGCCACCTACCTATAAATTAATTTTCTATACGTTACCTTGATAAACAAATGTAATAGAGTCAGGTGGTTGTCTCTTGAGAATAGTTGAGGAGCACATAAGCTAGTTGAATGATATAAAAAAAAGGAGTGTAACAATCAACTTATTTGGACCATTTTACTTTCATTTTCTACCTCCAACTCACCTCCTTTATTTGGAGCAAAAACACAATTCACCTTTTTAAGTTCCTCTTCTCCTTTAAGCTTTTATAAATACCTCCCATTTTCATCCAAGCCATCATGGGTCCCTACCCTACTTGAGATTTTGTTTTCTTGAGACAAAGATCTCAAACATATTAGTATTTTGATTTCTAGAGACTCAAGCATTGGGGTTGCTCCGAAGTATTTCTCTCCTCAAGATTTTACTTGTGTATCAGCACCCACCACAACTGAATCCAGTACCAATTTCTTCCCGCTGCTGATCTTTGGGCAAAGAATGCATTTCTGGTCCCGTTTGAACTTTGATTTGATGGTGTGATGTAGCCTCAAGGACCAAATGGACTAAAAGAGACAATTCTCCAAAAATCATACCCTTTTCAAAAGATATTGAATTACACGAGAGAAGAAATCTATTTATGAGACAAATAAAGGTAAAATCAATTGATCTAAGAATTACCAAGATCAACCTATTTTTTTACTAATCTACCTCCATCATGTTGTGTACCATATATAATAATAAGTAATCAGCTATTTTCTATCTAAAAGTTTAAAGTGATTTACAGTGCAACATCAACTTCTCAATTCTCATAAAATACATATGTGCAGTCTCATGGAGAAGATGCCCTTGCTGTAGAATATTTCTCCTTCTCTTCAAGCATAGCAGATCATCTAAAATCAGCATCTCTTGTAATTAGCCATGCTGGTACATCTTTTCAAGTTGCTTCTTTTATACTTAATTGTCCATACAAGGTGCTTCAAAATACTATTTGGTCCTCAGGATATGACTGGCATCTCCTCATGCAATGCTATACGAATTATGATTAGTTATTATTATTTCTCCTAATTTTGTTATCTGGTTATGTGTTATGACATGATTGTTGAAATACATAATATGATTAGTTTAATGGTCTTTTTTTGTAAGGTACATAAAGAACTTAGATCCCCAAATCATGGAAGGTTTTGAAAAACACCTCCAATTTGATAATAGAGAAAGAGCCAAAAAAAGCCAAAAAAAGAAAGTATTTGAATAAAATAGCATAGGGTTTCTCCTTTTCCTTGGATATACGAGTCTCTATTGTTTCATGTGGATCACGGAAATACAATTTGGCTCCAAAGAAATTTTCTGTGTGTTGAATACCCTTCTAGGACTAGTTAACAAATCCAGAGGATCGTCATGGAGGACTGTGTACAAACTGAAGGAGGAAGGTATTAGGTCCCAAAAATTAGCAGCAAAGGAGCAATAAAAATAAGGCTTTGTGATTCTGATTTTTCCTCCCTTGTATGAAAGGAACCAGTTTGGGGAGATGGCCAGCTTTGGGGGTTCAATTTTGGAGGTTGTCACGGGAAGCAAGTGGGTATTAAGCTCCCAGTGGGAAAAGTTCACCTTTTTGAGGAATTTAT
This sequence comes from Sicyos edulis, assembly GCA_036507275.1. Lineage (NCBI taxonomy): Eukaryota > Viridiplantae > Streptophyta > Magnoliopsida > Cucurbitales > Cucurbitaceae > Sicyos > Sicyos edulis. Next base: position 47,519,227 of record CM071849.1, on the reverse strand, counting down.
TATTCCAGACTCTAGAAGTGGGCGCTATTTGATAGATCCCTAGCCATAAGGTCGTGTGCTAGAGCTCTTGTAGTCTGTAGAGACTGGAGAATATACCCCCACACTGTCCAGCTACCAAAACCTAAAGTCTCCTCTGTTTGAAAAGTGAAAGGATGATAAAAGGCTACCTCATTTCTGTGTCATTTGTTGGATGTTATTTTTTTCATCCTTCATATTTTCAATGTCAGAAAGGCTACATCATTTAGAACTCATCGTGTCCTGGTTTATCATTTGATAACTGTGGCTGAAGCTAAAGTTTTTTATACGTACCAAAATTCTATACTCATAAATTCATACAGCGCATAATATTTCTAATAAAAACGATGGTGCAAATTAGTAAAAAAACTTAAAAATTATATATTTTTTTCTATTTATATATTTTTCAGTCTTAGACAAACTGTTGTTCTTGGCTCTGTTCTTAACTGTTGGTTCCAATTTATGCAGGGTCTGGAAGTATATTTGAGACGTTGAGACTCGGTAAACCTTTGATTGTTGTAGTGAATGAAGATCTTATGGACAATCATCAAATTGAACTTGCAGAAGAACTAGCTGAGAGAAAGCATTTATATTGCGCTCGTCCCCAAACGCTGCATCAGACTATAGAGAGCATGGATTTGGAGTCTCTCATTCCATACGCTCCAGGTGATGCTAAACCAGTTGCGAGGCTCATTAATAGGTTTCTAGATTTTCCTGAAGTTTGACGAGGTTATAATTTAAAGCTTCCTTCTCCAAACAAACCTTTTGTTGCTGAAGTTATTACTGTTAATATGAATTGTATGTTCTTGCTAACCTGAACATAGCTCAGCTGGTCATTGTATCTCAATTAAAAGACTACAAATTCAAATCTCCACCCCCTCTCTTCTTGTAATAGAAGGATCTTTTGAGATAAGGAAACTCATCTCTTTACTTCCTTTTAATCTATTGTTAACATGACTGTTTTTCGATGTAAGCGCTCTCCACTTTTTTAATTATTCGTATGGCTACATTGTAATTTTCTACAAGTTTCTTTGATATCCAAATTTTATAGTCCTTTGTCTCGTGACATTATTTGAGGTGCATGCAAGCTGATTAAGACAATCACGTATACAAAAAAAGAGGTCTTTTATAATTGCCACAATTGAGCCTCATATCTCTTATAATTTGATTCCATACAGCAATTAAAAGAAACTATCATAATTTGTAACACTGGGAAAACTAATTTTGGCCTTTTCTTGTTACTTCTCCAAAGAATCTTTCATTTCTGAATCTACAAAATAGAAGGCAACTGAGAAATTCCTGAGCATATGTCGGCTTCTGTACTTTTTCATGAACCATCATCTGTTTCTCATCTCGAGTTTTACTGTTCGTTTCCAAGAATCGACATTGATCGGCCTATGGTTACGCTTCTATATTTTCTTGTAAGATAAACAGGTATATAGATAGGTTCAGTGAGTTTTGACATTTTCCTGAAAGTAGTAGAGAAGGTGTTTTTGGGTTATCAATGATGATATTCTTGAGCATGTGACTGATGCTGATTGATCAGCAATTGAGAGATGTAGATCACTGAGCCCTCAATGTGGAGACAAACTCACATAAGCCAAATTTTGGATGACAGTAATAATTTTTGGACGAGCCTTTTATCTTGAGTGGAGTTTGACTCTTTTGCCCTGCATTTATTATATATATTTTGACTTGGAGTAATTGAAATATTAACTCATCTTCATCCTCCAATCAGATAATCACCAATGTACAACAAAGAAACTAGCAACAACAATTTGTAACCTGTGAGCTTCCAGTTCAGCATCTTCATAGAAGAGAAGAATTGATACAAAGTGAGAGGGGACTGTCAAAGATAGGAGACAAAATTCCACACATGCATAGATAATGGTATTAGACAGTGGAGAGAGTGGGGCCACCTAAACTAGGTACATAGCAAAGTCACTTTCAATTCTTAGTTTTTTAAGAAAATATATTTGCGCTTCTTTAAATCGATTTATGCCCACCTCAAATATTCATACATGAGAAATTGCTTAACTTACAATATTTGGTGGTCAAAGAAACTAATAAAAGATTAATTTTTAAACAAGTGATCAATTCAAATGGTATATAACAAAGAGTATATTAACTTGTCAAAAAGAATACTTGTCACAAATTTGAATCTTTTGACCCTCAAATATTATAATAGAATAATAAAAAAAAAAGTTTTTGTGAACTTTCGGATTGAACTAAGTCTAGTGGTCCTTTAGACTTTGAAGAAATTACCTTACTAAGTTTTAGTATTTGCAACCATCTTGAGTTGGTCTTGCATTGAGGGATGTTTTTGTTTAAAGATTTTATTTTTGATTTGAGTGCTCAAGTTTGTTTACGCCCACTTTGATTGTTTTTATAAAATAAATTGTTTGTTCCAACAAAATTTTATTATTTATAATTTATAAAAAATTAATTTTTAAATAGATATTCATTATAAATTAAATTCATAATTTTTAGAATATTCAAGACCTTATTTTTTCATATTTTTGTATTTGTGATGTCATAAATTCAAATCAAAGACTTTTTGTTTGTTAGGTATTGTACGAGATTTGGACATTTCACTCGCTTAGTGGTAATCATTTGCAAAAATCGTGTAGAGAAGACAATTACACCTTTTTTTTCGATAAGTCATAAAGAGAAAGTGCTAAATATATAGTAATACTTCCAAATCCACCAATTTTGGGATAATGTTCTTGGAATTTCAACCTAGCCAAATATTGGCTAGCTTGTTGGAGTACTAAATGTTGGTCCATCAGTATTTTGCTTTTAACCCTACATAATTAAGTTGTCTAGCAATAATTTCAATTTTTTGGAAATAAGAAACAAAAGTTCTTTTTATTTAAATTTTTCAAAAGTTTGTGAAAATATAGAACTTTTTGAAGTTTACACTTCAATTGAGTTAACAATCATGAATAGGGTATGATTTATAGGGCATAAAATTTTTCCTTTCTATTTTTGTTATTGATTTTTCCCCCTCTTAATCGTAATCAAGTTAAAAAATAAATAAATAAATAAAAATTGTACAAAAAATTTAAACATGGCAAGTTTTTTTTTTTGAAACCAGATAGCAAGATATTTTAGTAAGAATTGTGGGTGGGATAAATATGTTGCAAAAAGACAGTTTGTTTACTTGAAATTATCAGTCTCAGGAAATCCAAAGCGTTACCAAAGATCCTCACATTTTTTTTATAGGATAATAACTTTATTTTAAATTTTTAGTTTATTTATTTAAAAACTATTTGTCATTTATATACTTATATTTTTTAATAGAGTAGATGTTTCCTTAGTCCTAATGTTTGAAAGTACTTTTTCTTCTTCTTCAATTTAGTCTGTTATATATTTTTTAAATTGTAGTACCCATATTCTTTGTGGATTAGCCAAGCCAAGAAAAATCAATCACTTAAAAGAGAGATTTTTTAAAAAATTTAATTTAATTTATAATTTCGACAAAAGTTAGCGAAAGTTTATTCTTTTCTTTTTGGTGGTACCCTTTCCTTTAAAATTAGGTGTATAACTCAATATCATATCATTTATTAATAAATAGTTTACATCTCACAATTAAGAATATAATTTAAAATCGGTAAAATATAAGAGATAAATTATAATTTTTAAAAATCAATAAATATAGCTCAATTGGTATCTTAATATATTAATGTCCACGAGATCCGTAATTCGATTGGTCAAATTTTCAATCGTAGTTAAAAAAATGTTGCAACTTTCAAAATATCATGACTGAAATATTTAAATATTAGTAGTATATTCCTTGATTAATAAAATGTTATTTTTTTCAAGTGAATTTTCTCATCTCGAGACATTAGGGAGTGGTTTTTAGACATATTGTTGTGAGTTTGAGCTGTAAAATTATTTGGAAAATAATTGGGGAAAATGTAAGACAGAGAAATCCAATAATAAATAATGATTTTGTTTCACTCTCCATTGACTTTCACTATGACTTTATATCTTTTATTACCTTATTTTCATTTTTCAACTTATGAAAATTAGTAGATTTAAAAACTTTCACAGCTTTTTGTTGATGCTCTCTTTCTCTGTTACAATGGTTTTAAAATATTTTAATTACAAAACTTTCACCTATGTTTTATTTAATTTGATAGCCAAATTTTAAAAATTTGATGCATGTCCTAATATATATATATATATATATATATATATTTGTGCACTCCATTTAAAAAAAAAAAAACAATACGACATAATTTGTTTACTCACCTAAATGAGAATGCTTATATGTTATGTTGGGCAAAAATTGAAAATTAGATAAAAAATTAGAATAAAAATCAAAATTTACTTTAAGCTTCACATTCTCTAAATTAAATTTATCATTGGTAATTGAACATTGAACTTAAGTTTTTAATTTATTTTTTAACAAGAACTTCATTAACTCTGACCAAATACATTTCATGTAATGATAATAATCTCAAACCACATATCAGAAGGTGATCAACTCAAAAAAAAAAAACCAACAATAAAAATAAGGTTGAAACCTTAATTAACAAATAATTTAAATATTCCAAAAAAATGCACAACCACCTTTTTAGATTAACTTTTTGCCGGGTTTGATTTTGATTAAATGTAAAAAAATAAAAATAATGATTGAATTATCAATGGAATGAAGTAAAAGTTGACTAAAAAGAAGTAAAAATACACTATGATTCAATTTAATTATTTAATAATATAATATATAACTTCAAATAAATATTACTGAATGGAAAAAAAAAGATTTAATTTATTGGAACGAAAATTTCAAAGTAGAATTGGTTCACGTCTAAAGAACCAATTAAAAAACAAAATTTTACAGAAAATTGGATTAATGGTTAAAAATATTATGATAGTATGTATTGGGAAATGGGATGTGGAAATGTAGCTGGCACAGTTGCATATATCACTTCCCCAATAACCAGTCCCTATCTACCAGTACCTCCCACAAAAAGTTAAGTTTGGACCAATTTCAAATAATGCATTATTTTACACTTATGGAATTTATAAAATAATATTCACTACATTAAACATTTTAATTATATATAAATATTCATCACCAAAGAAAGAAGGAAAAAGGGTGAAGAAGAAGAACAAAGGTTCCAAATTTACTTTGATGCAAAAGACAAAGGACAACTCCCTCACTAAATACAAAATTATTGGACCAATCATTCTTCTTTAATCCCATTTGCTCCTCACCAGACATAAATACAAAATTTCAGTGATAACTAAAGGGGTGAGTGTGTTTTGAGTCCAATAACAGAAATGAGCCAGTTATTATAGACCATCAATATTTGGAGTCAAATAATAGTTATGAGAGTAATAATTATTATTCATCTCAATTCTTTTTAAAAATTATATAATTAAAAAATATCACTATTCATCTTTATTTAAACTTTTCTTACTTATCATTAAATATAAACAAAAGGCACATCATTATTACATATACTCAAGCTCATACGTTAACAACCCACATAACCATTATCCAAATGTCATTATACAATGACAATCCACCAACAATGATTTATAACTACTACCTCAAACGTTCTATAGATGCGAGGAATTAGATAGAAAGAAAATGTGAAATATTCAAGAAAAATTATTGGATGGATCACTACAATATATTTGAATGGAACAATGATGATTGTTTATATGTTTTCTAATAACTTTTTTAAAAAAATACGGCAACCAAAATAATATTATAACTCAACTAATAATCATTATATTTTAATGAGGTCATTCCATTCTCTTGATTATCGATTCTTAAATGTTATCGAAGATGGTAATTGACTTGCACTATCGATTAATGATTCGAATCTTCAAGATACAAATATTGTTATTGCACTAAAAAAACCTTATCTAATAATTTCAAAGAGAAATAGGAAAGGAAGGGGAAGAAAGAGAGATGAATAGAGAAAGAGAGTGGAATGACCTTCTTGAAAAGGAAACTCAACCTCCATTTACATTAGCTAATCAGCACAAATAGCTTCCTTCTCATTTTATGGCAAACCTTAACTAAAAATCCTTCTCTCTCAAACTCATCTTCTTCCTTTGAATCTCCAATGGAAGTTAACAGTTCAAAATCCCACTTGCACAACCACAACCATTCCAATCTGCACCAAAACCAAAACCACCACAATGCCATTCTCAGCTCCAACTCCTTCCTCATCATCATTGCTTCCATAATCTCCATCACCATTTTCCTTGCCATTCTCCTCCTCCTCTTCATGCTCCACCGCCTCAAATCCCCTTCCAAACCCCCCGCTGCCACCGCCGCCGCCTCCCCGGCCACATTCATCCCCCACACAGCCATCCATTTTGACTCAAGCCCAGGTAACCAAAATTTCATTTTGCCCGCCAATGACAACTATGTATGTACTCATAACCTACTCGGTCATGGGTTCGAATCCCCCATTCCCAATTTGTTGTTGAACTTAAAAAAAAAACATCCCATGCCACCCAAAATCTCATTTCACCCACAATCCATTTTCTCATTTCTTATTATAGTGTAATTGTGATTGACTGTTTTATTGCAGAAGTGAAAGGGGGGAGCTGCTTGTATGGAGGCAATTCAGGGAGGATTCCTCAGTACAGAATCAGGGGAGTTCAAGTTTTCACCTACAAGGAACTTGAATTGGCCACTGGTAGTTTCAGTGAAGCTAATGTCATTGGAAATGGAAGATTTGGGAGTGTGTACAGAGGAGTTCTTGGAGATGGAGCTTTGGTCGCTGTTAAAATGCTCCACAGAGATGGCAAGCAAAGGGAACGTGCTTTCAGAATGGAGGTCAATCACTTTCATTAATTCTTTTCACATGTCATGGAAATATGAGCCTAGGTTTTGGTGTTGGGATTGGATTACCATTTTCATATTCCCTTTTACCTATTCCAAAACGGTTCGGATTTTGATAACTGTTGCAATTTAGACTTTGTATTTGAATGAGATATAGATGCGGTTAATACCTTGAGTTAGTTAAATTTCCATTTTTCAAAAGATTTTTAACTAGTTATATGCATCCTTATAGTTCGTTGAGAGTACTGAGATTCGTTCATGTTTATGTGGTTCATTAATATTGTGTTCTACATCCATATGTAGAAGAGAGAAACTATTTCATTTAGAAGATCGTGGAGAATACAAAATACTAGAGTAAATGGGGTAAAAGTTTTAAGAATGTTTATATAGTCCACCTCTCCTAAAATCCTAATAGATCATTTGACCAAAATTACATAAAAACCCAATATGAAAATTTCAGACGTGATTAACATATCTTTTAGGTTTGACCCCAGTAGTGAGTATTCGTAGTCCAACATAGTTCAAACATTTCAACAGTGTTCTTCTAATTGTGTTGGATGCTTTTATTTGGTTGGATTCAAGCATTTTGTTGCTACATTCGACTGCCTTTATTCGGTCGATTTCGTGACTTCGCTCGAGTGTGTTCATGATCGAGTTTAATTTGATGAAATTGAAAGGTTGAGTTGACTCATAATCCTAATTTTGTTATTGACAACAGGTGGATCTGCTAAGCCGCTTGCATTCTCCTTGTTTGGTGGAGTTGCTTGGCTACTGTGCTGACCAACATCATAGGCTTCTGATATTTGAATTTATGCACAATGGGACTCTTCATCATCATCTGCATAATCCCAACAGTGAATCTGGGCCATTGGATTGGAATACTAGATTAAGGATAGCCCTTGATTGTGCCAAGGCACTTGAGTTCCTCCATGAGCATGCAGTTCCATCTGTTATCCATAGAAACTTCAAGTGCACCAATGTTCTTCTAGATCAGGATTTTCGAGCCAAGGTGTCTGATTTTGGTTCGGCCAAGATGGGGTCGGATAAGATCAATGGTCAGATATCTACACAAGTACTTGGAACAACAGGATATCTTGCACCAGAGTGAGTCTTTCAAATGTCTCTGCCTTTTCATTCGCCTCTCTTTTGAATAAATGCCAAATATTACTCACCCGTTTATAACCATTATGAGTCGATTTAGTGGTCAAGAGAACTTTAGGAAACCAAAAAATTATAGATCGAATTTATGATGACCACCTATCTAATAATTAATTTCTTATAAATTTCCTTGACATCTAAATGTTGTTAGATTAAACAATTTGTTTGAGATACGCATAAACCAGCCCAAACACTCACCAATAGAGTGAATCCCATTTGTGAAAATAATACCTACTGATAACATATGTTAGTTCATTATATTGATTATTGTTTCGTACTTCACTTTATAATTTTCTGTTGGAATGCGGTAGGTATGCTTCAACAGGTAAACTTACTACAAAGTCAGATGTATACAGCTATGGTGTTGTGCTGCTAGAGCTTTTGACCGGTCGAGTGCCGGTCGATATCAAGCGACCACAGGGCCAGCATGTTCTTGTCTCATGGGTTAGTTAGTTCTGTTTACATTTCAACAAGGCTGAAAAAAAATTAAAAAATGTATATATATATATATATATACACTACCCCTAAATTTTCTTGTGTGATATCTAGGCTCTCCCTAGGCTAATTAATAGAGAAAAAGTAGAGAAAATGATTGACCCAGCCATTCAAGGAAAATACTTAAAGAAGGATCTAGTTCAGGTTTGTTAAGCCTACTATCAACATTCCAATTAGGATTATGAATTTCTTAATCTTATTTCTCTTAATGACCCTATAAGTATCTGTTTCTCAGGTAGCAGCCATTGCAGCCATGTGCGTGCAGCCCGAAGCCGACTACCGCCCTTTGATGACTGACGTTGTGCAGTCACTGGTTCCTCTAGTTAAGAACCCGTTGCCGCGTCGTCTCGATTCTTCAACCGACATTTCACTCCATCATAGTGAAAACTAGGCCTAGTGCTTCTGGTGGAAGTCATTGAGAGGATTCTACACCATGAGAGTTTAAATTACACAAGTTTCTCATCAAGAAGGCCTTCAAGAACAGATCAAGAATCCTCAAAAGTAATTTTTTTGTGCTTCCTGCAGTTACTTTATATAATTTGTAATGGAGTGCAATCTGAGCATGTCAATTTAAAAACTGTTGAGGCCACAAGCATCTATATTAAAAATATCTTAATAAAAAATTAAATTTGTACATAAACTTTTTTATTATCATTTGAGGCTACAAATTTTTTTTACTTTAAACTGTCAAGAAAAATGTGCATCAATCTTCTTTTAGATTAAGGGTGACTTTGAAAAATGTGCATTTATGTGACAACATTTAATAGTGGGTTAGGTTAGGTTATAATAACCCCATCCATAACCTCCTATTCCAAGATTCCCAGCGATAAATAACTCTTCAACCCTCTTATAATAATCTATGTTGCAATAAAGCTTTGTTATAAAAATTTCATATCATAATAGTTGCACTCCTAACATAGGTTATCATAAATCATGTTGTAATAAACCATTCCGTTTATTATGATTTAATTGTTGTTCCAACTGCACTCTTAAAATAAAATTACTTACGGAAGAAACCCTAAATCATATGATTTTCTAACAATCTTCAAAATCTATTTTTGATTGTTTAACCAAACACAACTGATGATTGGATAAGACATCCATTACTATTCTAAAAGTCAATTAATCTCCCACCCTAGCAAATATTGAACCCCCCAAAAAATATCATTAGCCCATTGGCTCTGCAAGAGTTCAAATCATAGGTGAGCACACTAGCCTTTTCAGATATCACACAAAGTAGTTAAAGAGCTATTTTGTTAGTTACCATTCCAAATTTTCTTTTAAATACATATTTACCTTTTAGTCTCAAATCTAGAAAAAAGAAACAGAATCTTCTTGAATATAAAACAAGAATTATGAGATAAAAGCAATCTAGAAACTGGTAGCCAACTTTAAGCAACAGAACCATCAAAACCATAACATTTACAATCAAGACAAAAAACACATCCTTGGCTCATTTTAAAAATAACCACAACATCTTGCCAATGATCAACATTTCTAATTTACCCTCAAATCAGAAGTAGAAGAAGAGCTACAACCAATACGAAAGACAAATCGCCTACAGCTCCATAAATTTTCGTATATAAGACAACTCGATAAATTTTTGTAAATAAGACAATGTTCTCTTTTGTGGTGAAAAAAGTTAGTATAATTGTGTTGTTTCCTCTTAGAACAATTGAAAAAGTTGAAAAGACAAATTCAATGGGAATCTCAGATCCCATATTACTTGGAAGGAAGAGACAAAGAAACTAAAGTAGAGAAATTCTTTTTTTGATAGAAAACATGAGGATCAAACCACTGATCTTCAAGATCATGATAAATGTCTTATCTTATTTACTGAATTATGCTTAAATTGCTATTAACTAACTGACCCCATAACTTCTTGACTTACAATGCAATAATGTTGAGTAAAACAAAAGTAGGGCAGAGTTGGATCTCCTTTCCCTTGAGATCGTATTATTATACAGAATAAAGCATTCATAAATGTAAAATGTTAAAAGAAAACAACATTAACATTAATAAGAGAAGGAAAAATAATTAAAATAATTTGCACTCAGTTTGATAATGATTTGATTTTGAATTATAGTTTTTGCAAATTAAATTTATAAACACAACTTTCTTTACTGCCAACTTTCACAAATATTTTTAATATCTAAGCAGAATTTGAAAATTTTGAAAAATAAGGCTATATATATATAGTATTTTTAATATTTAGATCCTAATCAAATTTTCAAAACCAATTTTTTTAGTCTTTAGATTTTAGTTTTGTTTTTAAAAAACATAAATAAAATGTAGATATTAAAATAAAGAAAATTATAAATTGGAGTAATTGACATACGCTAAATATTCAAGAACAGAATGAGATCTAAAAAACACGTAAAAGAATAAGAATCCAAAATTTTCCTTTAATTTTCACAATGCGGGAGCTACACTTCAAGCAAGATAAGAAAGTCGGAATCTGCAATTTGACTATAAATGAATAGTTTAAACAACCTTGAAAGTTTTGATAACCTTCAAATATGGTTCTCAGTTTGTTTCTTGTGACCAGAAAGCATAACAGACAGAAAAACGAGGTCCAATCAGACACAAAAACAGGCCCAATCAGCACAAAAACAGGCCCAATCAGACACAAAAACAGGCCCAATCAGACCAACTAGGAAGGAAAAGTCTAACTTCCACAAAGACCCAAGTTGAGAAAGGTAGCATCAAATCAAGTTTGCAAAGTGCCACTTAACCCTTCTCCATCCTGTAGCAATACATCTGTTTGAAGATACTGCACCATTTCAGGCTAGAAGAATGATTATAAGAGGATAAGAATAGAGTAAGAATATAAGAAATTGATTATTTGTATTTGAAGTGAATAAAATGATTATCAATATTTCGAGTGCACATAGTGATTATCTGTCTTTTGAATGCATATCTAAGTTTGAAATAGAGAAAATAATTATCTCTAATTATACGTGTTCAGAATACAAAGAATAATTATGAAAAACAAAACAGTGAAATAGGAAGAATGAAAAATAGATAGGGAGAAAATAAGTAGTGATTATGAGAGAAAGATTGTGATGCCCAAACATAAATAAGAGAATATTCCACCACAATCTTTCTCATTCTCCTTGCCCCAAAACCACCACTTTCTCACCAGATCCAGATATAAACAAATAAGCTCCCCAACTACAGCAGATTACAAGGCTTATGAATGTGATGATTCAAAACATAAAAAGAAGTTTCATTTAGCTTTTGTAAACAATAATAAACAGATCATGCTTATTATCGATTTTAATAGTCATTTGTCCAGGAAAAGTTACAGCTACTGACAATGAAGAGTTGTAAATGCAATTTACGTGTCGATTATGGAATACCATAAACCGAGTACCTGAATCTTAGCCACTTCCGATCTTGCCTTCCAACTAACAGCAACACCACTTTCTTAGTTAGGAAACAAGCACATTTGGGTTGCGTTCTGAAGAATGTAGCGGATCATAGTCCCACAGCAACATGAACAACAGTAGAGCTTCAGAAACATTCAAGCAATTGGTCTTCATTTAAATATGGATTTGGATGGTCATAAGCTTATGAACATCATTACTGCAAGTTGCTACTTTCAGGTTCTTGTTTTTCCTCTCCTTGTGGCCTACTGCTACTACTTTTACCAATTTTATCAGCATATTTGGCAAAAGCAGCAGAGAGAGCTGACTTGATGTTCAAGTCGGGCTCTTTCTTGTGTTTGCTAGCATCTTCTGTTCTCTTCCCATCCATATCTTGTTCATCATCCATTGAACCCGGCTCAGTATTATTTTGGGTTGAAGTTTCAGGAAAAGTGGGGCGGGTTGGAACTACACGCTTGAATGGCTCATGAAAGGTGTCATACAACCGCCTTACCTGACGAGTTAAAAGACTTCAATAACAACGGCATTCATGGATGCAAATGAAACATTGTTCCAAATCTCTTAACACTATAAGCTCATGCACCCAATTAAATTATCTATTTTAGGCCCTGTTTGAAAATCATTTGATTTTTTGTTTTTGAAATTTAAGCTTATTTTTATTCAAGTTTCCTACCATATGCTTCATCTTTCCTACAATATATTCTCCATCTTTCCTTGAGAAAGTAAGAGAATGCTAACCAAATTTCAAAAACAAAAACAAGCTTTTGGAAGCTTACTATTTTTTGTTCCCAAATTTTGGTTTGGTTTCTTAAAATATAGGTAAGATATAGATATCTAACTACGAAAAAACCTATGTTAAGATAGTTGTTGTTATAGGCTTAAAAAAAAAAAAAAAAAAAAGTTTTAAAGAGGCCTTAGTTTATCCACTTTTAAAAAACAATCATTTCACCCTTGTTATATTACTTTTTCATCTAATATTCACTCACCAAATGCTTGTCTTCAGTTCAACCTAAATGGCTTGAAATCAGACTCATATTGACATGTTAGTACCTTTTTTTTTTTATTGTGAGTGTCTAGGTCCACCTCGAATATTAACGTGTTAGTAGTCATACTTGAAGCTATGCCATTAATTTGTTAAAAACAAAATAAAGGTAACAACCAAAATGGTTATTTTTTTAAAAGTTAAAGATTAAAATAAATATTTTGAACTTGATAGAACAAATTTGGAACTTCCAAAACATTTTGAAAATTTAGAGGCCAAAATGGAAGGGACCAAAATGAGATTTACACGAAATTGGCCATTATAATTACTTATATATTAAAAATATTTTAGTGATAACAAAAAGAGTTATCCTTCTAGCTAAAACAAATTCAAACATTACAAGTATGGATGACATTGGAGAATATTGGCTAGTGTCAAAGTAAATATCATGAAACCAATGAACAGAATACAAATAGCAAGAACTATGAAACACTTAAAGAAGGGTGTCACTTCGAAAAACAGGAATACCTTGCGCTCACCTATACCAGGGCAACGAGCTAGATCTTCCATGGATGCATCCATGATATGAGACAGAGTCTACAACAGAAACCAAATTAGCAGTTTAACACCAAATCAAGACATGAAAGACAAGAATGAAAGAATCTTAATGAAAGTACAGCAGTGGTTACCCCAAATGTCGTTCCAAGGGTGACCGCATCGGTCTTGTTCACATGCCGAACTGATGTTAGAACATGAGTTAGCTACAATTAAAACGATAACTTTGTTCAGAATATGTTTAGCAATCTAAGTAAAACAAATTTTCGTGGATTTAAGTTTTAGGAAAAAGAAAAGTCACTAGTTCATATAATAGAATGCATTCACAAGAATAAAAGTACAATAGGCAAAACACTTTAGAAAATCAATACCCTTGAGAGATAGTCAGTGTCCATCTGGCCTTGAATGATATCGGCGGGTTTGTTTTCATAAACTTTTATCGTCTCCAAGTAGCGACCACACTCCTCCAAACTAATAAAAAGCAAAAAACGGAAAATTTTAACCATAACTTAAAGTCAATTTCTAGGCAGGGAGTTGCCTGCTCGTTAACTATTAGATTACTGCAAGCAGATAACTTAAAGTTAAAACTTTTCCATTCTAATCTTAAAATTCACATTATAATTTAATACTTATGGAAGATCTATCAACAAAAAAAGTCATTTACAATCATTAACAAAATTTTCAACGGACATCATAAAAATGCGTGACAAAACAATGAAATATCTACATCTGTCATTCTAGAAATATGTTGATTTCACAGATAGCCATGAGAAAAGGTTGATAATTTGTAACCTCCCAAAAAAGCGACAAAGAAGTCAGCAAAAACCAACTTTAAAGGAGTATCTAATGTACCTCCAAGCACAAAGAAGGGTACAATCGTGAAGTAGAGACGTTTTAGTGACTTCAAGCAAAGGCTTGACAACATCCTCCTGAAATAAACTATGACACATCATTACTCCGTGCAAGCACAAAAATGACTAAGATTTTGATACTAACTCTTTAAAGTCATTCTGGAAAATGGAGAAAAGGGTGAGAAAAAAGCTGACTGGGTAATATGGTTTTACCACATCAACATGACACAGGACAACGCGAAGCTTGAAGTTTTTTTGCAATTCTCTTATACGGTGATAAAGGTAGTCTGGATGCAGTAGATGATACCGCAGACTGAAAAAAATAATTAATCTAATTAATGAAATATTCTAATATACAGAAATAAGATGACTACATGATTGATACACAATAATTTTCTTGGAGAACATGTGAGAGTACAAAATCAGTACTTAGGTTAAAATGTTAAACACTGTTTGTCGTACTAGAACTCTTACATGCGATGCAAATTATCTCTTACGCGCATGAAACTAAATAGAAACTACGAATAAGAAGACAATCGTATGAGCGTCACATTTAATATGCTAGCAATTAGCATAGACATTCTAGTTTGTGAGTGCTACTGTTGCATTACAAGAACAAGTATAGATGCAAAATTAAGACCTAGATAAGTCTAGAGAGCTCAATTTTGTTACATTTCTTTTGATACTATGAGTAGAGTAAATAGAAAAAGAACAAAATTCAAACCTTAGATAAAGAGCACAAGAGTTTTGCCCAATTAAATAATCAGGTACAACATCTGCAAAAGTCCATCTCACATTCCTGATATGTTTGAGTAGGGGATTTCCCCTCTGAGAGAAACATGAGATGAACCAATTCACTCTATTATTAACTTCACAATGACAGGCTTCAAATAAAGTAAACTTGACGTACGCTCATGGACAACAAAAAATAGCTAAAAACTACAATAAATTTAGTGGTAGTTAAGCACACTATTTATTAGACATAATAAAAAACCTCGAGGTGCATCTAGCATAAAGAGTGTAGAAGTCTAGTGAGGCATTAAGTGCGAATGCTCTAACCGCCTCTAAACATACATTCCCAACATAAAAGATCTGCTTGAGTCTTGAACAGAATGCTATATTCCTGACATTCATGTAATCTATTTCAATCTTCTTAATAATTTTTTTTTTGAAACGAGGATAACCACGCCCATCCCTAGGCCAGACACCAGGAGACATCGAAAGAGTAATGTCATAGCTGAGTCTCAAACTTGGGACCCTTGAGGGGAGTGTACCCTCAAAGCTCAATTCTTTAACTACTGTGCCACCCCTTGGGGGCTCAATCTTCTTAATAATTATAACTAATGCATATACTATGCAAAGGTAAGCTACAATGCAGCCAGAGCCAGTTAAATAGCCTATCCATCTTTTATATATATATATATATATTGTGTGTTTGGGGAAATTGACTATTTTCACGGACTGCTCTGATCCCACAACATTCGGATGTCAAGGAAATCTTAAAAAATGATTTACTAGGTAACTCACCGTCATGGATTGAACAAATAACCTCTTAGCCTAACCGACACATGATTGTTCAATTTCCTATCTATCATCTAGCTGGATGATGCAAAACATTATAAAACTACCAACAGAATCCACAAATGGACAAGAGAGGGGGCAGATTCAAATTATGATGATTCAGTAAGTGCCCTATTTTAACAGCCTCACCTGTCTATTGCTTACAAGAATAGCATTTCGACTAACAGAGTTCGACCCCGACAAGCTATTAGTCGGAGTAGCCGAGGCGGAAGAAGATGAGGTGTCTAACTGATCATTTTTCCTGAAATCAACGACCATCCACACACAAAATATTAAAATCAAACCAACCCACAAGACAAAATCCAAAACAAACAGGAGTTCAAAAATAAATTAGCAAAATGGGCACCTTAAATTTGTGATATCAGAAGGTGGGAATGACTGAGATGAGGAAAGCGATGATGGGTTAGGTGGAGGAGAGTAGAATTCAGAGGATTTGAGGAAAGCAAAGGCTTGGGAGAAGGATTGTGAGTTGGGCTGTGAGGAATCGATGACTTCTTGATAAGAAGGTATTTTGATAATGGTTTTGCTCTTTTTGTTGGCTGCTTGTTGCTGTGAGTTCTCTTCCTCGTCACCTTCCTCCATAATCTCTCTTCTCTGTTTCGGATTCTCTAATTTGAAAATGGCCGTAGTCTATTTTTCCTACGGGATCAATTCACGAAATAAACCAAAATTTAGGGTTTTTTTTAGTTCAACAAAAAAATCGATACTAAAAAACAGACAAAAAAACTATTAATTATCAGAACATAATTTTAGATGAGCTCAACTATTGTTGGCAACATCAAAAAGTGAGTAGTCTAGTAGTGAGTTATTTTATGTATGACATAGTAATTAGTTTGTGAAAGTAACTATTTTTAAATATTATTGAATTAAAAAATATATAAAATAAATTATTGCTAACTCACTTCCTCTTTGAATATATTAATTAATTATATGTAGGGATATCTATTTTTCCAAGAGTTTTGTGGATGAATCCTCATTTACATTGAGAATGAGCATGGAAAATTTTTTATGTGAATTTTAATTTTATGAATTTTAATTTTATGTCATAGATGAAAATATTTTATATTTTTTTGTTATACATGCAAAATTCTTTAATTATTAAATGATAACTCAATTTTTATAAAATGAAAATCAAATAGAGATTTTCAAAATCAAGTTTAAATTACATTTATGTCAAATAACAAAATGATTGAGCCATCAATTTTTTCGAACTTTGTTCCATATGTATTAAGATATACAAACTTTAAACTTAAATTGGTTATAAATTTACGCAATATATTATTTAAATTAACATAAACTTAAATTGATTTTCCCTTTTTGGAAGAAGTGAAAAAAAAAAAAAAACTTGGGCCAGCACATTTAATGGCCCAATAAGACAACGCGAGATCCGTTAAACCCTTCGAAGGCAAAACCTCACTTCTATGGTACCATCTCAACTTTTCATGATCGGAGAAAATCAGATTTGAGAGGAGAAATGAATTCCAGAAGCTTGCGCACAGTTCAAAATCTGTATCGCACGGCACTCACTCGAACATTTACTACCAGGCAAGTATTTCCTGTGTTTTTCTCTTTACAGGAATTTAGGAAGTTGAGTGGTTGATGATTAGGAAAATCGGAACTCTGCTACTGTTATTTCGTATTGGTTAGAAAGATTAAAATTCTGCTGGAAGCCTGGAAATGGAAAGTATCATTTAATGCAGTTTCTTTTTACACTATTTGGTATTGTGTGATTGTTGTTGGAATTTCTGTGCTTTGATTCTTATTTTTCTGGGAACATTGACAACAGTGTTTTACCCTTTCTTTTTTATTTAGAAAGAATGGAGTATATTTCATCCTTTTATGTGAGTCTAATGGTGTTATTTTAATGCTTAGGCTTGGAAGTTCAGCAAACTATTCATGCTGTAATACAAATGGTAACTTACTTTGATGATTTTTATTTTTTAAATTTCTTACCTCAACATAGTTGCTGAAAATTTCTTTAAACTAATATGGTTTTCGGTTGGTTCAGTCAGTCAATTGGGTATTCAGAGAACTTCTCCTTTCCTCAGTAACAGTGTCACTGCCTTTGTTCAGGGACATAAAATGATAATAAGTTCTGCAGTGGTAATTTTCTTAACTTAATCCTAGTTTATCATTTTGTTATATTTAAAGTTTCAAGGCACCAAAATTTGTATCAGCAATCAAATTTGTAAAATAAGTTCATTTTTTCTTTTATTGTTTAGGCTGCTGAGTTATCAATATTCTCACATGGCATCAGGTTGGTGACAACACGAGCAAAAGCCCCTCCACAAGTACGTCAAATGGTGAGTTTATTTTTGCCTAAATGATCACGTTTTAATTATTTCAAGTCATTCCATTGCAATGCGGTGATTAATTAATGAATAATAATAGCTATCTTGATAAATTTTGTTTTACCATTTAGTTTGTTAAACAAAAACCAAACCCCTGGTGAATGAAAATTATGAAAAATGCTTTAAATTTTGCTTTCCTATTTTGAAAAAATACATATTTTTGTTTGAAACAAGGGTAACCACGCCCGTCCCTAGGCCAGGCACCAGAAGACATTGAAAGAGTAATGTCACAGGCGAGTCTCGAACCTGAGACCTTGAGGGGAGTATAGCTTTAAAGCCCAAGTCTTGAGCTGGTGTGCCACTCCTTGGGGACATCCTATTTTGAAAATATTGATTGTTAGAAAACCTTCTAGGGCTGTTATAAAGGTCATGCACACACGCCACTATCCATGGGTACATGGGCTCGAGTTTGAGTGGGCACAGAAAGTTGCTTCTTACATTTTATTCTTATCTAAAAGTACATTCATTTTTATTTTGTTTTTCTTTGTACATGATAGGATTTATTCAATTTCGTATGAAAAAGATAAACATACCTTTTGTTTTATCATTTATGAGAAACCATCCAACTATCATGGGCTGGGCTAGCAGTCAAGGAAGACTTTGAAGATCTAAAACGTTATGAAATCAATTCATGGTGACCGCCTACTTAGGAATTAATTACCTACGAGTTTTATTGACACTCAAGTGTTGTTTGAACAAGCGATCAGTCCTATGAGGATAATTGAGGTGCACGTAAGCGGATACTCACAAACACAGAAAAAAACCAAGTTCTCTATAGGAAACAAAAACATTTTCATTGATCGTTGAAAGTGTTAAAGAGTATTGAAATAGTGATAAGAGAGAAAATTCAAAATATAAACGAGTCTAAATCTTGCGACCCTCTTTCTACCTTTTCACTTTCTCTCAACATTTTTAGAAACCCTAGACGCTTGCGACCCTTCCTCCTCCTTTGATGTCCCCTCCTACTTCGAACACCTAAAAATAATGGGAAGGAAATTTCCTCATACTCGAGCGTCAACAACACACATCTCATCCTTCTTCACTGGTCATCTTCAGAAGTCGGAAGCAATTTTCTTTCGTAGGTTTTAGGGACTCGCAAGCCTAGCAATAACCCACCCGGTGTTTCTTCCACCCTATTGAGAGATTTATCTATTTTCTAATTGGTGTATTCACTTGAAATATCAAATTTTCCTATGTTTTTGCCCTCTGGTCAGTTATTATATTAAGTTTTTATCTTCATTTTTCGTTTTTTGATAGGTGTTCAGATACATTCAAAGAACAATGAAATTGTTTTGCTCTTATAAAAAGAAGAATGAGGGACTCTTTCAACCAGTCTAAACTGTCTTGTTTTATTCATTTCATGTTTTTCTTGCACCAAACACCTTAAAATAATAATTTGTATGCTATCCATTTACCCTAAAATTCTAGTTTTTGTGGGCAAATAGTTGAATGTTAACATTGTTGTAAGTTTTAGTTTCTATCATGCCATCATATTTTTCATTGAAAATAAATTGTCAATCAGTCATTTGCTGGAAATTTTTTTTTGATACTTTCATTAACTCGTGCTTGCAGGGAGCCCTCAAAGTTTCCATGTCGAGTCCTGGATTCATCTATGAACCTTATGCACCTCGTCAAACAATTCCTTTTTGGCAAAGGTTAGCTGAATCCTAAACAACTATTTTTAATATTTGATACTATCTCTTTCTACACTCTCCACCCGACAACCAGAAAGTAAAATGACGCAAAATTATGTTTATCAAACAAATTAGAAGGTATATATTTGTTATTTAATTTCAATTTTGTTTGCAACAATTTACCATATAGTTCCAATCTCAACACTACTAGTACTTCTTGTAAGTAATTTTTTTATTACTTATTTTGTGGTTGGGCTTTGGTTAAGTTGCCATTTTTGTTCTTATGACTGGTTGTTATTTGGAGTCCATGATTTTTTTTTTGGAACAAGGGTAATCACGCCCGTCCCTAAGCCAGACACTGGGGACATCGATGGGATTGAGATACATGAGGTGTCTACAAATTAATGTCACAGGTGAGTGTTGAACCTAAGACCTTGAGGGAAGTATGTCTTCAAAACTCAAGTCTTCAACTATTGCGCCACCCCTTGTGGACTTTGAAGTAAATGGTTTTAAAAAATTTAAATTAGTGCCTATGCCTATGATTCAGTTCAGTTAAGTCTCCTAAAATTGGTGAAATTACCATTTTTTAGACGTGAGCAATTCTCTTATTCTCTTAAGTGACACTTCTTTAACATATGGTAGACAGGATGAACGACTGTATAAGGGGCATAAAACAGGTGATTATATTAAGCTAGGCTAGCTAGCTATGTTAGAGTTGTAATCGGTTTGATATTGATGGATGGATGGGTTGAATTAGCTTGAAATCCTGATACATTAAACATAATATTCCGGTTGGTCAATTTAATAATAAAAAATACCTCATATCATATATATTGACAAACTACAAAACTTTCCTTGAGAAATATGAAAGAATGATATATTATAGTTAATTATCTGCATTCAAAGATAATCTTTTGTATAGGAAAATTATTCACATCTGGTAATGGTAGTGATGTGTTAGGAGATTTACCACACAGTGGTTCTAAATCAATTTTTTTAAAATTATTGGGATTATATTGAAATTAGGCCCAAATCAATGATAGTTAATTTCTTAGGAATTTTTTCTTTTATTAAATTTATTGGTTTCCTCATATATGTCCTTTTCCAAAATACTTGTTAAGGGAGGAAATCATATTCAAATTAAGCACAAATTATTGATTTTACCCTTCAAATTTGATTGTTTAAGGTTTAGGGGTTGACCTAGTGGTCAAAGAAGGTCTTGGAGACTAAGAAGTTCAATCATGGTGGTCACCTACCTCGGAATTAATTTTATGGGCTTCCTTTGCATCCAAATGTTGTAGCGTCAAGTGAGTTATCCCGTAAAATTAGTCCAGGTGTGCATAAACTGGCCTAGGCACTCATAGATATAAAAAAATTGATTGTTCCTTAATTGGCTATTTGTTTCTTCTGACATCATTTGTTACATTATTTATTTGTCTGTTGCATAACCGAGAAAGTTTATTTATTTAATTGTATATTTATTTCCATTTACAAAATTTGTCATTCTTTATTATGTTTTGAGGGCCTTTGATATTTCTATGTCAGATGGTTCACAAGAACTGGTTGGAGACAGACAAAAGATGACATCATTTTAGAGGTGAAATTTTGTCATTTCAGCCTTTGAATTTTGAGCTATTATGGTGCAAGTTAACTTATTTATCAGTGTTCTCTAAGGACTGCAATGTCCAATGTTCAGTCTTCTACTTCCCTCCCCTTTTCCTAGTTCCTTTTCTGTGTAATCCCAGAAGTTATCTGTGACAATTGTTAATGTCGGAATGAAGTGCTGATAAGGGAGATGAGATGAAAAAGGTATGCATGCATCGTTGAAAGATGTTTTCACCTTTGAGAAGGTTTTTGTTGGTTGTGGGAGGAAGGTATTTGCAGAAGAGCATAGGGGCACATGAGTGGTGGGGTTGGAGTTGGAATTTGGAATGGTAGATTGGCTCAAGGATTGTTTGGGGGCAGCTCTGAAGCTAGAAAATCCATTAGGTTTTTGGAAGAGAAGAAGGTTGGAAACATCAGTTATCTTCTTCCTATTCTATTGAATGTGAAGGGTGGATTTGGTCTAGTTTCTTTGGAAACTTTCAAGGTAGAACTTTGAATTTCTCCCCACAGATAGTGGGAATAACTCTCTCGTGTTTCGACATTTTTTAGAACTCCTTCCTAAACCCCTGGTACTTGGGTCCAAGCAAGTGAAGGGTTGACATGTCACATAGGGCAAGAGGATAAGATGTTCTTCAAGTAAGCTCTAGCTAGGCAGAGGAAGTTGAATATCCTCATTCCTCTCTTTTCCTTTGATTGTTTTTCAACTCTATTCATTATTCCTATAAAAGAAACTATTCATTATTTCTTTAAGGAGTTTGGCTAGGTTTAGAGGTTGTAGAGAGATGATCAAGAGGTTATGTTTTCACCCGCCCGTAGAAGGGTAGGTTTTTTTAGTTAATCGTGCAGTTTGGTGGGACCTTTGGAAATAGAAGAACAAATAATCCTTGGAGGGCTTGAAAAATATTTGAGTGATATTTTGGTCATTTGTAAGGTTGGACTCGGTGTATATGTATATATATATATATGTATGTATGTATGTATGTATTTAACCTTTAGGATGGTCTTATTTTACTTTATTCGAACGTCTTTTTTTGTTTGGCTCCCTTTTTGTGGGCTTGGTTTTTTCTGTATGTCCTTATATTCTTTCATATTTTTTTTCTGGTTATTCGTAAAAAATAAAACTTATCCCTTGATCACCTTATGAAACAATTTCTGTCCAATATTGGTTGTTTGCTTTTCTAATGTGAGCTTGTAGAACTTGTGCTGTGCGGTGTGCTTAGTAGAGTTATGTGTTGTTTTTCTTTCTTGTAACTTGGGGAATCTGTTATTTCTTTTTTGCAGCTAAAAAGTGCTTATGCAATTTCAAAATTAAGAAAGAAGGGGTACTCAAAGAAACAATTTTATGAAGAAGCCGCAAATTTATATAAAGAGGTATTCCAGATTCTTGTACTGTTTTACAAATTGCTTTATGAAACGCATTATCATTTTCTTTCATTAAGTTCCTCTTCAGAACCGTTTTCTCTGTGGAAAGAACCTACCTGGGCTGGATTTTTCATAATTTGTTGATGAATGTTGAAGATTGTGACTTTTCTTAATGTCCAAGAGTTATCTTTCTCTTCTGCTTCTATATTTCTTCTTGGAGATTTAACTGAGAGCGGGGATGATACACAAATCATAAACATGTAGCCAGTTTTCCAGCAGGATTTTGGAAGACCACTACTCTATTTAGAATTTATGTCCGAATTGGAATGCTTTCATTTTTCCATTTTAACTTTTAGGATTGCTCTTAAGTTTGTTTTATCTTTCTCTTTTTTTAATTCCGTTCCCTTTTCTCCCATGTGGAGTTTGTATCTATTAAGTATTGTTCTCTTAGATTATCTTGCTGCTTGTGCTTCTCTTTGTTATGCTCCTGGACTAGCCCTTATCCCTTTGTGTTCATACGTGTTTGTATCGTTTTGTGAGGTTCATTATATCTTTTCATTTTATCAATGAAATGCCTGTTTTATAGCATAAAAAAAAAAAAAACTCTTTTTCATCTCTTAAATGAAAGTTCTTTTTTGTTAGTAAAAACACATCGTTGATAGTTTCTTTACCATTCCCTATTCTTCTTTCCTGAACTTGCTTACAAAGATGAGTTGGGGGCTTTTTTCTTCTTCTGGAAACTGGTCAAGTTCTGTGGCAAGCAAATTGATGCATTTTTTTGGTTTTCTTCAACAAAGCTTGTTAGGAGTAAAAAGAAAAGGTCACGTTTGTTTACCCACGAGCAGATGCCTTTTAGCTTTTCATTTTATCTTCTCTTTATTTGCTGAAAATTTCTGACCCTTGAATTATACATTCTCCAGATAAACACTTTGATAGCAAATGGGGACAAAACGTCGTTGAGGAAAGCAGTCACGGAGAATATGTATTCAGTACGCATCACCCTTTCCTTTTGCTTTTCATCTTATTCCTGCTTTGAGATTGAGTTCTCTTTTCCTTGTTTTCTTTAATTGCTCACATATATTAACTATACATTTTCTATTTTTTTTGACAAGGAAGCAAAACTTCTTTTGGATTTATGGCTTTAAAGGATTCTAACTTTTATTATCTCGGTCTCACCTTCAGGCATTGAAGAATGAAATCAAACTTAGAGAGACCAAATGGAATAACGTTTACTGGGAAATGATTGTACCAGTTGTTAAGATCCGCACGTTACGAGCTAGATTGGTAAGTACTCTAATTGTCACATTTATGTTTGCCCTATGCATACGTGCGTCTGATTGCTCACTATAATATGGTTTTTGTGATACATCTAATTGCAACCTGCCCAAAATCCGGCTTTTCTTTAACTTTCTAGTTAATTAAGCTTTAGAAGGTCATGCCTGCATTGGAGGAAAAAGTAAAACTGTAAAAGTTTCTTCTTTTTTTTGTCTAAATATATGTTATGGTCCATAATGTTGGGATATTTTCTTATTTCAATTTATCCCCGATTAAAAGGTTTCCTTATGCTTAACATTTTCAAATTAGTGAATGTTCAAAACTCTCCCGTGTCTCCATTCTTTTGATGGCTCCCGATGCCTGGCCTAGGGACAGACGTGGTTACCTGGGGCTTTGCTCCGATTTCCCGGTTTAAAAGAAAAAAATAGTGAATGTTCAACGTACATATAGTCCTCAAGGGGTGGCACAGTGGTTGAAGACTTGAGCTTTGAGGGTATGCTCCCCTCAAGGTCCCAAGTTCGAGACCCAGCTGTGACATTACTCCTTCGATGTCTCCTGGTGCCTGGCCTAGGGACGGGCGTGGTTACCCTTGTTTAAAAAAAAAATACTCGGTGAATGAACAAAAACTTAGAGGATGAAAAAGGGCATATAATTGTTGAAAGTTTCTAATTCCTGTTGCCTAAGTTTTATGAGAGAATTTAGTCGTGCTTTTCCTCTGGTTTTTATGGAATGAGCGCAATAGATGGATTTTTCAAGATAAGGAGTGCACTTTTAAACCTTTTTTTTTGGAGAAAATTGTGCTTATGTGGTATCTTGGATAAAAAGATCCCCTCTCTTTTCAGTTGCTTTTCTACCCTGGAGTGGTCTTGTATAATTATATTTTAATTTCAATAATCAATGAATTTTTTTCTTATTCAAAATTTTTTCTCTTAGATGACTTTTTTTAGTACTAAAAGTTTCTACCTATTCGCTAAGTATTAAGTCATGTAAGTTTAACACTTACCAATTTTAACATTCATCAACAGTGATGTGCTGAATTGAAAACTGTTAATTCGTAAGGTACTAAATTGCAAAAAATACCACAACCTTAAGTATACAAATATATATTAGCCTTAAGTTATCAATAAGATTTCATTAGAGCATGTAGAGTTCAAAAGAAGAAAAACGAGACAGGAAAAGGCTTTTCTTGGCTTTAATGTTTTACTGACATTGTTTGGCCTAACGTACCATTTTCCGTCTTTGTGGTGCATCTTGAAGTGCTTATTAAATTTTTATTTTATTTTATTTTAATTTTTGATAGAAAACAAAAACTTTCTTCATGTATGAAAAGTTTCAAAAGAAATCCTTTCATAATTACAAGAAGCTTCTTCAATGAGACACAAGTGTAGCTAGACTATAATCCTTAAAAGGAGATTTAGTGTGTGCCCATGTCATGGCTAGGAAAGTAATAGATTCGATGAGACTTTTCTCTGTTTGTGGACTGTCAGAGAAAATAGTTTCATTTCTGGCCTTCCATACTGTGACGCCATCCACCAAAAAGCAGTGAGGAATAAACACCACAAGTTATAATATCCATTCCTCAAGAGAACCTCTTACAATCATGAAGGCCCCATAAGTAGAAGGGTACAAACTATCTATAAGGGTCTCAGTTTATATTAGTGTATTTCTTTGTTAAGGAGTGCAGTTTTCTTATATCCAACTTGTAATTAGAAACTCCACTCTCTTTGGATTTAATGCTACCACCACTTTGAAATTTAGAATCTAAGCCATATAATTTCTACAGTTTTAGAGCATTAGAAATTTGATTGATTTACTATAGTAAGGGCAAAATCATCAGGTAAGCTAATTTCCTCAAAGTGGAAATATGCCCGTTGTTTTGATTTGATAATCTTATGCCTGTTCTTTTTTCCTGCATGTGCAGATTGGTGTTGATCGAAGTGACCTCGAAAAGGTTTTCGTACAGCTTACCCTTGAGATTCTTGCCAAACAGGTATACTGAGAGTTATATACCTATTCTTGTTCTTTTACTCTGATAAGTTTCATACTATATCCATTTGTCCATGAAACTTGTTGCCTTCTCCGCAATCTGTTGAATGTGGTGCCTTATTGCCACTAATTAATGCTAGAAATCTTGGCCCTTTAGTGACATTCTAATTTCTAATATATACATGAGTAGTAGTTTTATTCTGGACTTTTCTTAGGTAGAGCTCTCTTCTTTTTTCCTTCCTTTTTCTTAGGTTGATCCATTCTTGTCTTACTTATTGTATAGAGGAATTTAGATTCATTTTCCCATACTGCTATGCAATTGTTTTTATACCAATTGATGACCAACTGTTTTGACTCCCTTGAAGTCTTTTATGCTTCTCTTTTCTGATGAAGATAGTTACTGATAGAAACTTGCTTTTGTAGAAGTTCGAAGCTTATAATTCTAATGGTGATGTCGTTGCTGGAGATAAATCTAAGGAGGTAAGTGCATTAGTACTGTACGGTAGTTGACATATTTGACATCGCTTGGTGTTTCAAATCTTAATAACAAATGTTCGGTTGGACCTGTTTCTCATAAAAAAAAGTTCCATTTGATAATAACATCGTTTTATCATGTTTTTTTTAAGACTGATTTTCACCTTAAAAAATTTGAATTTTTTGTCACATTCCGAAAACAAAGACCAGTGTTTAGTTTTCATGGATAATCTTATCATACTATTTCATACATCAAATGAATTCATAGGTGGGAGCAACCAAATTTTCAAAAACCACAAACTAAAAACAAGTAGTTACTTGAACAGATCTCCAGTGCTTTTTAGCTAAAGACAATGGACTGACTTCACAATGCTGAATTGAACGAAATAAAATCTTATGGGGGTGTTTGTTATGCAATTTTTTCAACGAGCTATTACAAATGAGCTATTATAATTATTTTCAAAAAACTCCCATCGAAATGAGTTGTTGTAATAATTCAAAACAATCACTCATTTTTAATAACTCATTTTAACCACTCAAAATAATCACCCATTTCAAATCAATCAAAATAATCCCTCATTTTCAAACCACTCATCATACAACCCCTCCAAAATTTCCATCAAAATGAGTTTTTTCCTACGACTCCACCAAAATTCTCATCCAAACGGGCTATTGTCTGTAATTCCTCTACAAAAAATTCTATCCAAGCATAAATTTCAATTTTTAATCACTCAAAATAACTCCTCATTCTAATTACTCCTACAAATCCTCATCCAAACAGCCCTTATAAGATTTATCTATGATTTCAATTGTCATCTTTAATCATTTTTCTCATGGCAATGATTGATCATACATGCTTCTTTCAGGTCCTTGTTCGCGATATCTGGGTATTTGAGAAATCTCTTTTTCAGGAGGGAGCCTATTGGCGTCTCTGTGGGCGAATTCCAATTTAATACCATCTTTCAACCTCATATCAAGTAGAGGTTCTTTTTCATAATCTTGTTATCATTTTATCATATATAGTTGTGTAGTTTAGTTCACTTCTTCTAAACTATAATATCAATAGGAAAGACATTCCTTGAATTTTGGCATCTTCCTTGGTTAAGCCATCGCTAAAGATAAGCGTGATGAGTATTCAAATAATTCTATTTCCATTTTTTTTCCTTTCATCCTTGTTCCATATTCTTTAGAATTGCTTCAGCTAATGAATAACCAGAAGAAAATGAGATTCACATTAGTGAATCCCTTTATAACCAGAAGAAAATGAAATTCCATATTCTTTAATAAAGGATTAAAGATTAAACCTTGGGCATGGAATCGAGTTAAACATAAGTAACAATCATATTTTTGACCATGGACGTGCTAATGAGATTAATTATCCAACAATTTCTACCTAATCGACCTTATTAGAATAGCCAGCAAAACCCCTAAGCAAAATTAGGTCCCTAAAATTACAATTAACTCAATTAGCTGGACATGATAACATTTTAGACATCGAGGTATATAGTCTAATTAGTCCTAGTGGGCACGGCGGCGACTTCCATACTAACATATAGCTAATTGCTTTAAGCTCTGGGGTCAATTAACCTAATTTGATTAATTAGTTCTCTTGATTCTTAGGTCTGAACGAATAATCTACAAGAGTGAAGATGAAATATCTACTTCTAAGCAAATAAATCTATTGTTAGCTAAATCTAATTGTAATCCAAATTAACAAGAAATAAGCACATAAAAGTGGGTTAAATTTGGTCCGATCAATTCTTGTGTTATCATTAAGTTGTTTTTCCTTTTAATTTTTCAGTTATTTCTGCGCTTAATTAGGGAAGGTTTTTTCTCCCAACAAGAGCAATTTGAATGACTAGATAAGTAATTAATTCAATGAGATTTTCTTCTCTTTGAGGCTTATCCTTGAAGATGGTATCATTGAAATATAAGGCCTGGCGATGCATCAATTTGATTGAAGAGACGAACATACATCTAAACAATGTAAAGATATAAAGTTAGGAAATGCTTCAATTTGATAGAAAAGACGAATATACGTTCAAACAAATATAAAACCACCGACATTAGAACTTAGATATCCATGTACATATGAAAAAACAGTCATACACATGAGCACTTGAACACACTGGAGCAAACATTTATTTATTTTTCTTGAGTTTGATTCAACCAAGTAAGTAGTAGTAGTAGCGGCGGCGTTTAGGAAACTCGAGTGGATGGCTTAATTAGGCAGCTGGCAGGGGGATCCACACAAGATCATCAGCAGGGAAGAAATGGCAAACAGGGACGGTCCCGGGTTGGACATTGAGGAATTGAAAGGCGGGATGAGAGGGGCTCCATTGGGAAGTATCCATATGACAGAGGGCCAAAGCCTGAACAAGGTCTCCATTTTCACCTCTCAATGGAATGTGGAGCACAATGTTGTCACCTTGTTGGTAATGACAGTAGTAAACTGCGTATGTATAGACCAGGGTGTGGCAAACCACGACCCTGGGCGCCGCAGTTTTCGTATGGGCTTCAAAGAATAATGTGTAGTTTTGGAAACGGACGCTGGATTTTGTGAGATGTGAAGTGGTGAGAGCTTTGAAATGGGATTGTGAGCCAAAAGCATTTGTTAAAAAATCCATCATTGAATCCCTGGAGTTGACACATAATTTGGTCTCTCCTTTGATGGGTGGGGTCTCACATGTTTGGAGGGTTTCTTTGATTGCTTGGGCTTGAGGGGAGTTTGAGGAGAAGTTGAAATAAGAGAGGATTTGAGGGAGTTCTTTGAGGGAGAAAGGGATTGGATCAGCTTCTTCTTTTGTTAAAAATGGAGGGTATTTTGAAGGGTCTCTTTTGGGGAAGTAGATTGGGAGTTTTTTGCCTTGTTTTAGGTCATTTATGGTGAAGAAAACCATGAATGTAGGGTTTATGTGATTCATATGGGATGAATCATGAGCTTCATTATTGTGTTGTTGTTGTTGCTCAATTTCATCCATTTGGGTCATCATTTTTATGATGCCATCTCCTTTAAATTTTGCTTCCATATGCTCATTCAATTCACCAAACCCTTCCCTTGCATCACCAATCTGCAAAATATGCAACAATAAGTAATTGATTAACAACTTCAAAAAACTACACATCAAGATATATCAAGTCTCATGTGTTGGGCCGGAGTCCAACCAAGGAACTTGAGGCTCCGGCCCAAATGCTCTTCATTCTATTTTGTTTCGAGACCCAATGGTTCCCCTTTTGTTTTTGGTTCGTATTGTATATAATCTACTTTTCATTTAATTGCATGCCCTCCAATTTCTTGTTTGATAATTTTAAAAGAAAGAAATGTTCAAACATCAAATAAATACAATAATCATCTCACCACACACAACTTCTTCATAATAATATATACTTGAACATAAGCCATTATTCTTTTACAAGCGTGACACACCACATAGAGAAAAATTACAAACCATAACTAGTTTGGGACCATATATATATATATATATATAGCTTATGGATTCTTAAAGACACTTGATCATTTTTTTTTTCTTATAATATTAATAAAGACCCCCTTAGCTGGACTGTTTCTCTTAGCATAACATTAAGCTTGTGCTACCTCGGTACTCTTTTGGTTTGAGTTCTTTGGAGCGCGCTCTGTTTCTTTGGATGAATCATGTGTTTTCACTTCATCAATAACAGGGTAAAAGGGAATCGGGCGTGACTTTATATCTTTCACAAAATGGTTTGTTTGATCTTTGGCAGAAATTTCTGTTTTTACCTCATCAAAAACAGGATAAAATGGAATCGGGCGTGACTTTATATCTTTCACAAAATGGTCTGTTTTCACATCATCAAAAACAGGGTAAAAGGGAATCGGGCGTGACTTTATATCTTTCACAAAATGGTCTGTTTGATCTTTGCCAGAAATGTCTGTTTTTACGTCATCAAAAACAGGGTAAAAGGGAATCGGGCGTGACTTTATATCTTTCAGAAAATTGTCTTTTTTATCTTTGCCAGAAATGTCTATTTTCACATCATCAAAAACAGGGTAAAAAGGAATCGGGCGTGACTTTATATCTTTCAGAAAATGGTCTTTTTTATCTTTGCCAGAAATGTCTATTTTCACATCATCAAAAACAGGGTAAAAGGGAATCGGGCGTGACTTTATATCTTTCACAAAATGGCCTGTTTGATCTAAGTCAGAAATTTTTGTTTTCACATCATCAAAAACAGGGTAAAAAGGAATTGGGCGTGACTTTATATCTTTCACAAAATGGTCTATTTGATCTTTGCCAGAATTGTCTGTTTTCACATTATCAAAAACAGGATAAAAGGGAATCGGGCGTGACTGTATATCTTTCACAAAATGTTTTGTTTGATCTTTGTCAGAAATGTCTGTTTTCATATCATCAAAAACAGGGTAAAAGGGAATCGGACGTGACTCTATATCTTTCACAAAATGATATGTTTTCACATGATCATTAGCGTAAAGGATATTTGAGTGTGGCTCTTTATCTTTGGCAAACGATTTCTTTCGATCAGCACCATTTAATTCACTTTCAAGCTCAGTATGTTCGAGGCAATCTTTCTTGTCTTTGGTTTCCATCATATTTCTCCATTGTTCTTCTCCTCCAGGTTCATATCTTGATTCTATGCTGTTGACAAGCTAAATGCCCCACAACATGAAATGAAAAAGAAAAGAAAAAGTAAGACTACAAATCTCATATTCCTATAATCACTTTTTATTTTCCAAATTAATTCTTTTCATTCTTATCATAACCCTTTTTAATTCTACTCTACTCACTACTTTACTTTATTCTTCCTATAATTATTGACTAAGAAGCATGGACACGAACACAGAGATACAGACACGACATGACATAGACACGTAGACATGCCATTATTTAAAAATGCACAACACGGATACGTCGAGAACACGTGATTTATTATTATTTTTTATAATATACTATTAAAAGATGAAATCCAAAATATTTTAGTTAATTATAAGTCTACCCATAAAAATCTCTAAATATTTTAGTTTTTATTTCATTTTCCTTCCCTCCATTTTATTTTCTCTTTTTCTTTCCTTTTTTTCATTTTAGTCCATCTATCTTTGATAGACATCGTCGTCAACGACCTCCACCAACACTATTCGTTGTTGTGTCATCTGCCATTGGAAACAAATAAGTCTGAATTGAGGAGTTCATGAAGTGTCCATGGTGAGTCCATGAAGTGTCCGAAATTGAGAACAATAATAAAAGAGGACATGAAATTTTGAGTGTCGGACACGAGTACGACACGGATACGTCATCAAAATAAAAGTGTCCATGTTTTCTAGATTATTGATCTATTTATTACCCCAAACACAAATAAAGATTTTTCTTATAATCATTCTAATACATTTAATCATTTTTTTATCATATTCTTCTCGTACCTAATATACATCTTTTTCATAAGAATTCTCTATCTTCCTTGTGTCAAATACCTCCTAAAAGAAGGGGATGGGGTAGTTGATAAACCCTCAACCCTAAGAGTAAAAGAAAACTTCATAAAAAGGGAAGGGTCAAGTTGGTTTGGTAAACTTTTTTTTTTATACAACAATGTTGGGAATGAAGATTTGAACCTTTAACTTCATGGTAAGCCCAAAACTTGGATTCAAATAATAAGTAAATAAAGAAACCGTTAAATTAAACAGTTAAAAAGAAGGGGATTGTTGAAGTTTGTCAAAATGAAACAAATAAATTGTTTACCAATAGAAGCAAGAAGAGAATGATGCCAAAGGTTGGAGTGATCTTCATATCTTACTCGACAGTCAACACTATGCTTTAAGTTTGTGCTATTTTTCTCTGTACATTGGATGCCCTCACTATTTATAGATAAAAACTTAGCAGATTAGTACAACTTAAAAAATAATTACAAATATAATATTTTTGTAAAACAATTTTGCAACTATAACGAATAATGTCACATACTTTTTTTTTTTGTAATATTGTAATAATAATATTTATTATTCTATTAATAAATATTTATAATACAATATTAAAAAAATACAAATATTTTAAAATTTCTTGCCATAAATTTGAGAAAAATTGTCGTGGTCAGCTAGCAAAATAATTGTGATATGGCAACGTTTTGTCCTTATTTACAAATACGAAATTTAAACGGACAAATGAGTAGGTATGAAAATAGGGTGATTTTCAAAAGAGAAATATTTAGGTCAGTTTTAGGCATGATTTAAATTATAATGTCTATTTATGTGTCATAATATGAGTCAATATTTTATTTAATTTTAAATTTAAAAAATAAAAGAATAAAATAAAGAAAAATAGAATGTATATTGAAACACATAGTAGACATTAAAATTTAGGTCATATCTAGACATGATCCAAATATTTCTTTTTACAAAAGTGCTGTCATTTAGTGGGGGTAAGACACCACCTTTCTAGAAGCTGTTTGTTTGCAAAGTTTAAAATAACATTTTTGAGTTTTAAAAAACTGGGATTTAGAATTATCATTTTTTCTATATACAATACCTAATAGCCCCTAATTATTTTTAATTTCTTTTTTCAACACTTTTATTTTTAAATATATTTTAAAAAATTTAATTAGTCTTATTTTCATGATTAATTATATCTTTTTTATCTACCTAATATGTTTTCAACTAATTAATTAAAAAATGTTTTCGGCTACATAATAAAATATTTTTAAAATGTATTTTTTTAAGTTTAAAATCAACTATAATTTTATGATCTATTTCGTATTTCAAATTATGTTTCGTGATTTAAAATAGTTTCATAATCAATTTTATTTTTTTGTTAATATTTTTTCATATATAGTTAATATTATTAAGTTTGAATTGAAAGGTAGTTTGATCATGCCAATCAAATTGATGCATAACTTTATTTTATTTCAAGGTACATACAATCTTTTCAATCAAATTGATGTATGACTTTATGGCGCCACATGTCAACTTTTTTCACGATATGATTCCTAAAAAACATACAACAGCTCTTTGGAAAGCATATAGACGACCATAATTACCCAAATGGAGTAAAAGCATACAAACAAAAAAGTAGTTAGATCATCAACCACTCTCATTTATATCTCATCCAAGAGGATGGGTGGCACCAGAATATCTTCTTGCTGCTTGTTATGGCGAAATTTGAAAAAGAAAAGAAAGAAACAAGCTACTAATTGATCAAAATTTAGAGTTGTAAGTTGCATTGATGTGAGAATCATTGGTCACACGTCCACAAAGGCTCTTGCTCGTAGAGTTGAATCGAAGGCAACGAGTTAACGTGAAGGATGATGCTTATCACATTGAAGTGGTTCTTGTTAATCTGCAGGGATCACAAGTTTTATCTTGTGAATATCTACATTGCATGTTAACTTTACCCCGGTTCGATACCTCGACCAAGAGCCTACGTGAATTTGTGACTATATCACATCAACAGAAAAAAAAAGAACAAACCATCACTTAAAGTATGATGTTTGTAACAATTAAACTTTAATCTTTTAATTTGATCCATTATCTCCCAAAATTTAATAAATGTTTCAATTGGTCCCCAAAATTAAAAGCAAGAGATTTTTACATGTGTGGGAAAGACAAATTTGTCGTATATTTTTTTCTTTTTAAATAATATTTTGTAGGTAGTTCTTTTGATTCAGCTCCTCTGTTCTCAGTAAAAGTAATGGTTGCTTTGATTCTCTATCAACAACTCATAGATTGCTACAACTACACCTTCGACTCTTCTCTTGATGAAGAGTTCATTTTGTTGTACTCTAAAAAATAACAACTACTTAGTACCAATAATTTTGATCCTGAAAAATCGAGCTTGAAAGTGGCAATAAGTTCAACGAAATATATTAGACGGTTCAAGTAAGTCGTCAACATAAGCTGTTCTAACGGGTTTATGCCGACAATCTATGGGACGAACCCAGAATCGTTGGAGAAGCTTAGCCTATGCCAACACTTTATACGGTCGGTGATACATTGGATTCTTGTAATGATCTTACCTTGTTGTAATGTATAATTATGAGTGATTTCGGTTCGGTTTTTTTTGGTTTTACATCAAACCGATAACCGAACCGATATCTTTGGTTTTCAAAAAAAGGATCCGATCCAATGTCCAATAAAATATAAAACCATTGGTTCGGTTTTTAATTGGTTTTTCAAAAAATGGATCTGATCCAATGTCCAATAAAAATATGAAAGAAATGATTTTCAGTTTTAATTTGAATGAAAAATAAATGATACTGTGCAAAATGAAATCAAAATAGATGAAAACAATTGCTAAAAAAACAAAAGCTCCAAAATCAAATAACCGCTTCGAAATAGCGTGCAAATTGTTTTTGCACATTGATTTTCACAACACAAGGGGGACGAACCTAAAATTCCAATGACTTTATGGTCAAAATTGATAACAAATATACCAAATAAGGCCAAAATTAATTTAAAAAGGCCTCAAACTTAAAAATTGATTGTAAGACATACACAGATGCACATAGATTACTATAAAATTTCTATAAATTTGATTGAATTAGGATAAATAGAAGGAAAAATAAACGTAAAACGATATGTATTCAAAATTAATGGTAAAAAAGTCCATTATCATTGATCATGCCGATGAGTCACCTGCCTTTTGTAGCCAATGACAATCAAAAGTATAACACAATTGAGAAATCAACATTGAGCAAAACAATATCCTTTGGAAAACCGTACGGCTCCTGAAATCATGAAACAACTCCCATGCTTCATCAATTTAATGATCTTTCAAAGCAATTTTAACTTTCTCAAAAGCACTGCATTAGAAGAACCTCCCCAGCATAATTCTGTGGTTTGAAAATGGAATTACCCTGCAAATCTAGGGTTTACAAATTTCTTAATGATCGAAGATCAGCTTTTCACTACAAGCTGGATTGAAAGCAAAGCAAAAGAAAAGGGGGAAGTGACAGAGAAGCATACCTTCAAGTTGGTAATGGACGACTGAAAAGGCTAGAAGAGACGAGGAATTGAAGAACGGCGCTTTAGAGGTTGAATCCACTGAATCGGAGAAAAAAGGCCAGAAAAAGGGGAGATGGGTCGCTAAATATTATGCTTTTTAGTTGTTGTTTATCGTGTCGGTTCGGTTCGGTTTTTATTAGTTTTTTCATACAAAACCGAACCGAACCAATAAAAATCGGTTTTCTGCTAATTAAAACCAATTGATCCAGTGTACTTCCAATTGGATCGGTTCGGTTCGATTTACTCGGTTATTGGTTTTTCTTTTCACCCCATATATAATAGCCAATCAAGTTGATGCATAACTTTATTTTGTTTGAAGGTATACACAATCTTTTGAATAAAATTAATGCACGCTTTATGACGCTACATATCGACGTTTTTCACGATATGATTACTTTTTTGAAAAGCATACAGACAATTGCCATGACCTACCTAGAGTAAAAAAGCATATAAATGGAAAAGTCATCAACCACTTTCATTTATATCTCGAATATTAGCATGTTTAGTTTCTGATTACATCACATCAACAGAAAAAACAAAAAAGAAGAAGAAAAAGCAAGGATAATTTTAATTATTTAACATTACATGAGACTCGATTAATACTACCATGTTTAATTTTTGAAGTTCCTAATTAATTTCTTGTTGCATATTTTGCAGTTTGCAGATGCTGCCGGGAAGGCTTTAGTGAAATTGATGAGAAGAGCAAGGAGGTTAAGTTGAATGATCACATGGAAGCAATATTTAAAGAAAACCATCATAAAAACACATTGTGGATGAAATATGTTGAAATTTTGTTCGAATAATATAAGTTTGATATTTCTAAAATTCTTTAAAAATTACTTTTATTTGAAACTGATTAAAAGCTGATATTATTAACATTTTAATTTGTAATGTTTAACGATTTCACCAAATAGACCTGAGAAATTCTAAACCATAACCATAATTTGTAATCTTAGCCTCTTTTAGCCTACTCTCCCAAAGTTATAGAAACACACCCTTATAACAAAGAGACGCTTTATAATTCCTTTTTTTTTTTTTTTAATTCAACATTTGAGGATGATTTTTAATTATAAACTCATACTTTACTTCATGTGTAGGGAGGATAGTACCTTAAGCTCGTTTTGGCATCTAAATCACTTTTGTTTTTTGGATATTTGTAATTGTTTAAGTCAACTTACGCATACCTCGATTAATGTTACAAGACATACTATATGATCCTACAATATTAAGAAACTCAATAAAAAATTAATTTTTAGATAAGTGATATAATTGAACTTATAGTATCTTAGTACTTCAAAATTTTCTTGACCGAAACTCTCGTTAAATTCTTTAAGTGTTATGGGCAAACATGACCAAAAAAAAAAAATCAATGATCAGAACAAAACATTTTGTTTTCTAAGGGGACGTTTGGCCCGCCGGGAAGGGAAGGGAAGGGAAGGGTTCCTTTCCGGCGTTTGGCCAACAAGGATGAAATGTTCCTGCCAAACACGGCGCGTGGGTCCCACGCGCCCAAATATCTCGGCGCGTGGACCCCGCGCGTTTAACTTCTTCTTCTTTTTTTTTTTTTTTTTTTACTTTCTTCTTTCCTTCTCTGTTATTTTCCTTTCCTTCAGTGTTTTTTTAAAATTTTAAATTTAAGTTTCCTACTTCATTTTTTTAGTAGTATTAATATTAATTTTAATTTCCAAATAAACTTTATTTCCTTATATATTTTATGACCAATTTAATTTTAGTTTTCCATTCCTTTTTTCTTTACTAATTTTTAGTTATATTTTTCAATTTCCAAATCAACTTCTTTTACTTTTATAAATATAAAATTAAGATTTCAATTTCAACTTTTTCTTAAATAAAAATGTAAGGTTGTCAATTTTTACCAACTCGTCCAATTGAATATGTTTATATTATTTATGTACATTTTTTTCTTTTAAAATGCAATATTTATTATTATTTTTAGATGTATCATGTTCTCTAAACAATATTTATTTCAT
Organism: Sicyos edulis; assembly: GCA_036507275.1. Lineage (NCBI taxonomy): Eukaryota > Viridiplantae > Streptophyta > Magnoliopsida > Cucurbitales > Cucurbitaceae > Sicyos > Sicyos edulis. The sequence goes on along the minus strand of CM071849.1, from coordinate 47,481,729 downwards.
GCATTTGACTTTTATCAATAATGTATGCACTTACAATTGGTTATACACGCGCGCGCGCACACACATAAATATATATAAATATAGATTTTATTATTTTCAAACTTTTCTAAACTCATACATTTTTATAAACGAATATAAATATATATTACATAAATCTAAGATATGATACTCAAAATAATTAAACTAGTTATTATTTTATTTTTTATGTCATCCATCTCCATTTTGAGTTTCTAAACTTAATCTTTATTACAAAAGTCATGATATTTTTTTAGAATAGAAATTATGTTATCCATTTATTTTTATTTATTATTTTTATTTTTTAACAATTATGAAATTTAAGTATTTTGATAATGAAAGTTATTAGATTTTAAATTTTATTTAAATAATAAATAAAATAAATATAAAATGATATATTAAAAATATTAAATATCTATTTTTAAATAAAAAAACATCACTTCACTACTTTTTCTCATCCCACCAAACACTAATTTACTATCATTTCATTTCATTTCTCTTCCCTTCCCATCTCACCAAACACCAATTTACTTTTACTTCTTTTATCTTCCATTCCCATCGAACACCTATTTACTCTCATTTCTCTTCCCTTCCTTTCTTTTCCCTTCCCGCCCTAGCCAAACAAGCCCTAAGGTTATGCATCAGATAGTTGATTTCCAATAATACATTTACACAACATAATTAGATACAATTTGCATCAATTTAATTTGAGAAATACGATTATATTATATAATGAGTATTTATTTCAAAATCGATTAGGGATGAAAAAAATAGGACACTTATCTTATATATGTTAAGGAGATTTCCTCTTCTTTTTTTTTCATTGTGAGATCCTCTGACATGTCTCATCAAAATAATATATCTTTTAAATTCATCATTCTTAGATTGGATCCTCATTTTATTTTTATTGGATATTTATTTGATTAGGTTTAATAAAGATATATCAATGGCAAGTTGGTCTTGAAGTTTCATAATCTCATAAATATTATCGAAAAAGCTATTAATGTTTATAATTTTATTGGTGCAAGTTTTGTAGCCAAGTCCTCTCATATATCAAATGTTGCTTGTAGATGGGTGGCTCCCCCTAGGGGTATGTGGAAATTGAATGTGGATGCTTCTTTGAATCCAAATTCGAGAAGGGGAGGCATTGGATGGGTGATTCACGATTGGAAATGGCACCCTAAGTTGATGGGTTGGAAATCCAATTTATTGCATCAATCGGTGAAGGTTCTTGAAGGAAGAGCTTTAAGGGAGGGCTTGAAGCAGTTAAGAGATGTTCAAAGTTTGTTTTTACCTCCGATTTTGGTGGAATCCAACGTCTCAAATGTGGCATAGTGCAAGTTTCCTATTGTAATAGGCGTTGTAATATGGTCGCTGATTTATTAGCCAAGAAGGGTTATGGTGTTGATTTTTGTTGGAATGACCCTTCTATCATGCTTGAAGAAGAGTTTTTTTTTAGAGGAGGAATCTCTCCCTTGACATTGGCTCCGCTTTGGAATATGATTGTAATGGATTGGTTTGTTCTTGAATGGAAGTTTTGTTTTTCAAAAAAAAAAAAAAAAAAAAAATTAGGAATCTTATCTCGAAATAATCGTATCTAATTCCAAAGATCAAATGTATATAAATATTATAATTTAGAAATTATATCTTGAAATAATTAATTAGGAATCATATCTTGAAAGAATCGTGTATGATGTATGGTTGTCTAGGAAGAAACATTACTTTAAACATTATTAAGAAAAAAAAAACATGTGACGTCCTATGATCATGAATTAACGTTTTTTTTTAGAGAAAGGTCATGAATCAACTTGATTAAAAAAGACAAAACATACATTCAAACAAAATAAAGTTACGTAATGCATCAATTTAATTAAATGGACTAATATACATTCAAATAAGAGAATATTAAGTAATGGATATCAATTTGATTAAAGAGACGAATACACATTCAAATAAAATAAGGTACGATGATGCATCAATTTGATTGAAGAGACGAGCATACATTAAAACAATATAAGGTCAAGTATGGTGATGCACCAATTTGATTAATATTCAAATAATATAAAGTTAAGTAATCTCCATCAATTTAATTGAAAATGCTCTTGGTCTTAGGGTTTATGTCTCCCCATATTTTTTAAAGAGAACCCCATTTATTACCTCCACTATCTTGAAAGATTTTGTATTGATTTAATTAGCTTAGTTTTTTATGCCCTTTACATGATCCCCATAGACCATATTACGATGTTTGGTATGAAATTTGAACCTACAAATAGGTCATATAACGATGTTTTGTGAAATTTAGAGAACAAAAAGAAGTGAAAAGAGCCATAATACGAACTAAAAGACAAAACGCTAATAGAGCAGTAGCTCAAATGACATTGATGTACTCACCCCATTGTTGTATTTAAAAAAAAAAAAAAAACTAAAAGACAAAACAGGAATTGGGCCTCCAAAACAAACGGAAGGGGAGAGCATTTGGGCCCGAGCCACAATTATCGAAAATAGAATGTGTGCGTGAAAAAATTAATCTTTTTAATAATAAAAAATTACTTTCTTTAGTCCTTGGAATTGAGGTCGAGTTTCACTTTTACCTATTATATATCAATAATATTTACCTTTTGTTTTCGTATGTGTATTTAGTTTATTTTTATAACTTTTTCTTTTTTTTTTTTAAACGAACCGTTTGTAAAACACTTTGTTTTAAAAATTCAAAGTGTTTGTAAAATAAAGTAAAATAATTTATGGAAAAATTGATTTAACATATTTACAAATAAATAATAAAAATATGTGAATCATATGATGGTAAGTATATACATAATATTTATCAACAAGTAGATAAGTTTTGCTCATTCTTTATTTCGTTGTGTATAGACATGTAATTTTGAGTATTTTCCTCAAGTTCTTGCCCTAAGATTTTTGGGATGTGCTTAGTAGAGGGATGATGTCTTTCTTTTCTGTTTTATTTTTATAAGTGCACATGTAATTTCAAGATTTAGAAAGAAGGGCTAATCAAAGAAACAATGCAAATTTATATCAAACTTGGTCTCACCTTTGGATTTGTGGACATTAAACCAATTCTAACTCTTTTATTACATTGAAGAATGAAACAAAACTTCGAGAGACCAAATGGAATAAAGTTTACTGAAAAATGATTTTACCAGTTGTTTAGATCGCACATTACTAGCTAGATTGGCAAGTACTACTCTAATTATCATATTTAATGCAAGGAGGTAAGTGCATGAGTACTTTGCACATTTGTAACATCACTTAGATTTTCAAATTATCTCTTTTTCATTAAAAATGTTCAGTTTATAATAATATCATCTCTCATATTTTTCACAATTTCTTGATTATGGTTTTCAAATTTGAATTCTCAAGTCATATTCCAATTAAAACAAAAACTTTTTTTTCTTTCAAATTTTCATCCATAGGATCTTTTGTAATTATTTCATACATCAATCATTTTTTTTTAATATTAAAAAGAACTTCGACTTTGAATTTTGAAATCATTTTAAGAGCAGCTCATGGATGGAAGCAGTCTTTTTTAAGACAATTTTTTTAAAACAAAAAATTTAGGTTTCCATCGATGATCATTTGATTTTAAATTTTTGGTTTCTGAAAATTAAGCCTCCATCTATTTATTAATCCAATTTTCCTTACTTTAATATCTACATTTTAAAAAAAATCTAACCAAAAATTGAAAACTAAAAAAATTAGGCATTGTTCGATAATCATTTTACTTTTAACTTTTAGTTTTTGAAATTTAAGTCTACAACAACTATTTACTTTTTTTTCTTTGTTGCATCTCTACATCTTACACATATTTTAAGAAACCAAATCAAAAATTGGAAAATAGAAAGTAGCTTCAAAATTTGTTTTTATTTTTGAAATTTGATTAGCATTCATCTACTTTCTCAATGAAATATAGGCTATAATAGATAGTCAATTTCATTGTAATAGGTAGAGACCATCGTAGAACAAAAAGAGAGTAGTAGAGCAAGAAAGTAAGTTAAGAAATAAATAGAAAGTGTTTTTAGAGAATCAAGTGTTTTGTCTCTCCAATCACGAAGCCAAAAATACTTGTGAGATTGTGTTATTTGTGTTTTATTTATGACTCAAATTTCTACAAATTGGTATCAAAGCGGCAAATGGTTTCTTTTTTGGACAAGAATTAGCATCGAGGAAGCGATGCAAGATGAGAAGTGGAGAATGTGATGGACGAGGAGATTAATTTTATTGGGCGCAATGATAAAGTTGGCAGAATTTCCAAATGCAAGTCAAGTCAGTCGATTGATGTGAAGTGGAAATTCAAGAAGAAGATAAATGTGCAATCGAAGAGAGACAATTCGTGACTTGTTGTGAAAGGATACAAGCACAAAATGGGAATAGACAGGTTGAAGTTTTTGCTCCGGTTACGAGAATAGATATCGCATTAAATGTTGACAGTGTTAATCAGTTCATGAAGGAGTCGATTTATTCGCATTGGAAGACATTGAAGCGAGCAAGATCAAGTTGCAGATATTTTTAAAGTAGTTTCCAAAAGTATTGTTCGAGAAATTCAAGAAGATGATTGGTATGACGAATGGCAGAAGCATTTAAGTTTAAATAATTTGGAGTACCATTTTGATCTAGCACAGTTTGTTACCTGAATATTGATTACCGTTTTCTTATCTCTGACTTCACCCTTTTCCTTGGCCTCAAACCCTTTTTCCCCACAATTGAAGGGTTGTGAGCTCTTACTATCTCCCAAGCAATTTTGTTTTCCTTCCATTTAAATTTCAAAATTAATTCTGCCACTTATGGAAGAAAAAACGAGTATAATATCTAAGCTAGAAAATGACAATGAAATACTAAAAATGAAAATAAATTAAATATATTATGACATCCCAAGTCTCCATTAAAAAATAAATACTTGAAACAACGTTTGAGGGACGACTGCCCGAAGAAGACTCCATAAGTTTTACGACCCGCGACACAACTACTCTCAAATAATATGAAAGTCAAATACCGATTTTCAAGTTTGAACTCGTGACCGTGAAGTTGAAATGAATTAACACCAGACAAGATAACCAACTACGCCACTGACCATCAGTCCTCTGCAGAAGATTAAGGCGCTTTTTCATACAGAAAAAAAAAAAAAAACGAATCCTCCTCAAATTAGGATTACTTATCATAGTAGTATATCGCCTAACACATTACCAGACAAACTATTAGCCAGGTTGAAGAAGATGAAGAATCATTCTAAAGAATATTAAATATATAATCAAGGTTGTTAACTTGTAGAACTTAAATGCATCGAAATCTCATTTTGATGTATTGTGTGAAATTGTATGTTTTAATTTAAAAATAATATTTAAATATAAATATAATAGTTAAAAAAATAAAAGTATATAAAATAAAAATTATATATAACCTACCTAAAAAAACATGAAAATAACTTCAAATTATATATAACCTACCTGCATGGAGACGGTGAGTCATACACTTTTTACCGCATTTCCTTCAATCCCTTCAATTAATTGTACAATTAAACTGGAACTTGAGGCTGGTGTGGGTTATGATATCCAAATATTTATAGACTCTAGAATTTGTTATTGATTTACCAGACTTATTTTGTGTGGATAAAATTGGGAAAATAATAAAGAGATTATTTGATTCAATCGAGGAAAATTTTCTATGCGGTGTTCTTCATATACGATCGTATTATTTTATTTTATGTCTTGCTCCTTTCTACTTGTTTCACTGCCTCTAAATTTCTTAATCAAAATCTAAGGCTTATTGAAATAGGAATGAAAGTCCCACTCATTCTCTTCTTGATTTTTTTTGGTAAGCAATTATTTTTATTTCATTTTGAAAAAAATTCAATTTTAGAATTCAACCTAATTAACAACCTATAATATTCAACTTCTTGTTGTTGTGTGTGATTTAATTTAAGGGGTTTGTTTATTTATTTATTATTTGAATCAACTTCAACCCGAATGAAGATGAAGAAACATAGACATCTCTAATATAATTACTCTTTTGTAATTGCTAAAGAGCAGCTTTCAAATCACTTAACAATAATGAGAAAGAATCTTTGAGTGATCATTCTCTTGCGAATGGTATCAAAGCCAAAGGCTTAGCAGCACATAGCTTCGATGGTTTCTACTCACACTTTCAGTGGTTCTACTTTGAACACAAGGGCAGTACCCTAATCATCAAATGGTTGACAATCTGGAATACATTTCTTGGATGCGACAAGATATGCTTTTTTGTTCTTGATTAATTGGAGCCATGAATGAAGACATAGTATCTCAAGTCATTGGTTGCGTTACTGCCAAAGAAATCTGGGGTTTGCTTCAACAGACTTATTCAACTTTGAATACAGCTAGAATAATGTCAGTTAGTTGAAAGACCAATTATAGAATATCAAAAAAGGGAATCAGACCATCAAAGAATATGCTGCAAAGATTGAAGGTATTGTATATGCTATGAGTGAAATAGGTTGTCCAATTTTAAAACAGAAAATATAGTCTACATTTTATCTATATAATCATTGTTAATGACTCATGCGTCTCCAATTGAAATGCACTTCTCAATTAACATTGATGCAACAACCAACTAAAATGATCAAAATAAAGCGATTCGAATCAGAATTATATACACATTTTTATATGAGAATGAGTTGTATTTTAAGGGTTGTTGATCTCATCAATTTTGATGGCCAAGGGTGGGTGGGATGTTGACGTCACTACTGGTGTAGTCGTTGCCAATTCTTGTGGCCATTAGTGACATGTTGGCACAATCTATTTTCTATCTCAAGCTTTACACCTATGATTAAAAATAGAGTCAAGTAGTCAATAAGAGTATTAGTGATATTGTTGTCGCCACTACAACAAAAATCATATACGATAGCATTCAAAAAACACTATCGTAGACCAATAATAGCATTTTTGGAAACGCGGTCATAGCCGATGTTATTGAAAGTATCCAACTTTTAATAGCGTTTTTTCACTGCTATAAAAAACGCTATAAATAATATGTTTTTATAACATTATTTTATTGCTATTGAATTATTCATAGCGTTTGAAAAAATGCTATGATTTCTATTTCATAGCATTGTTTATAACTATAAAAGAATGCTATAAAACATTTTTTTTATGATGTTGTCGTAGCCGATATTATTTAAGTGCTATCGAAAAACTATTGAAAGCACATTTCTATTTGTAATTCCAATTTTATGGAAGCATTTATAGCATTAAAAAAAACTCAACGACATAACATTTTATTATAGCAATTAATTGAATAAAACCTTACACCTTGTATTAAACTAAATTGGATTTACACTTTGGATAAACTTTTGATAAGTGTTTATAAGAATTCAAATAGAGAAAATGAATGTTCATCTACCCTACATAAAACCACCACCAAATATTAACAAACACTAGTAAAATGATTGTTTAGTTCCACAAAAGGTCTATGTACACTTGCAATTCCACCTTATTTGTAGCTCATCCATGGATTTGAAATCTTCACCTATTTGAATAAACAAAGGCCAAGAATCATAACAAAATAAGCACACATATAATACAAAACAGATCAACTAGAGGGAAAATTACTTATGAGAGATTAAAGAAAAGAATAGATTGTAGCAAACCCAATAAAAACATTTATATTATAAAAACAAAAATAAAAGGTTAAAAAGAGAGAAAGTGAGGTATAACAAATTCCCATCTTCATATCAATTAAATTTTATAAAAAATCACCCAAAGCTAACACACAACCGCCTAATTTTATACAAAAATTGTACAAAGGTACTTGAAATTCTTGAACAAATAGATAAGCTTCAAATGGAAAGAAAAACTCTACTAGATATTTGAACCATAAGCGATGGACCATTAACAAGTACAATGCTTATGGTGAATAAGTTAGCAACTTACAAAGGAGTATGACAACAATGAAGCCCTTACAAGAATATCAGACAATGGAAACATCCTTAACATTGAGATTGATAAGATTGCTAACTTCTTGCTGACTAATTTACTGCATGAGAACAAAAGGACAAATGAAGCAAATTATAGGATTAGAGATTTTTATTATAAAAAAGAAAAGTAGAACAAGTAATATAAGTTGACATCTATCTGATGACATAAAAATAATAAAAAAGATTTCAGATATTACCTCAGTTGCCCACAAAAGTATCCGCGTAAAAGGTGATTTTCTAACTCTTACTCCTAAATGTATATCGTGATTGAATAAGAAGTTGTTATGACTTTCAAGAATGTTATTAATATGCTCTATTTGATAAACTACTTTCTAATTCTCACTCATTTCATTCACTCTGCTTTTTTTGGTTAACTCTTTAGTCGTGGCTTCTTTAAAAATTCTCAACCAAACATGAGTTTTCCCACTTCTTCTTAATCTGACCATCACACTTAAACATAATAAACAAAAGTGATTCACTAAGCAAAGACAAAAGATGAGTGTAACTTTTGGTTTTGTCACCTTTTACTTTTTTCGATCATCACATTTTTTATTGAACAAACAAAAACTAATAAACCACATATCTATATCTATGGTAGATACCTAAACATATAGTATTTTAATAGTACGAGAGAAGATTCCACCCTTTTAAATTAGTGCAATCTATATTTCTCATATGAACTTTAAAGTTTTCTAAAATATTACATGGGTGAGACATTACACAAATCAATTAATCAAACCAATAAACCCATATCAACATTGTAAATGATTGAATGGTTTAAAAATATCTAGCGCAAACAATCAATTATAGAATATATGTTGATCATTATATACTCATAAGAGACACGTTTGGTTCATAATCAAACTTTGAACCTCAAATACCATAATATCTTACTTGTTTTTGTACAAGTAAGATAGAAAGATAATAGGATTACCGATACAACGACTCAATAAAATTGGCAACTTAAATTACAAAATTTTGAAAGCAGATGATAACATATCTTGATTTACTTTTTTTTTTCATACCAATGCAACAAACTCAATAAAATTGGGAACTTATGAGTTTGTAACTTCTATGTTCTATGTTAACAACTACTTTTGAATAGATTTGTGTTGTTAGTGAATATTGATGATGTGTTTTCTCTTGGCCGGTTAGAATCTAAGACTTCTTATAGGAAACATTGGTAGGTTTGTTTGGTTATGCAGGCAGGAAAGGAAATGTGTAGTCTTGTGGGAAGCACAAAATCATAAAAAAAATAAAAAAATAAAAAATGAAAGAGCAATCAGAGCTTGTGTTATATAAGTGCAACTTCCATTGAGATCTTAAAAATATAACACAGTTCTTACTAATCTATTAAATTTATGAGAAAGATAAATCCTCACACCACAACATAAAAAAACTAGAAGCTATGAAAATAAACTATATATATATATATTTTGAAGTAAACCAGAGGTGACATTACAAATGTAAAATGTAAGAAAGTTTTGGAGAAAGATGAGAAAAAAATTGAGAGATAATGAAGAGGAAATATGGGAAAAATCAGAGAGGGGTTACCTGATTTAATTTTAGCCCCAAAATTTTAGCCAGACCTAAATCAAAATGTGAAGGGGGGGTTTACCTAAAATCAAATATAATGCCTGACTCAATAACAGCTATCTCACTTCTTCAAGCTTATGGTTCTGCTGGTGCATTTTGTCACGGTAAGCGGATTCGCAATTTGCTTTTCGAAGTTCCCTTATGCCGTGCATTATAACCAAAACGACTCTATAGAGGATGCTCATAAATGTTTCCATTATATGTTACAAAAAGATCTTGTAACATGGAGCACACTTATTGCAGGATTTGGTTTTAATGGAAAAGGGAAAATTGCTTTGAGAAAAATATTCAGAGTTTCTTGCCACAATGGATTCAAAGCAGCTGAGAAAGAAATATGAATAGACAATATAACATATTTAGGAATCCATTAATGGACAATATAATTTCTCATTTTTTCATTACTTTGGTATAAAAGAAAACAAAAATCTGTTTTAACTCTTCATCTTCAACTTTCTTCTTCTTTCTTTTTACCTCCAAGCATATCAAAAATAAGTTTTACTTTTTTTTTTAGAAAAACGTTCATTAATTTTTTACTTTTGAAATATGCGGATCATTTACGATTCAAAACACGAGTTTTGAATTGTTTCTCACGCTTTGAAATTTAAAACTGACAACCATATTTACATCACCATTCCTATTTCCAAATTGGCACTGGCACATTTTTTTTTTGCTCTTTATCATTGGCATAGCTCACAATTTTAATTGTAGTCTGATTTGCCTAGGACTCTTCTCTTCCACGTTTTTATTTTTTATTTTTTATTATTGAGTTATCTATAATAAGAATGAGAATACTTACACGAGAATGATTATTTGTATTTAGCTTAAAATTAATGATTATGAAGAAAATTATTATTTGTATTTGAGATAAAAGTAATAATTATGAAAAAAAATAAAATAATAAATATGATGTGAATAAAAAAATAGTAATGTGATACATGAAAAGTTTTTTGAGAGAAAATAATATGAAGAAGATGAAAATAGTGATTTTTGGAAAACCTAATTATAGGAGGAATGATTTCTAGTGGCCTAAATTATTCATATTTTCATTCTCATTCTCTTTCAAAAGTTTATAAGAGGGAAATGATATTAAATGTCTATATTTTAAAAAATAATAAAATAAATGTCTAGTTTATTTTCATCTTTAAATCTAATCTATGCCTAACCTATTTTTGAGGGGAGAGATAATAAAATTGTTTCAATTCTACCCATCATTTAACTCCATTTAAAAAAATAAAAAATAAAATAAAAACATATCACACTTCCTACTCCTTGATCTTAGGAATTAAAAATAGAAAAAACAAATCTCCTTTCGCATTTAATTAACAAATTCACATCTAATTAAAAGAAAATCCCATAAAAATAGGGTTCTTAACTTGGGGAGGAGAAGCATTTAAAACCACAACTTTAGAATGTACTAATGTTTGTACACTGGATTTTGGGCGGGACACATACTGACGACGCTGGAAGTGACCGACTGAGTTTGATCGGAAGCGGGGTGGAAGAATTTTCAACGGAAATCAAATCGTTAGCATATAAGTATAGAATGAGGAGTTGATTTTTTTTTCTTGATCAAATTTTTCGAAATTTAATAACACTCACACCCTTCAAAATTGAGTTTTCAGCAAATTAGATTTAAAATTGCATTTGGTTTGGTGTTTTGGATGCGTTCTGCGCTTTACGATTGCTATTTTCAACATAAAATCATTTAAAAAACTAACTTGAGTTTTTCCTATGTAGAGCAATTTGATTTCAATATTTTGATTCCATTTAAGCTTTCCATCAATGACGATTTGAAATTTATTAGGATTTTAGAAATTGATTTTTTAATTCAAATTAAAATCAAAATAAGTGTTGTACAAATTTGATTTTGGAATTGCAAGCGAATATCGCAGTCATTTTCAATTGACATTGTTATTATTATTATCATTATTTTGAGTTTTATGGATTTTAATGGTACTCATACGACACAAAAATCATCATGAATACAGAAGGTGTGTGCTCATATATATATATATATATATATTTTATATTTACTCACAAAAAACTTTTTATAAGAGTACATATGGTACTCTTACTAAAAACTTAGTTTAAAATAATAACAGATTTTAATTATCAAAATGATATTTTCAATTTTTTACGGATAGATTATTATTATTATTTAAGTTTGCTTCGATTTAATGGTACTCACACCTCCAAAAAAATCATCATGAATTCATGAAGTGTGTACTCATTTTTTTAATATATATTTTATATTCATTCACAATTTTTTTTATAAAAGTACTATGAAGTTGCTAAAAACTTAAAAGTTTGCTGTGGTTTAAGAGTACTCACATCTTCAAAAAAATTATCATGATTTTTTTCAATTTTTAAGAGATTTATTGGTACTCACAAGTCATACCTCCAAATTTCATCATGAATGTATAAGGTGTGTACTCCTTGCTTTTTTTATATCACAAAATCTTTTTATAAGAGTACGTATTGCATATAGTTGCTAAAAAAATTAAAAGTTTAAAATAATATTAGATTCTGATTGTCAAATTAATATTATCAATTGTTGAGGGATAGGTTATTATTATGTGTTTGCTGGAATTTAACCGTATTCATACAGCTTCAAAAATCATCATGAATGCATGAGGTGTGTACTCCTTGTTTTTTTTAGAAACATTTTTTTTATTTATCCATACTAACAATTTTTGTAAGTTTAAAATAATATTTACAGGTAAATTAGATATTAGATTTTGAATAGGTCAAAATAATATTAAATTTTAATAGTCAAAATATTTGAAAAGTTGTTGAATAGTTAGTTACAAAATATATATTTAATTTTTCTAATTAATTGGAAAATACTATAATAGAGATAAGACTAGAATTGTCAAGTTAATTTTATATAATTAATAATTATAATTCTAAAATAAAATTTAGACAATAATTTAAAATCTAAAATAAAGTAGATATTCTCTGAATTAAGTTTTTAAATTTAGACATTTTCCAAGTTTTCCCTTTATAAAATAGTTTATAAAATCTATTATGAGAGCCACTTTTGTAATTTTAATAGGATATTGACAGTTTACCATTTTAAACTTTATATCAAAGATTAAATGAAATGAATAAATTGAATACATTGCATTTGATCGAAGTATCTTTTGTTCTCTATTTAACTTTTATAATTGATTTGTTCTTGATATTATTAATTAAAATTTGTCTGGGCTGTTCTAGACAAACATTATTTGGCCAAAAGTTTCCATTTATTTTTCAACAAATCATGTGTGTCTAGTATATATTATTTGCTTTTTTGTCTCATGTGACCAAAAACTTTTTTTTCTTTTTTTTTGAAAGAAGTGACCAAAAACTTTTTAAGATTTAGTTAGCATGCCCATCCTTAGAGAAAACTTTTTTATAGTTAGTTAGCATTCCCATAGTTACTATTTTTACAAATAGTTTTCAAAAACTTATTTTTGTTTTTAAAATTTAGTTAATATTTTCATACTTTTTTAAGCAAGGATAATAAATCGTAATAAAGGTGGAACCCATCGGAAAATTTTTTGAGTAAAAATAAATTTAAATTTCAAAAATCAAATATAATTATTAAAGAGCCAATAAATAAGGATAATTTTAATGTTATTTTTTTAAAGATTTTACTCAATCGTGACCTTGAAAATTTATAGACAATTGAGGAGTGGAGTCTAATAGAATTAGTGATGTCATGTTAAATCAGTTAAAGTAAAAGGATTTTTATATATCTCACAAAATTATTGAGTAAAAAAAACCAAAAAAAAACACCACAAACTCATCCCACACCAAAACAGGTTTCCAAATGTTTTCTCATTTTTGAGCTACTCTTGTGAAATATCTTATAATTGGTTATCTTATCTAATTTTAATCAATTTCAATCGTGGAGCAAATGGTTATCTTGTTTGGTTTTAATCTATTTCAATTCCACGGTTAGCTCTCATTTGAGAACGGTCAACTCTCATATTATTTGAGAATAGGTATATCCTCTCATTTCAATCGTGGCGCAATTAATTATCTTGTCTGATTTTAATCTATTTCAACTCCACGGTTAGCTCTCATTTGAGAACGGTCAACTCTCATATTATTTGAGAATAGGTATACCATCTATGTAAAGTTTGTTGGTCCACCTTCCCCACTTTGTACTAAAAAAAAAGATTTGGTTAGAAAGAATAATAAAAAATGAGACCCTTCCGGCTGCCAGATGCCTAACAAAAGTGAGTTTTGAGTTTTTTAGTTATCAAAGTATAAAACTCAACCTCCAATTTCATTGTCAATTAATTGAACTGGATTAATTTCAAAATCTTCTAATTCATTTAATTTAAATATTTTTTTAGTTCATTGAGCGGCTGACATATGTCTACAAACTGAAATAATTTAACATATCAAGTTAAAATAATGGTATAACAATCATGAAACAAGAACCAATACCATAAAATAAGAACCAAAATCCTATCAAAGAACAAGATTCACAAAAATGTTCACTAAAAAGAATGACATAAACTTATGCGACAAACTTATATCATCAACAAATAAGACCAAGGCAGAGTCAGGAACAATGACTGCTAAGACAATAAACACAATTTGAATAGACCAAACACAACTAAACTGATAATGACTGATAATGACAGGACTCGTTCAAATGCAAAGCCAAATTTACAAATAGAAACGCATAAGAAGCCCGAGTCTGTAAGAACTTTATAGAAGACTTGTGTTTTACGAGAGAATAAAATAAGGTTCAGTGTATTGAACTTAGCAGTCACATCCAGATGATCTTGGCTGATTGTTGCTCGCAACATCGATAGTGTCGGGTAAGTATCTGCAAGCAATACCATGGCAATCATCAATCAACAAAGGTTCAATGAAACTGAGAGTTAATAGGCAGAAGTAGAAACCAATGAAGCATTGATGATAGAAAGAAGATAGAAACAATGGAGTTATAATTAATTTTTAAAAGAATTAGAAAACGCAACCATTTAGGAAGAAATAGATTCTACATATCTATAGCCTCGGCCTCAGTTGCTAGGTCCAATTCTGTTGCTAGATCTAAACTACATAACTCATCATTTTGTTTGCCATAGGGTATAGGATGGACTCAGGATCGGCCTTCAGTGTGAAGCAAAAAAAGAAGAAGAAAACAGTAGATAAATTTCCCCACCCTGACACCTATATCAACTCGAGTTGTTGCCACACAAAAGGACATTGAGATTTTATTGCTCGGTGAACTTCATGTTATGTAGCTAACACTCTATATTTTTTTGTTTTCATTGTCTCTGCATTTTCTATTTTCACATTCTCAATTAAAAATTTGTCCTCTCCTTTCGAAAAAAAAGAAGATAATTTAGCTAATAGGTGCTTCATATTTTAAAGTATGCTCTCTTAGAGATCTCAAGTTTGAAACCCACAAAAGAGCTTAATTATAAAATTCCTCCTTGTCAATCAGGTTCAAGCTTTGGGACAGGCACGGGTACTCTGGATATGTAGTGGAGAAAGCACTAATTCCTAATTATTAAAAATAAATAGTGATTGTTTAGCATAAGAACTTACATCTCATCCTCTTCCCCGCTCTTGAGGGCATTTTTTGCAATGCATTGGAAAGCTTCTTCTACGTTAATGCCTTCTTTGGCAGAAGTTTCAAAGTACGGTATATTTCCTTTTGATGCACACCAAGCTCGTGCCTTTTTCTCTGAAACCTATAGTATTCAGAAAAACAGAACATTTCAATCTACTATCTTCTGAAGACAGAAAGAGGAAATTATACATATAAAAATCTAGGCAATACTTACAACTCTACTGTTTCCACCATCAACATCAACTTTGTTTCCTAAAACAACGAAGGGGAAATTTTCCGGATCCGAAGGGCTTGCCTGCAGATGGTTATGCGAAAGCGTCAAAAGAAGTCGTATTTAAATGGCTTTCTGGTAACAAGATAATTCATAAACACAGATGAAAGAACCTGGATAAGAAATTCTTCCCGCCAGTTATTAAGGTTGTCAAATGATTTCATTGAATTCACATCATACACCAGAACGCAACAATCAGCACCTCTGTAAAAAGCTACTCCAAGACTTTGGAATCGTTCTTGGCCTGCTGTATCCCATATCTGCAAGGAATAAAGGAAAATTTTATGTTTCTAGCCATTAGGTAATGGGATAAACCGAGTCTCTTAGTTGCTCGTTGGCTTCATGGGTTTACATTAAACCTTTAGGCCATAGGTACCAGGCAAAGGGATGTCAGTGAAAGATAGGAATGGGATGTCACTAAATGGGTTCTCAAGGTTCAACTGAGTCCCCTGCGAGAGAGGATGCAGCAGCCAGTTTCCATGGCCCAGGTCTAGCTAATTATAAACTATTGAATAAAACATTCATCCTATTCAAAAGATAACCCAAGAAATTTGCATCTTCCCAGATGCATTGATTGAGTTCATGACATTTTTCCTATAAACATTTTATTTTATATCTATGAATGTTTGGATCAGCTTAAGCACACCTCGCTATACTTATGTGACAAACCACCTTATCCTACAAGGTTAGGTTTCTATCATTGATTGAACTCATAACCTATTTAAATCTCCAAGGTCCTTTCACCACGAGACCTACCCATTAAGGTGAACCGCTATAATTGACCAAGAATAAGGAAATTACATAGTTGATTTTCAGATAGTGCAAGTCTAAACCACCACACAGTAGATTGAGGTGAAACGCTAATGCACTTTTTAATCACTTCCAATTCAAGGGAATTCAACTAAGTATAGTACTAATAAAAAGAACATATTTATGGGAAAATTGAAGTCTCCCCCCCATCACATCACCAACCTGCAAAGTGAAAAGTCTATCTTCGAATTGCACCTCCTTAGTCAAAAAGTCAGCTCCAATGGTGGCCTTGTATTGATTACTAAACTTCTTATTCACATATCTGTTTTTCAAAGTTAAGGTAGACCACAAAGAGAATCAAGAAACTGTTACTCTATAAAATAGAAGAATTGTTACAAAACAAGAAACTTAAATCGGTATCTTCGAGTCTTCGATGGAAAATAGTGCATTAAAACATAGTTAATTCAACCACACCAAGAAGGATACTGATTCATCAAAGAGGTCTTCCCAACCCTGAAAATTCAAAGACAAGCTTCAAATTACCACATAGTAGATTTGGAAGAAACTAAAACACAACAAAATGATCCAATCATATTAGTTACCCACATCAGAACCTTCAAACAACAGCCTAATAAACTCAAAAACAAAACCCCCTTTGTTTCAATTTTCTCTAGTACTATCAACAATACAATACAAAAACCCCTTTTCCATAAAGTAGCCCAATAGAGCCAAAAAATAGAAAGTAAGTCACTCAACAAATAAATAAGAACCTTTTATTGGCAATTAAAAAATAAAAAAGCAACAAAAACCCATTAAACTCAAACCATCAAAGAATCTAAAATCGAACTACACAGAATCTCAAAACCAGTCAGATCAAAGGCGAGAAAATTCAGAAACCCACAAAATAAAAAATCCTAAGTCGGGCAAGTAACGATCTGGGTCGATCCATCGAGTATTGAAAAGAAAACCCAATAACCTCAAAATCAAAATTCAGGTAAAAAAAAAAAGAGCAGGAACAGGATTCTCACCCGCTATCCCCGAGGATTATGACCTTCAATAAAGTTCTTCTTCGAGAAGGCATCGTAATGGAAGAGAAATCAATTCAATCTGTAGAGAGAGAGAGAAAAGAAATTGTTGAAGAAGAGATGTTTCGAATCTCTCCCTCCGATCAGAAGTCGAACCCAAGCTGGAATGATCTGTGAGAAATATGGAAAACTATGAAATATTTCCAATTCATTTGCCCCATTCTTCTTTTATTTCACTAAAAATAAATCTAGTAGAAAATAATAATAATAATAATACTGATTTAGTTTTAAAAATAATTATAATTTCCTTTCCAACAAAAAAAAAACAATTATAATTTGTATGATTCTCGTCTGGGAAATAAGATGATGGAGAGACATTATATGTGGAATGTTTAATCTTTTTTTTCCTTCAAACAATAAAAACATAATTGAGTTTCTCAAAAAATAATTAAAAAAATTTGAGATGGTTTTTTTTCTTCTAAAAAATCATTTTCTTGCCTTTAATTTAATTAAAGATATTATTTTTTAATATAAATATATTTGGGAGGTTGGATTATATATATATATATATATGAGAATTTATATTCTATTTTTTGTTAAACATATATTTTCTAAACATTTTGTTTTGTTGATAACTCGATGATAATTGATATTTTTTAGGGGTTTAAATCTATATATCTCGTTTGTTAAATATCTAAGATTGTTTTATTTGACATTTGAATTTTCAAAATATTTGTTTTTTAGATAATATGTTGATGATATTTGTTTTTATTATAAAGGAGTTATTGTTTTTATCTTCTTTTTTCTGAACCATTTTTTTATCTTTCTTAAAATAGAAATTTGAACAGTCTTAAGAAAAAATAACTTAATTTATTTTTTATTTTTTGATATTTTCTATAAAGATTTTTTTTTTTGAGAAATTCTATAAAGAATTATTTGTAAGTCAAATATAGAGCATCAAAATAGTTAAAAAAATCGAAATAGTTCATACAGAATATTAGTTAATTTAATTTGTTATATTTTAATTCAATTTCAGAACAAAATTTTGAATTTTTTTTTTAGTTCACAAAAATTGATTTGAAAAATAATTTTAAATAATAAATCGCTTTTGATTTGATTTTCACTATAATTATTTTGGTAAAAGATTTGTCTTATGATTCTATTGATTATTATAGAATCTAACTTTAAATAACTTAAAAAATAAAATCAAAATAGTGAAAGGGTGTAATGATCCATAGGTAAAATAACTTTAGTTAATTTATCAAGAAGTTTGTTATAAATCTATACATTCACCTAACTAACCCTAAAGAATTATTTTCGAAAAAAAAAAACAAAGAAAAGGAAAATGACGAGGCCCATTTGTTAGGCCCAGGCAGCCCAGAATGTAATTTCTGGTGAACTTTCATTTCAGTTTTCCCTTTCTTCTCCGTCCAAAATTCTGCATCAATCTCTCCAGTTTTTCTCTCTTTGCTCACAGCCACTTCAAAGCTTGTTCTGCTTTGCTTTGATTTGCTTTAGAACTCAAATCCTTCACCAATGGCTCAATCTTTCATCAAGAAGGACGATGACCGCGATGACGAAGGTACTGTTCTTCGAATTCCCGCCCACAATTACTCTATTTAATCGTTTTTTCCTCTCAATTTCACTTAATTAATCTATTTAGACCTTCATCATTGCTGGATTAGTCTTTTGGATGGCAGATCTATGCGCCTTTCTTGTTTGTGTTTTAAACTCGTAGGAAATTTGTTTTGGTTCAATTAGGTTTTGCGTTTTCTAGTTGAGTTTTTTGGATTCTTTTTGTAGTGTGACTGATGTTTCTGCTGCTACAGTTTAGATATTTATTTGGTTTGTACATCTTTCATATCTGTTGTGCTTTTGTTAATTTGGCGACAGTGATGTTGTTTGGGTGTTTTATCCGTTTTC
Organism: Sicyos edulis; assembly: GCA_036507275.1. Lineage (NCBI taxonomy): Eukaryota > Viridiplantae > Streptophyta > Magnoliopsida > Cucurbitales > Cucurbitaceae > Sicyos > Sicyos edulis. The sequence continues at coordinate 47,462,605 of CM071849.1, read as the reverse complement.
GAATTGAAATTCTGTATCAGTACGAGGCGTTATGATGTTTACTACTGGTTTGTGGCGTTTACAGCTGAGTATTCTCCGTTTTTGGGGATTGAGAAGGGGGTTGTTCTTCAGGAAGCTAGGGTTTTTAATGATCCTCAGTTAGATCCAAGAAGATGCTCTCAGGTATGGACTTTGTTCTCTGGAATTATTTTTTTATAGCCTCCCTCTAACTTCCCTTGTACGTAATTAATATTTACTGCCGGGCTCATTGTCTTGTTTTTAGGTTATCACGAAGCTTTTATACCTTCTGAACCAGGGTGAATCCTTCACGAAGGTTGGTTTTTTTTTCTTGGTGTCTAAGGCATTGGTATTAGTCAATGCATTTTCTATGCCTTGGTTCATGAGAGGATGTTGAGTTTTCTGATGTGTGTTTGTATGATCTATTCAAATGTTGACAATGTACGATTATCTTGTTGATAGATTGAAGCCACCGAAGTTTTCTTTGCTGTGACAAAACTTTTCCAGTCAAGAGATTTAGGGTTGAGGAGGATGGTTTATTTGATGATTAAGGAGTTGTCTCCATGTGCTGATGAGGTTAACACCATAATCAGGTTAACTTGAATTTCTATAGTGGTACATTCAAAATTATGAACTGACACATTTAATTTCATTTTTTAAGGTTATTATTGTGACTAGCTCCCTAATGAAGGACATGAATAGTAAGACTGATATGTATCGGGCAAATGCCATTCGTGTGCTTTGTCGGATTACAGATGGAACTCTTCTCACCCAGATTGAGAGATATCTGAAACAAGCAATTGTAGATAAGAATCCTGTTGTAGCTAGTGCGGCCTTAGTTAGTGGTATTCATTTGCTCCAGGTACTAATTTTATGTACATAATGATATGCATGTTTGATCAGTATTTTCAATCATTTCTATTTTACTTAATTAAAAAAAAATCATTTTATCTGACTTTGTTTCATGGCAACTTTTAATCGCAGACAAATCCAGAAATTGTCAAGCGGTGGAGTAATGAGGTTCAGGAAGCTGTTCAGTCAAGGGCAGCACTTGTTCAATTTCATGCTCTTGCTTTGCTTCAGCAAGTATGTTAGATCATCCTTTTGTGTCAGTTTTTTGGTTTCATGTTGAAATCTGGAGACGGTTATTGGATCAAACTTTCTCATTTAATGGTTGCCTTACATAGAAATTTAAAAGGTTAGATGTTAATTCGTGCAATCAAGCATTTATATTGTGAAATTTAAAATACTGATCTAACATGCAATCAAGCATTGATAAACATACATTTTATTTCCTTTGATTTTTCTTAAGGGACTGACCTACCGGTCAAGAGGGCCTTGGTGAACTGGGTTATGCTTTCAAATTATCGTGATCACCATCTAGGAATTAATTTCCTATGGTTTCCTTGACAACCAAATATAGTGGGCCATTTAGTTAGTTTGTGAGAATAATCAAGTAGGTGTGTGTAAGCTGGAGTGGATACTCACACACACATATATATACACATATACCTGCCATTATTGTTTCTAGCTTGAGTATATTATGACATTTTGTTGATAAAACATATTTTTTCAATATTATGTGGTGTTATCAATAGAAAAAAAATTGATAACCGGATATCGATTTAAGTCTTAATATTTTCAAAATTATTTGTTTAACTGATTTTATCTAATAGTAATACATTGGAGGTGATACCAAATAAAACTTTATTTTTAGTGCAATATAATATAAAAAAGTATTATCAGTATTTGTCAGTGTCAATAATCCTCTCACTAGTAGAGGCTTGGGGTCTCCAAGTTATGCTCCCTTGGAGGTCTTAGGTTCAAAACAAATGAGCTCAATTTTGAAATTCGTTGTTGTCTCCCAGATTTGGGCCTTGGGACAGGCGTTGTGCCCCTCGGTAGGTAGTGGGGTGCAACTTTGGTTCCTGGTTATCAACATTGACATATTTAACCTTGTCCATTATTTCTGCTTATATAATCTTAGTTTCTTAAAACATACATCTTTGCTCAGACTTTGATTATATTGAGGTACTTTTTGTTCATTCTCTCTGTGAAGATGGTATTTCTTGTTTTGGTCCACGTAGTCTTATTGTTTGTGTTTGGAATCATGGTTGTCAAAAATGTCCGTTTCATGTTTCGAATCGTACGATTCAAAACGAAACGGACTGAAAATGATTCAAATCATGGTTGTCAAAAATGTCTATTTCACGTTTCGAATGTACGATTCAAAACGAAACGGACTGAAAACGATTCCATTCGTTATTTCAAATCGTATATTAACAGTATGGGACGATTCATGAGTTTAAATCGGACGTTTCAGTTTTGAATCGGAATGTTCCGATTCTGATTTGTAAAGTCTAAAAAAATGAAAACTGAACACGAAACTTGGTGGCCGGCTGGAAAATGTTGGTTACAGAACCAGAAAAAGAAAAAGAAGAAGATGAATAGAATGCTTTGTGGAAGAAGAAAGATGATAAATGAATTTGTTTGTATAATAAAGAAATAGAAAATAATTAATAAAATTCATTGGTTATATTGTGATAGGATGGAAAGTAGTGATTTGACTATTCACATTTAATGTATGTTTAAAATAAATGAAATTAACTTCCCTCCAAAATTCTCATATATTAAAGAGTTTAATTTATTCATATTATTATTATATATTTCTGTATTGTCTTAATTAATAATGAAGTTTGTTTATCAAAATATAATCAAATTTATTAATATGCAGTTATTTTAGGAGATGTTTAATTTTCTTAAACATACAGCATACTGAATTCTCTATTTTATATTTTAAAGTTTTTTTTATTTTTAATTATTTATTTATCTACTTTTAACTTTGTTATTTATATTTATATTTAAATATTACATATAAAATTAAAAATTACGATACACATTTTATTAAAAATATATTTTGATAAGCATTCCATTTTACGATTTAACAATCTTGTTCGGAATATCAAACTAGATCCATTCTTATGTGAATAAGTTTTCAGTAAAAGTAAAGTACATAGGTTTCAGTTTTGCCCTGGAGATGAGGGAAAGGAGAAAGTAAAAGGATGTTTATAACTTGTAATTGTGTCGCCATCGCCACTTTGTCTTTGAGACTGGGCATTTTGTTACGGTCTAACTTGTTATAATAACTCTTCTGGAGTACTTTTTTATGAGCCAGTTTTCCCTTGTGTGGGTCCACTTCTTATCCCCCATCACCCACTCTTATTTGTTCCTTTCCGTATCTATGGAATTCTGTCTCTTTTCTTTTCTAAAAGAAAGATTTTGCTTATGCAATCTTATGAAATTATAATTTTTTTTCTACTTGCAGATACGTCAAAATGACCGTCTAGCTGTTAGCAAGCTGGTTACTAGCCTGACAAGGGGTACTGTTCGGTCTCCATTGGCTCAATGCCTCTTGGTCCGTTATACCAGTCAGGTATGTATTTCTTGGTTCTTATACTACATGACCAGGCTTTGCTTGTTCATTATCTTATAGAAGGTTTTGTAAGTAGGTTATTCGCGAATCAGCTTCCAGTACTCAAACTGGTGATCGACCATTCTATGATTTTCTTGAGGGTTGTCTACGCCACAAAGCAGAGATGGTGATCTTTGAAGCTGCCAAAGCAATCACTGAGTTACAGGGTGTGACAAGCAGAGAATTGACTCCAGCCATTACTGTTCTTCAGCTGTTTCTAAGCTCCTCAAAACCAGTGCTGAGATTTGCTGCTGTTCGCACTTTGAATAAGGCAACATCTTCAACTATTCACTTCTCGAACATGGTTCTTTCTCTTTTAATTGATCTTTTTATATGTGGAAAATATATTTGAAAACCTTGCAGGTGGCAATGACCCATCCAATGGCTGTCACTAACTGCAATATTGATATGGAGAGCTTGATTTCTGACCAAAACAGAAGCATTGCAACTCTTGCAATAACCACACTTCTAAAGACAGGAAACGAATCAAGTGTGGACCGTCTAATGAAGCAGATAACAAATTTTATGTCAGATATTGCGGATGAGTTTAAAATTGTCGTGGTAGAAGCTATTAGATCTTTGTGTTTGAAGTTCCCATTGAAGTATAGATCTCTGTGAGTTATATCTTACTTTTTTTTTCTTATCTAAAAAATATCTTACAAGGATTTGTGATTATTCAATATTTATTATAAGTGTAGGACTCATTTTTTTGTCACGTTTACAGGATGAATTTCCTTAGCAACATTCTCAGAGAAGAAGGGGGCTTTGATTACAAAAAAGCTATTGTGGATTCAATTGTTATTCTTATAAGAGATATTCCTGATGCAAAAGAGGGCGGGTTGCTTCATTTGTGTGAGTTCATTGAAGATTGTGAATTCACCTATCTTTCGACACAGGTTATTTTCACATTCTTTTCAAAATTCCAGTATCTGTTGGGCTCTAATTCTTTATCGCCTTCATGTTTTATATGATCTTTATAAATTATTTTATTTCCCATCATACCAGATTCTTCACTTTCTGGGGATTGAAGGACCCAAAACCTCTGATCCCAGCAAATATATTCGATACATATACAACCGAGTACATCTGGAAAATGCAACTGTCCGTGCCAGTGCTGTTAGCACATTAGCAAGATTTGGTGTTACAGTTGAATCATTGAAGGTACAAATTCCCTTCTCCCTTGTAAGTTGGATGAACTCTATTTGTTATTCTTTTTTACCACTCAACTAACTATGTTGTTTTTACCTCTCCCTTTTCAGCCTCGAATACTTGTTCTGTTGAGACGATGTCTCTTTGACACAGACGATGAGGTATCTTATAATTAGTCGCAATTGTTGAGGTTTCCATGCCTAGACTGTTTAAAACATTCTGGAGTGATCTAGATTTAATTTTATATATGTGTGTGTGTGTGGTTCCAGTTCAAAGCTGTAGGTTGAATTTCTTGTGCAGGTTCGAGATAGGGCCACCCTATACATAAAAACACTTGGAGATGATGATAAAATTCCTGAAACTGAGGAGGATGCCATTGACTTCCTTTTTGGGTCTCTGGATATTCCACTGATCAATCTAGAAACAAGTTTGAAGAATTATGTAAGTTTTTCAACTGAGTTTATCAAGTACCATGGAGATCATCACTCATTTTTTCTGTGCATGTATGTAGGAACCTTCTGAGGAACCTTTTGATATTGATTCCGTGCCCAAGGAAATCAAGTCTCAGCCACTTGCTGAGAAGAAATCTCCTGGTAAGAAGCCGGCCGGCCTTGGTGCTCCTCCAAGTGGCCCAACAGCCACTGTTGATGCATATGAGAAGCTGCTTTCCTCGATTCCAGAATTTGCAGACTTTGGAAAGCTTTTCAAGGTTCTGTTTTTATTATTCTTAATGTGAAGTGTTGTGCAACAAATGTATAAATATTTTTAATAATGCTTCAATGTTGAAATTTTGATGTTATTGATCTTTTCAGTCATCAGCACCTGTGGAGCTTTCAGAAGCAGAAACAGAATATGCAGTTAATGTTGTTAAGCACATTTTTGATAGTCACATTGTGTTTCAATACAACTGCACAAATACAATTCCAGAGCAACTACTTGAAAATGTATGGGCTAATCCAAGGAAAATGGCTTTTTTATTTATTTATTATTCTCCATCCAAATTTGTATAATTATTTCTGCCTTCTGCCAGGTCGTCGTTGTTGTTGATGCGTCTGATGCGGAGGAATTCTCTGAAGTGGTATCCAGGCCGCTCAGATCACTTCCCTATAATTCACCTGGCCAAACCTTCGTGGCATTTGAGAAGCCTGAAGGGGTCCCTGCTGTTGGAAAGTTTTCAAACATGTTGAGATTTTTTGTTAAAGAGGTAATTTGGAAAAAAATAATTACAATTTGATATCTGCTCACCTCCATATTATTATTTCACAAAAAAAATCTTGGGATTAGAGATTGACAGCGCTAAAAAAGAATAAGGGCCCGATTAAGGAACTGAATATTTCTACCCTATTTCTATAAATAGTCATGTATCCACTCATGAATTTGGCTTCTAAGAAAACTATATTTAGGAGATAAAATTGGTTATCGAAGTGCTCATGAATTTGATTTCCTATTTCACTTTGGTTATATTAGGTTGATCAAAGCACTGGTGAGGCAGAAGAAGAGGGTGTGGAGGATGAATATCAGTTGGAGGATCTGGAGGTTGTTGCAGCTGATTACATGTTGAAAGTAGTCTCTAATTTTAAAAATGACTGGGATAGCCTGGGTCCCGATTGTGAGCGAATAGACGAATACGGCCTTGGGCCAAGGGAGAGCTTGGCCGAAGCTGTAGGTGCTGTCATAAATCTTCTCGGCATGCAACCCTGTGAGGTAAGTTTGTTATAATGTTATCTCGTGTAGGGAAGTAAATGATTTTAGTTTGAGATTCGAAAGATTAGCCCCTGTTTGATAACCATTTTGTTTTTCATTTGTTTATGAAATTTAAGCCTACAACAACTACCTTACTATACCTTTTTTCTTATTTGGATATTTACATCTTACTTTGTATTAATAAACAAAACCAAAATTTGAAAGAAAAAAAAAAGTAACTTCTAAAAGTTTGTTTTTGTTTTTGAAATTTGCTTAATATTCTCTTACTTTCTTAAGGAAAGATGGATACGTGGTAGGAAAGATGGAGCACATTGTAGTAAATTTGAATAAAACTAAGCATAAATTTTATAAACAAAATGGTTATCAAACGGGACCTTAAATTTTTGTAGTTTCTATTTGCAATGAATCGTGTTAAAGAAACTCATATGGTTGTTAGGTTTGTGGTTTGTGAGTTGGGTTTAGAAAACATGTGTCCATGTAGTTTAGATATTTTCTATTTCATGGATTAGCGTCCCCTCGGGGATATCCGATAAAATTGGAACGATATTTCATGGATTAGCAACATCTTTTACCAAACCATTGGTCTGTCCATTCAACTCCAGTTTGCTCTCTCTTACAGGGTACAGAGGTTGTCGCAAGCAACTCAAGATCACACACTTGCCTATTATCTGGCATATACATTGGCAATGTGAGGGTACTTGTGCGATTATCGTTCGGAATCGATTCATCAAGAGAGGTTGCAATGAAGCTGGCCGTTAGATCAACGGATGAAGTTGTTAGCGATGCCATTCATGAGATAGTTGCCAGCGGCTAGTTGGAATGTAAGAAATTTAAATTTTATTGATTTTTGTTTGTGAGCAGAAGAATTAGGTCACAAGTATGGGATGGGCTACAAAAACAGTCAAATCTTGTAAAAAGAATTTTGAAGTTTGAGCCAAACTTCATTCGGGACAATGACATCGTTTTGGGGAGAGTTTGTTGCGTTAGTTTGAGTCTCTATTTGCTCATCCCTATTTTTATGGTTAACTTTAAGAGAGGTTTCATTGATGCGTCTCGCCCCATCTTGCTTCTCCTTCGAGATAAAAAGATTGATACAGTTGTCCTCATTACTCACTCTGTCTGTTATATGTGAATGCAATGTGTTTTCCTGAAATCGATATTCCGACTTTTGTTGTTTGGTTGAGAAGCTGTGAAAGTTGAATTTATAGGGAGGAATTTGCTTCCATTGAGCTTGGTTGATTGATCAGTGATCGTGGCTTGTGGGTCAAGAGTCTAATTTGTTGGGTTTTTTTCTTTTTGAAAATTCTAATTTGTTTATGTTAATTAGCAAATTAGTGTTTATTTTTGTGGTCGTGAAATGTTTGAAGAAAAGACTTTTTAACTTGAATTAAAAGAATGCTGTCTTCTTTTATTGGGTAAATTATCAAATAGGGTCTTTTTGTCAAACTTACTGTCGAATTGGGTTTAAATTGAAACATTTTTTAAAAATGGGTTCTTGCATCTCTAGAAGAGACGTAATACCCTCTAATTTTGAATAAAAACTACACGTGGCCAAATCAGACTAGTTTTAGCTTTTCTTTTTCTTCTTTAATTTTGTTTCTTTAAATTCTATTTTTAGTTTATTTTTTTTCTTCATTCCTCTTTGCTGCCTGCTTTCATTCAATTTTATTATTTATTATTTTTTTCGTTTTCTATATTTCCTTTTTTTTCACCCTTATAGCATTTTATTTATTAAATTTTTTAATTTTTCTTTTTGAGTTTGAATATGCATATTTAAAACTGTTTTTTAAATACATGTAATTATCATTATTAAAGTTATAATTTTTTTGCATGCCTAATTAGAGTTATAATAAACTAAGAATGTATTTTCATTTATTATCATATTATAATTATAATGTAATTTATGTTGTAAAGATTATAATAAACGACTATAGTTGTTAGGGTATAAAATATATATTGAATGCATATCTATACTTTTAAATAATGATTTTTTTATGTGTTTTAAAAAATAAAATGGCTCAAATAATTTTTTTTTTTAATTTTCATTTATTATCATATTATAATTATAATGTAATTTATGTTGTAAAGATTATAATAAACGACTATAGTTGTTAGGGTATAAAATATATATTGAATGCATATCTATACTTTTAAATAATGATTTTTTTATGTGTTTTAAAAAATAAAATGGCTCAAATAATTTTTTTTTTATCTAAAAACTTCCTGCCAAAGTATATAGATGAACATCTCTTTGTCATCTATGTTTATAATTGTTTGTCACGCAACTTTAAATCTTTTATGTGCTACGTCGTCAGGTTTCTTGATAAGAGATAGAAGCGACGAGCATAGTGGGTTGATATTTAATTTTGAGAGGAAGACAATAAGATTTCAAGACGAGTTCATATATTGTAGATTTATACATAATAAAAGATAAATAACTAAATAAAATAAAAATTATTTAAATGTATTAAGAAGTTTTTTTTTTTAAACAAAATGTATTAAAAAGGTTAAAGCTTCATAGTTAAAAAAAATATCCAAGCTAATTTATTTTTCAAACTAGGACATTCTAAATTTTAAAAAAAGAATCATTATTTAAAAGCTATATAGATATGTCTTTGTTGTATATTTTTTAACTCTAACAACTACTAGTCAGTTAACCTAAATTAGATTATGATAATAAATAAATATATGCATTTTTAATTTATTATAACCCTTATTTAATATGCAAAAATAATATTTTTTTTATAACTTTAACCTAATGATAAATTACATACATATAAATAAATAAGCATTCATAGACGTGCATGTAATTCATAAAAAAATTAACAAATTTGATGTACATTTATAAGAAACAAAATGCTATGAAGGTGAAAGAAGAAAATAAAGTAATTTTAAAAAAAAGTAAACAAAAAAAATGAAAGAAAGCACGTAAATATCTGAAAAAGAGGAAAGATGGGAAATAAGTAAAATAAAAACAGATTGTATAAAAGAAGGGAAAAAAAGTCAAAACTTAGTTACGTTCAATTTTGCCACGTGGAGTATTTTTCTAAAATGGAAGCTATGTTGCGTCTCTTCCAAAGTGGTAAAGACCCATTTTTAAAAAATGTTACAAATCAGACCCAATTTGATAATAAGTTTGAGAAAAAGACCCTCTTTCATAATTTACCCTCTTTTATTAGATCCAATTAAAATAAAATTTGAAATCTTGCTACTTTTGTGCCAAAAAAAAAAAGTCGAGTAAGCGAGTATTATGCCAGAACTTTAAATAAATAATAATACTATAAGTAATGGTGTAAATTTATAAAAGGTTAAGTTGCATATTAGTTCTCAATGTTCGGGGGTCTAATGTTTAAACACAATCGAGTTGCACCAGATAAAAAAAAAAAACTTTAAGGGTGTATTTGGAGTACCGATTTGGTTATAATAGATGGAAGATTATGATAAACAGTAGATTATGATAAACGGTAGGTTATTATAAATGGTGTTTGAGGAACAAATTATAATAACAGAGATTTTGATAAATATTATTTGAGGGGGGTTGCTTATGTAACAAAAAGTAATATATGTAAGGTTTAAATAAACGGGCACATAGGTTTAGATAAACAGGCACGCAGGTTTAAGTAACCACCGTTTATAATAAATGGTGGGACAAACATCAGTTGTGTTATTATAACCAACCCGACTGTTTACATAAACAGTGGCCCAAACATACCCTAAAAAACAGAGAAAAGTCTTTCTATCCTAATAAAGTGGAAAGAGGAATGGCTAAGGAGAAAATGACAAGTAGGGACTAGGAACTAGGGAGGAAAAAAATTATGAAAAAAATGGTTAAGAGAAAAAAAATAATATGAAGTAAGAAGAGAATGAAAAATAGTTATAAAAAAAAAAAAAGTAAAAAAAAAAAAAATGAAATGTGATAATAATGATTCTCGAAATCCTAAACACCAAGATTTTTTTTTTTTTTTTTTCCCTTTCTTCCCATTTCATCCCCTTCGCACAAATATCCCAACAGATAGTTATGGAATTCTCTAAATTGGTAGAAAACTAATTATTAATTAAATAGCTACCTTGAATTAAATTGGGTCAGCCAGATTTTATTTTTTATGTTTGTGACGTCCGGACTGGTTTGTAGTACGCATCTCATGTATTATAACAACGGGACCTATCGCGGAACCCAAAACAAGTAGGAAATTAATTTCTAACCCCAGGATTGATCAATTCTATTAGATAATTATATTATTATTATTCTATAGTAATAAAAGGAGAGCAGGTAACCCAAAAAAAGAGAGAAAAGCTCACTCTGGAGCTAAATAAAATCTTTTTCCAGAGGAGGTTATTGCAACTTACAAGCAAAGACTATGGATTGATTTACTTACCAAGAATTTGAAGGATTTCAACCTCCAACATCAATGCTGCATACACCAAACAAGGCATTACCACATTTCTTCCCATGCTTTAGTTTACCTTCCTGTGACCTCCAAAAGCCCATATCTACATACAATAATACAAATAATGCAACAATAAATATTTTAATTTAGGGATAAAGCTAGCTACATATTATCCAAACTAGATTTTGATTATTCATGTATGCATAACTATTTGTCATTTATCAATCAGGTTACGAATCTTTCGAGATAAGAAGAGATCTCAAGAGGATATTTGGGATCTCATTAGATTCAATGTTTCTCCTCAAGGTCTCCGGTATTAAATTATTTTGTATTTATTCGTTTTCTGTTGGATTGGTAGTCATTATCGTAGGCTCTGTCCCCTCTTTTTGTGTGGGCTTTTCTTTTGTATGTCCATATATATTCTTTCATTTGTATCTCAATGAAAGTTCCTTTAACAAGCACACTAACCTTCAGGTTTGAATCCCAACTTCAGGTTCGAATGATATAATTTTATCATTCTTTAAAAAAAAAAATCATATCTCCAAGTCTGAACAATTAAGCAACAAAAAATCCCTAAAAAAATTATCGCAACAAATGAAAAGTTAGATGAAAGATAAGGTAAATAATCCAACAAAAATAAGATAACTAAATTTTTTATTATAAAACAAAAAGAAACCAAGAAAGGTAACCTCAAGCAAAGAGAAAGTTTCCAATGTATTTGTAAACAAAATATATAGAGAACTATATACATAGTAATATCAGGAAATCATTATTACCAAACTTCTGGAACTAAAGAATTCATGCCTCAGTCTTCAAACATTTTTTTCAAGATCTCTAAGTCTTTTTTTAAAGGGAACAATTATGCAAAAAAGATATCTACAAAAATTATTGCCACAAAAGAAAAATTAGATGAAAGTTATGGTAAATAATCCAACAAAAATAAGATAACTTATTATAAAAAAAAAAAAAAAAAAAGAAAAGAAAAGTAAATCCAAGCAAACTGAAACTGTCCTCATATAGAGAACTGTTTATAGGTTTGGAAAATTCAATTTATTATTTTAATTAGAATATAAAATGTCAAATAAAATCTATGAGATTTGTAAAAATATCTTATTTTCTAGGTTATAAAGATGATGAAAATTTAAATGATATTGAAAATATCTTCATTTGATTGTTGAAATCTCTTATCTTCTAACTTAGTCATAAAATCTATAAGATTTGATAAAAATATTTTAGATGAAAATCTAAATGATATTGTCATCTTTATATATATATAAAATAGAATTTATTTATTGAGCTAACTTATATTTATATTTTCAATTTAAAATTGTAGTTATACAATCGTTTTAATTTTATTATGATAAAAAATTGCAATTATTTTATTTGGAGGAACTCATACATTAAAATAACAAATTTTTATTCTTTACTTCTTTTTTTGTTTTTATATAACAATTGCTACCTCCTTTAATTTGAAATATTAGTGTTTGTTTTAACTTTTATTTTTCATGCTCATTTTTTTTTTCCAATAACATATTTATTATTTAAAATATACCCCTTTATTTTTTATTGAGAATAATTTAAAATAATAAAATTATTTCACTAAAATTAGTGCATGTACAAAATAAATTTGCGAAAAACATACTATGTAGACTTTATTTCATATAATATAAACAAAATAAAAAACATAAAAACAGTTAAAAAAAAGTTCATTTTTTCTTATATATGTATTATTATTTAACCTAAATTATAAAAGTTGACTAAATCTTCAAATAATAATTGTTAATAATTTTTTAAAATAAAAAATAAATGTATAAAATATTGATTTGGAACATAAAAAGTTTTTTTTAATTCATAAAGGTAGATTGATAAAATTTTATAAAATGATTATATTAAAATTTTAACTTTTATAAAATAATAATAAATACCATTTTCAATTTAGAAAAAAAAAACTAAATTTCATTCATTTTTAATGAATCTCTAATTAATTTTAATACATAGATTTTAAGTAGACAATGTTACAAATCACCTATCTCTTAAAAGTTTTATTATAAATTATCGATTTGAAAAATATATTAAAATTTATTATAAACTGTTTTCTATATTTTATTTTGTATAAAAATAACTAATCATTATTTATTATTAATTTAAAGTTTTATAATTCAAATATATTCTCATCATCTACATTAATATAAGTAAATTAAAAATTCTATTTTAGTGATAATTTTAGATTTTAAATTTAAAAAATGAATTGATGTTGAAATAAAATACATGCACATAATTTCTAGTAAGTTTAAATTTGTCGTATCTAAAAAAGGTTAAATTTGTCAAAAATCAAATAGCAAATATAAACGATTTAATTACATATGATGGGCTGGGCTGGGCTTTTAATTAAAGAGATAGTTTTGTTTATATGTTAATTTCATTTCAATTTCAGTTTTGTTACTCGTTAACTCTAGAAATAATTTTGTTTATCATTTTTATTATATATATAAAAAAAATCTCAATTACTATTTAAATTGAAAAAAAGCTCTATGACGGCAACGTGATCGCTTGTGTACCTCCCAAAACAATGCGGGGTTGAATTTTGAGGTAATTCAATTTTTCATTTATTCAAATTTATTTTTTAATTATATATTATTTGTATTCTATTTATATATATTAGCTTGAAAATGAAATAAAAATTTTCAAACTACCGGTCAAATAAAACAATAATTACAAAATTCAAAATACAAATAAAATTACTATGTCAAATTGAGGATAGTTGAACATGATTTTTTTTAACGGTAAAAGAACTTGATTATTTATTTATTTTTTGTAGAAAAAGATGTTTAGTTTTATAAGATCACATGTAATTAAACCCTCCAAATTTGCTATTTGATTTTTTCTTTTAATAAGATTCGACAAATTTAAATTTGTAAACACAATTGTCATCTATATGTTTCTTTATTTTAGTAATAAGTTTTGAAAATTAAGCATTTAACTTTTTGTTATAAAAAATTTAAGTAATTTCTTAAGAAATGTAAAATCCTAATTATATATATATATATATATATATATATATATATATATAAATATAAAGTGGAGAAAACTGTTATAATTTTTATTTTTCATTAATTCGTCAAACAAACAAATGTCTAAAAAGCATTTTAATCTAACAAATTCTCTCCATTCATAATTTGAAGAATGTCAATTCATAATTTTTATAATCATCGATATCGAAGTATTTATTTTGTCGTTCATTAAAATTAAACGTGTTAAAAGTGAGCCAGACTATTGCTACCATTGGAACTAGGGCTTTGCCTGTCGAAACTTTTGGCCATGATTGGTTGAAAATAAAACTATGTGTAAGTATTACAATCTAAAAATGACAAAAATTTCAATCATTTATAAATAATTGTATGATTATTAGCTGCAAGGATATAATAAGATTAGAATGTGAATAGTTACGAGTATCTTCATTTTTCAATTTTTAATTATTTATAATAACTCCTCTACATAGCTCTATAACTAAATCCTCTTTCAATTAAATAGGACAAACAAAAAGCCTCAAGTTTCTCTCCCATGATTGGCTCATTTAAATATCAGAACATCAAAAGCATCTCCATTGAAAAAATATGTAAAAATGTTTCAAAGAAAAAACATGTAAATGAATACAACTTGTCGAATTCATAATAAAATTGTATAATTTGTATTTAATTTCTATTTTCTTGGGAGGAATGGAGAATGAAAAAACAACTAGGAGGTTGAGAGATAAACAAAATACAATGTCAATAACCTACTTGATCACAATCATGAATTAAAACCTTATCGACATTTCAACCAACAAGATTCCATATCGAGGGTTGACTTAAAGGTAAAAAGGGTAAGAGCTTTGAGAAATTAAGGTGTTTGAGCCTTTTTTAAGGATGTGTTAAGTTATAATAATCCATCATGTGTGCTTGAGCGGCCGCCAATTTAATAACTAGTGGATTAGCTCATAATCTCTTCTCTCAACTATAATAACTCTTCAATCTTGTTATAGTATTTTCAATTATAATAACATGTTATCATAATTTATAATAAGATATCATTGTAACACATGTTATTATAATGTTATAACAACCTACTATTTTATAATAACTCACAATCGCCTCACACACATCTTAAGAGATTTTAAATTCAATCTAGAATGGTCATCTATCTTTGAACTAGTTTTTAAATTTCTTTGACAATCAAATATTATAAAATTAGGTGTTTATCCCATGAAAATAGTTATAGATTAAAAAAGGAGAGAGAAAAACTAGGCATAGACCAACTGTGCATAAGTAAACTCGAACTTAGTATAACAAATAAGTAGTAAACTAAAGAAAAAGTGAATGGTAGTTTGTGAAGATTCATATACAAAGAACTAGTTTCCAAACATATATTTCATAAAAGAAGAGGCACCATCTAAAGTTGACAAAATCAAGTGCCAAAAGAAAAGAAATTGAAAGAATGACATCTTTTTCAACTACTGCAAATAATAAAAATGATAATGAAGCAAAATTAATGAAATAAATTAGGCACCGGAATGAGAAACTGGAGTTGATTCAAAATGACCATCCTTATGTATGTGAACGAATTGCTCAGGTAAAGCGTGTTCCACCTGTGAGAAAGTAAACCATGGAGGTTGTCCAAACAAAATATTAATCAACACCCTTCAAACCAAGTTAAGAATTAAATCTACATAATAACTGTTTCATGATTAAATTATAAATTTAATCTTCAACCATTTAAGTTTGTGTCTAATAATTTTCTAAACTTGAAAAAGTATTCCATACATCTATATACTTTCAATTCTGTGTTTAATAGATCAGACTTTTAAAATGGCAACTTGCCTCGACGAAGAAAAAGAAATCTGGAAGATCTATTTAAGTAAAAAGATGCATACAAAAATGTATGCATAAGATAGAGATATAATACCCAATCACCATCTGGATCACTTCCTCGCACCAAAACGTTGATTTCACTTGATTTGGCGGTAGTTATTGATGACTTCAGAGAATCGCTGCTTAAATATAATTGGCAGCCACTCGTATTATCCACCGAAATAGTTGGAGCCGATCCCTACATTATTACAATAGTTATTAAAGGAGCAACTTATGTATATATGTGAGTACCCGGGTCAACTTATGTGCACTTTGACTATTCTCAAAGATTATGATACTGTTTTATTTCATTATATAATATACTTAATGCCTCATAATATAATACATCAACATAGGGACGTGCAAAATGGGAGCATATCATCCGAAAAAGATACCTGACATTGAATCTCAATTCCATTGCAGTTAACAACCTCAAATGCAGCCACAACATCCTGTTATATTTTTCCATATAAAACAAAGAAAACCTCAATTAGTACCTATGAGCTTGATTTCAATGAACTGAATAGTGTGTTTCTTGCTTATTTCGCACTTACAGTGAATACAACTCCTGTCTTACTGCATTTGTCAATTGTTATGTTATTGACCTTTCCTGCACAGAGTCGGAAGGGATGGATCTAAGTTGCTCATAGAACAAGAATTGCATACGAATAATTTTGAAATGACTGCACATTTTGAAGAGAAGATAAGAGAGTATAGAAACCAAATCACCTTGAACCTGCAACACAGAATTTTTACATCCGTAAATATACACCGATTGTTTTGCATCACAGTCTGATATAACCAAGTCTTTTTTGCCAATTTGGTTTTCAATGGCCCACCTGCATAGGATACAAGATATGGAGAGAAAAAAGTGCCAGAATCAGAGGGATGTCATTATCTTCAATATAGGGATGATAATGAGCAAACATACTTCCGACCCATTTGGAGTTCGAACTTGGGATTGGGAGCAACAGCTGACTTTGACACAGAAGGCACGTTCTTACGAACTACTTCACTAGCATTGACCATGCCAGTTCTCTCTGCGCGGTTTTTCGTCTTCATGTCATCAGTAACTTTTCTCAAACCTATATAAATCACCAAAATAATGAAAAATGTGAGGCAGCATATCTAATTGGATACAGTTCAATGATATTTGATCCTTAGCTAAAGAATATAACTTTATAAGCAGAATCAGTTGTACCTTCAGTTACAGATTTTCCTGAGCTAATTTCTTGAAACACGGCAGCCATTCCTTCTTTTGGTCGTGCTGCCACTTTAGAAGTTTCAGCGCTAAAGAGAGGAGCCAAGGGAGGAGGCGGAGCAGAAGCACTTGGGGCAGGAATTTTGGTTGAAGTAGCAGCTGGAGTACACATTTTGCCAACAGGATTCCAAACTGGTCCCAGAGGATAAAAACTTTTAACATAATCCTTCAAACCTGGCAAGAATAGTTCCTTCAGAGCTTTGGCCCACTCGACATGGTTTTGATCTTTGCTTTTAAACTCCACGAGAATCTGAATTGAGAAAGCAAAAGATGAACACGGGCTTGAAATTACTTTGCCCAGCAACTCACCCACAAAGAAAAAGTCTAGAGAGAGCTACGAGCATCAAGAATGCAGGTGCAGCAAAATTCAAATCATACCATCAATTCTATAAAAGAATCATGGGGATGGGCTAAGAGCAGAGTACGAGGCAGACAAACAATAAACAAAAGCTGATAAATTAGGTCCTGTTTGGCAATGACTTGATTTTTGGTTTTTAGTTTTTGAATATTATATGTCAAATCTAAAAAAAAAAAACAACCGTCGTGGTTTAACCTAGTAGCAATAAAGGATTTTGGGAATCTAATAGGTTATAGGTTCAATCTAGAATGTCTCCCTACACGTAAAAGAAAAAAAAATCCATAAACAGTAACAAGTTTACCCATAAGTAGAATATGGAAGTAGTGTTTATATACTTGATTAAAAAAAGAAATAGCTATCAAACGAAGTCTTTAAGTTTACAAATCATATCGATCTTGCAAAACAAGTTTTAACACTTACCACATGGCAGAAGGTCGTTTTGAACATGTTCATATTTATTCTTACATGTTTACATAGGTTACTGTTCTTTCTTAATCATGATTGTATCAACTCGTAAGTCAAATTTAACATACCTTGTTACAGTAAAACTCAGCCGTTTGCCAATTTTCTTCAACATATGCAACGGGCATGCTCATACCTTCAAAAAGTAAGGAATTAAAAGGCTTGAAGTGAAACTACACATTTCTATTTCTAACAGAGAAGAAATAGCTAAAAACATCTCCATACCACACCCTTTGCCCGTATACGCAATCCAAGCTAAAGAGGAGAGAGCATCCGCAACAGTCTTCAAATGGTTAAAGAACTCGGATCTTTTCCCTGCTGTCAGTGTGTTTGCCTTCAGAATCACTTCATTCAATGGCTTGAGAAATTCAGCCAAACCGGCAAGATCTGGTTTCTGCAAAATCACAGGGAAATGATTCCGCAAAACAAATCAATTTCTTAAGAGAGATATTGCAAAATCATGATAGAGACGCTATTTTCCCCCTAATGATTAACACGAACAATACTCCATAATCACTAATTTGAAATTACATTCTGAAGATCATCAAATTATTGTTTAACTCATTATAACACATTGCCCTAAAACCTATCCAACAACGAGTAAAAATCAAACAGAATAAACAACAACATCGATCCATAAATTCATAATCAATTTCCCGTAACAATTAACACGAGTGATACTCCACAATTTCAAAACTGAAACTACAATCAGAAGATTATCAAATTTATAACACATTGCCCTGAAACCTATCCAACAACGAGTAAAAAGTATACAGAACAATAAACAACCTAATCGATCCATAAATTCAACAAATCGTCGTTCAAAACGAAAAATAAACAAATCTATTACCTGCGTTTGCTTGACCTTGACGAGAAGCTCCTTCTCAGCGGAAAAAGCTTCTTCCACAATCCTCGTAGCCTCGAGAACCTGACCTCCAATCTTCTCACCAGCATCCGAAACCTTCCGTACGTAATTCCTCATCAGATCCTCAAAAGCCAAAATCGACGCCTCCGACGCGGCATTGTCGTAAATTTCCGACGAAGCACCGCCACCGGACGACAGTGCCTCAAGCCGAGACACGGCGGATTCGAGGCGTTGAATCAATTTCTCCTCCATATCCACAGCCACAACGCTCAGCCTCAGATCAGATCTAGAAAGGAAGAAATGTAATGAAGAAGATTACTGTTCCATTTTCAATGGTTCGGAATCGAAATCGAGGCTTTAGCTTCGCTTTTCTGTTCTTGGTTGATTTTCTTTCTTGGCGGTTTCATTGATGAACTTTGCGCGGGGTCGTTCGTTTTGGTTTCAGAAGGGTAATTTCGGGACTTTGAAGAGTCACACGTGGCAATTTTGCAATTTTTTTAGCACGATTTCTCTGACGTGTCTAATTGTTGCTTGCCACGCGTTTTTTAATATTAAACTTTTTTTTTTGGCTAAATATATTATTTAACTCATAATTTTCACCGGTAAATGATAAGTTTAGTCCAATAGATTGAAAAAAAAATTAGAGTTTAGTAAAAATTAGAGTAACAAAGTTAGAATTTAATCTCTATAATTTTAAAAAATTGAATTTAATTCTTGTGGTTTGATAAAAATCTAAAAAATAACGTTTGCCATTCTAATCATTAACAAATTCAGTATTTGAAATATAGTTATTCATGTGTTAATGATAAAATTTTGAATTAAGTGACTAATGTAACAAAAAAATCACATCATGTATATATGAATAGTGAACTTTCACGTATTTAATTTATCAACGATTACAAACGACAAGGATTATAATTTAGAATCATAGAGATGAAATTCTAGTTTTTAAAATATAGGGACTAATCTCTAATTTCCTACAAATCATAGGAACTAAACTTATATTTTACCATATATATGTATATGGTATATAGATATAGATATATATTATCATGGATGTATGGGTCATCTCACGAGCACTTCGACTATTCTCATGAATACTGCATGACCATGTAATATTTAGTAGAAAAATTCTCAAGAAATTAGCTTCTAACTAGATGGATACCATATATGTCCTCTTACCCATTAGATCAACTCTTATATATAATATATTTGTTTAGAACATAATTAGAGTGTATTTGAACTTACAAACTCTCGACAGACTAAACATCAATTAAACTATGTTTTTGTTAGGTGATCAAGATATGGATATATTTCTACATTGGAAGATTCGACATATGGTCCGATTATAAAGATTAGTTATGTCTCTCATATTTTGCATAAATAGCCATAAAACATTTAAAATATATTATTAGTTAGTCACATGATGTGAATATAAGCGCAACAGGTTCCTAACTTATCTATAAAACTAATTTTGCAATCAAAAATAATTTTAAGAGTTATTAGACACTTTTTTAATCTAAAGACTGGTTGAATACAAAATGAATGTTCACTACTTAGATCACATATCAAATGCAGATAGTAACATTCATGAAAGTCTAAATACTAGTTTGATCAAATTGAATGTATACAAAATGAATGTTCACTACTTAGATCACATATCAAATGCAGATAGTAACATTCATGAAAGTCTAAATACTAGTTTGATCAAATTGAATGTTTAGGGTAAAAATTGATTCACTTGGTCAAACTTAGTGTAGTATTAATTAAAAAAAAAAGGATAAATTAAATCGCAAGTGGAAATATAGGTAAAAATAAAAATTTGGGTAGATTTGGAGTGATGGATGTTTATGAACCAACAAAAAGAAAAATGACACGAAGCAAAAGACAAAATGAGGGAAGCTTGGTTTTCAGGGTAGAAAGGTAGCAAATAATGGCCAATTGTTATGTTTACGTGTTTTTTTTTTCACCGAATGAGTCGGTAACGCGATTGATTATCTGATTTAGTATTAATCCATTTTTAATCTACGGTCACAGATTCGATCCTTGAAATCGGTATCTATAATCTTCTTCCCCCAACTTGTACTCAAAAATTAAGAAATAAGATTTATCTACATGGGTTAGTCACATAAAATTCTAATAAAAATTTATTATTGTTTGATACGCAAGATTCTAATTTATACCTCTTTTTTTCTTATCTATGAATAGAAATATCTTGTATGATATTGTTGTCTTAGCCATCCCATTTTCATTTTTGTTCTCTGGCATTGAGTCTTAGTTTGACCGAGGTTAAATTTATTTTTTATTCTCTTTTATAATATATTCAAAGTTGAAGAACTCTAAAAAATTTGAGTAAATAGCTCAACGAACAAAAGGATTGTCCATGAATTAAAGAATACCCTTAGTTCAATCAAAATTGAAAGCTTCACAGGCATTAAAATCTTTCAAGTTTAGAAACTAAATATGACACAGCAATTGATGAAGCAAAGCAATGACTTCAAAGTCATTAGGACAAGGAAAATAAAAACTGTTGGGCAAGTTCACATTGAATTGAATTGGACCCAGGTTTTTTTTTTAATAAACTTCCACAACTTCACAAATAGAGATGCATGACAAATTATTGCAAGAATACAAATTTCACATATAAAAAATAGCATCCTATATACAAAAAACCTCACTTCTTATATTTGTAGAGTAACCATAAACACCAATACAACATTAAAAACACAAGGGAAATAATCAATATACACCGCTCGTATTAGATCTTCAAAAACTGATTGATATGAAACAAATTATAGTACAAAATAATCTTGACCTCTAGGAAGGAACTGGCTTCCTTGTAGCAATAAGATTCATCTCTTTATTGATTCCATGTCATCTATACCAGCATGCTTCAATGGAAGTTTGCTCGGCACATCTAAACGTGAAGGCTGGAATAGCAGAAGGAGAAAGAGAAGTTAATATAGCTGGAAAATGAAGAGGAGATAACCAAGGAGATATGACAGACTCACTCTCTTATTTGATCATCATGTTTGAAACTCATCCAAACATTTTGATATGGAATAGTGATTGATGTTTTTGTTTTATAATCGGGAATGAGTTTCATTCCACTACATACAATGGGACACCCGTGCCTCTCCAAGACCCAAGAGATAACTAGGAATTTGAAATTAAGCTCACTCGTGAGTTTCGAACTTAGTACGCCAAGAGAGTATACTTTGGAGACCCCAAGCCTCTATGAACGAGAGGCCGCCCTTCGGAACTAGTGATTGATATTTGAGTACATCTGACTTGCTATAGTATGATAGAATACCACTCATATTCCAACAGAAATCACAAAAGTGCCTTTGAATAGAAATCCTTGAAACTTGAGACACTACCAATTGACCAAATAGCAATTTTATACAGAATTCTCTAAATAAAAAATAACTCATCATTGAATCTACTGGATACTGCATGCATTGTGAACATGACGAAATGGAAAGCCGATAGATTTTTCAAATATTTCAAGCATTATATTGGGTTTATTGAAACTTTGGAAATCAGGGGTAGATAGAAGTGCAGATGAAAATGAACTAGGATGACAACCAGCAAATCTCGAGTCAAATAATTTAAGTAGTGCTTACCAAAGGATAAGGAAAGTCATCAGCCTCTAGCATATGTACAATTTGCCCCATCTTAGGCCGTTTATTAGCATCCAAGTCAATGCAGCGTAGACAAACAAGCAACATTCGTTTTAGAGCTCTTGGTGAGGGAGGAATCTCAATCAATGGATCTACAACCTCTTCGCCACGTCGATTTCCCACCATCCCTTTAAACCAGTCAACCAAGTTCATCTGCAAACACAACCATAGTAAATTAAATTGGAGAACCTAAAAATGTAAGAAACCAGTGAGACATTTGGTTTAACATGGTGCTAAGAGTTTAACAGTCACCTCACCTGGGGGCCTGGAGTAGTCAATTGGGCTTCTACCAGTAATGATCTCCATAAGTAGAACCCCGAAACTGTATACGTCACTTCCCTCGTTAAGCATGCCTGTACTTGCATACTCAGGGGAAACATATCTACATCACGATAAAGTAGCTCAGCAAACCAGAATGACTGAGGTTGAAAAATTGGATATAATGTAGTAACATAGAAACATACCCAAATGTTCCCATTACACGAGTATTAACGTAGGTGGCTTCAGGTTGTAAGAGCTTTGCAAGTCCAAAGTCAGACACTTTTGCATTCCATTTTTTATCTAAAAGAATGTTGCTGGATTTTACATCACGGTGCACAACTTTTGGTTCTAAACCTTCATGCAAATAGGCCAAACTGCAATTGAAATGTGGCAATCAGCAACAAAAATACAATTAAAACAGAAACAGTCAATCAGATGTTTTCATCTGATTTTTTTATATCCGCGAGTGTCTGAGTCAGCTTATGCACATCTCGACTATTCTTACGGGACAAATTGTC
Organism: Sicyos edulis; assembly: GCA_036507275.1. NCBI lineage: Eukaryota > Viridiplantae > Streptophyta > Magnoliopsida > Cucurbitales > Cucurbitaceae > Sicyos > Sicyos edulis. Next base: position 47,439,601 of record CM071849.1, on the reverse strand, counting down.
TAACCTTTGTCAAGAAAACTCGTAGAAAATTAATTTCTAGATAGATATCTAGTATGGATTGAACACATAAACTTTTAATTTTGCAAGATCTTCTTGACCGCTATATCAATCAGATGTTACACATGAAAGTAAAAGAAGAACTTCGCATATATATATAGAACAAGTATTTTAAACAGTTTACCTTTTTGCAGTTCCAAGAGCAATGTTCATCCTAATATTCCATGTTAGAGGGCTAACAGGCCCCACATCACCATGTAGCCATTGCTCCAAGTTGCCGTTATCAACATATTCATATACTAGCATCCTAAAATTGTCACAAAATCCCAGAGTAAGTTTATTACAAAAAAGCCCAATGAGGTTCATGAGTACAATTTTATAATGTACCTCTGTGCTCCTTCTGCACAATAACCTACCAGACCCACCAAATTCTTGTGCCTTACTTTTCCAATTGCCTCTACTTCAACCTTAAACTCTTTCTCTGCCTGACCCCTGTAAGAAAAATTATGAAAACAGGTAAACTATTTTATTCACGAGATGTGTGCTAAATGTATTAAAGTAAGTCATGAACATAATAGAGGATGTCCCAAAGTAAAAAAACAATCAAGTCCTTGCTAGTTATGCTTTCTTGGTCTGTGATGACTCATGAGCCTATAATGTAAAAGAAAACAAAAACAATCAAACTCGGTACGCGAAAGGGTAGATTTCACATTCCCACCAATCATTTCACTAAAATAGCCCAAAAAAAAAACCATATATTTGCTGAAAAAATGGTTTAGGGTTTAGGATTAGGTGGTTGTCTCATGAGGCGTGTAAGCTGACTCATACACACCCCAATATTAAATAAAAGCCTAGTAAAATGCACCAAATCAAAAGAAAAAGTTGAAATATTAACTTTAAACATAGCAAGCACCATCCAGTAGGCCATACTAGTTTCTAAGAGAATCTACACTACCCGGAAAAGAAAAAGGGAAAAGAGGATAATAATTGCAAGGGATAAGTTAAAGTTTCTTACCCTTAAAAATTGTAAGGGATAAGTTAAAGTTCGTGTGAATTTCTTTTTTTTTTTTTTTTTTTTTTTTTTCTGAAACATGGAATCGGAACTTTGTTGCACTATACTCAGGACACTCGCGTCTATTCCCAGCCCCGGAGTTGGAAGACAACAAAGGATAATACAATTAAACTCACTCGTGATTCAAATATGAGAGATCCAATGAATTAAAGTTATGCATTGAGGTAGAGAAACTGCTGACAATGTATCAAAACACAATAAAGCAGTAAAGAACAAAGTGACAGTTTAGCTTTTACCAAATGCTGAGCCGAGCAACAAAAGAAGCCCACAACCGACATAGTACCACCAAGTTCGGATCCAAGTTTCATCGGTCAAAACTAGAATTTCATGGGGGAATTTAAAACAAAGAAAGAAATATGAAGAAGACCAAACACAAACCCAATGGAAGAACAAAAACTAAAATAATTAAAACAGAGTGAAATTCAACGCAGATTTCCCAGAAAACAAGATAGAATAAACAATATGAAATGATTGAATATATTTGTATAATCCACTCTTCACCCACCAAGATGCTAATAAACAATTAAGAAATACAAAAGTGACGTGCAATTCTTCCTTTTCAAATAAAGTATAGAGCAAATAGTACAGAATGTCAAAATTCAATTTACGTACTTATTGTTAAGAAGATTCTTAACGGCGATGACAGAACCGTCCGGCGAAACTCCTCTGAACACGACGCCGTAGCCTCCTCCTCCGATCACATTCTCTTCCAGAAATCCACCGGTCGCCATTTCCAGTTCCTTCAAGCTGTACCACCGTCCCCACCCTAAGTTCTGCTCCTCCACCGCCGACACGTCGCTCTCTTGACTCTTTTGACCTAATCCACTCTCAACCCTAATCACTTCCCATTTCTCACAATCCGCCGTCCGATCGGGCTCTTTAACATCGGCGATTTCCTTGGCGACCAACGGAATCAAACCGGAGCTGTGCTTCACCCGCATTTTGTTCTTCATCGAGTCTCGATTTCTTCGGATACAGAGAAAGATTAGAGCAACAGCCGCAACCAAAACCGCCACTATTATACCGATCGCGGCGTAGATTTTGAAGTTACTGGAGGGAGATTCGTGGGAGGGGTGAATCTCCGTCGAATTGGTGCCGGAAACCGCCATTGTTTCCGGCGAAAACAGCAGAAGGGGATATGGAAAGTGGGTTTTGATTGGGAGAAAGGAAATTTGGAGGGGAAATTTTGGAGATGAAGAAGAAGGTTGAGAGATTTCTGGGCAGTGGGGATTCAACGGATACAAAGTTGAAAAGGAAAAGGTGAGAAAAGGAAGGAGAAAAGAGAAGGAACGTTGTTGAGTATTGGGGTATGGGAATGTCAGTTATTACGGAATTGCCACTGAATAGTGACAGTAGCAACGATCATTTGGAGGATAGTGTGGGACATTTCATTATCTGCTATCTTACACATAACTATCTTTTATCCTTTTTCTCAAAAATAAATAAATAAAATCTTATATCCTAACTCAATCATTCTTGAGATAAATTTTAATATTTTGGTATTAATTCTTTTTTTTAAATACAATTAACATCAACTAATTAATTCTTCAAGTTACCTCCACCTATCCTAATTTAATATAAAGTGTATAATTTTTGTGGCACCTAATGATGTCATATCTCCAAAATGGAGGGGAGTTTTACTCCCTATAAACTAAATTTATAATTTACTATATAAATTTGATGGATCGATTAAATTACTAAAAAACAAATATTTTTTTTACTATAAAATAAATACTTAAAAAAATTTGTATTTCAATTCTTGTGTTGAAGAATGAGTAGTTCTATTTTAAGAATGAAGTAGATTTTTTTGTGAGCGGGTCAGATGGTGGGTCAGGTTAGGGCCCATGCTTGAATCAAACTATCATTCTAACTGTTTGGTTCGGGTCTACCCAAATCTTCAAGTTACCCCGACCAGTTTGGGATAGGTCAGACCCACCCGGTCAACCCAAACCAGTTCGGGTCACATTTCAATTTGGACAAGCTGATTTTCAAATTTTTTAAGGCAAAAAACCCCATCTTTTGTTATTGGAATCACTAGTAGAATGTTGGGTATTGATGGCGGGGGAGGCCCACCATCAATATTGTTGACATTAAAGACAAACGATGGCGGGCACAAAAGGTGGCGGGCAATGCCCGCCACCAATACATTATTATGACAGACGAAAAATGCTTGCCACCAATTCTTTATTATGGCGGGCACTTAATGCCTGCCACCAATACTATTTTATTATAATTAAAATATTGTTGATCAAAACTCTTACTTCCTCAACCTCATCAATTCCAGGAAGACACGCAAAGATTTGTGCAGTTTCATAATCTCTACCACCACTTCTTCAGTATTTTACGGAGAAATCGACACCTCCATCTCTCAAATTCAATCAAATCTTCAAAACACCCAAAATTAAACAATCATTCAAAGACTTAAAAAAAAACAGAACAACTAAACAAAAAACTTAAATCAACACAAAGACAATAATAAAATCAACAATAGCACAAAAAAGAACAAAAATCCACCAAAGATCAAGAGAAATCATAGAACCCTAAAATTCAAATCTTAAAAAATTAGAGGAAAACTACAAAAAAAAAATAGCACTATCAGATATGTCAAGTATGGATGGGTACGATAAATAAATAAAATGAATCTTACAAGTTTGGCTTCTTTATACTCTTGAATTACTTCATCTTCATCAAGGAGCTCCTCTAAGACCAAAACAATCTCCCCTGCAACAAGATGAAAATAAAATTCAAGTTCTCGAACTTCAATTTCCTTCCTATGATACGACTTTTGGAAGAAAGAAAATGAAATTGAAATAAATCACAATACACAATCTACATTACAATAATGATGAATGCTTTACAACTACAACAACAAAAACAATAAAAAACGTATGAATGAAGATGAAACGAAAGATCACTCACAAGCGACATTGCGTACAATGATTATTTTTTGAAGAGAGTTTGTCGAAGAAAGGAGAAGAAGTAAAAAAGAAGAGGATTCATGTTTAAAGAGAAGAAAGAGAAGCGGGAAGAGGTGAAAGAGAAGTGGGAATAGGTGAAATCAAAACGGGAAATTTTGGTTAAAAAAGTCATTAACAAAAGATGGCGGGCATATTACAGCCTGCCACCAAAAGTAATTGATGGAGGGCATATTTGCCTGCCATCGTTAACAATTAACGACGCTCATCTTTGGTGGTGGGCAATCCGACTTTTTAAAAAAACTCAACCCGCCATCTTTTTATCTGTGTTTTTTTTACAATCTTTTTAGTCCGCCATCTATTCTTGTAATTATAGTAGTGAATCTTCTATATGGTTCAATGATTGATCTTCTATTGACCCAGATTTGGGTTGGGTCTGTACTATTTGGTCTTTTTATTAATGTTGTATGTTATTTTTAGTTTGGTCTTCAGTTTTATTTTGTTGCAGGGGCATATTCAGAGGGTACAAATTAACAATAAAATGAGTGGGACCTTTCATTCATTTTTGTAAGCCCTTAGATTTTGACTAACTAATTTACAGGCAGTGGAACAAGTAGGAATGATCAAGAAATAAAATATAATAACATGATTCGATCAGTATGTTGTGTTAGTTTGTTCCAAATCTACTATGTGGTAGTTTGAATCTTGTCTTTGAATTTGCACGGTTGGGAAGACCTCTTTGATGAATCAGTATCCTTCTTGGTTGTTGAATTGACTATCTTAAATAAGTTGAAATGATGAAAACCTAAAATTCTTTTGACACTTTCGTGTAACCATACACTACTAGAAAAAGTATATTCCATGACTAAAATCAAGAGTCATTGTATCCGCTGTCACAGAAGGTTCAACCATGACACTATAGTAAAAGTGTCATGGTAGAATCAATTATGACACTATATTATAGTCATAGATAACTTATTAATGACATATATACAGAGTCATTGATGAAGTAATAACGACAATTTACAAGTATCATCATAAAACCAGTTATGACATTTTATTATAGTCACTGTTGATCCATTAATGACACATATACATAATCATGGTTGAACTATTTATGATATTTTATTTTAGTCATGATTGAACCATTGATGACACATATATATAGTTATTGAAGAAGTATTAAATGCTAATATTGTCATTATAGCTTATATATTGACACTTTTTTTATAGTCATCAATTTATGTAATATGACTTTATTGATGTCAATTTATTAGTTTTCATGACACTTTTTTATGCATTTTACAACGTGTTTTGTTTGTGTCTTTACCTGTCAAGAAAGATTTTATAATATGCAACCCACAAATCTTATTCAACAAATCCTATTTCAATATGACTAAATAATTTGAACAATACACTTGAAAAAAAAAATCAATATCAATAAATTTATAATTCTTAAAATGTCTACAAAGGGTTTGAAAACTAGAAAGTATACAATATAACAAAGAAGCATGGTCTACTATCCCTTGTGCGAAGTATACGTAGATTGATAAGTTGCACGATAAATGTAGATGCAAACGATCCTCACCTTGAATAAAGTACCTGCACAATGTAGTAATAAAGCTTTGAATTAGAAGTTGCAACAGAGAATATAAAGTAACTTACATACATCTAAACGATCAAACACTTAACACTCACAGATAAGTATGCTCCTCGACTTTCCAAAAAGATTTATAAAATATCAATAAGACTCTGGAGTAACATTGTTTCATGGATACTAGATTAGAACATTCATTCTTTTGATAGAAGCGTTAACAAGTTATTGATAAACTAAACACATACGTAAAATATTGAATGCAAACTAACAACAAAAAGTTTGAGAAAAATAAAGAAAACTGACCCTGATATCTTCAAGTGTTCGGAAAGAAAACCAAACAAGAAACAAAATGTAAGTCATTTTTCAATTATGATTAAAGCACATTTATTATTGAAAGAAAAAAAATGACAGAATATTTAGTTTTAGATCTTTATTTTGAGGAACAATTGATCTTTTTAAGAAAAAAATGCTATCATTGATAGACTCGCAAAGAGCAAGCCACAAAAAAAGAAAAGGAAAAAAGAATAGAGAGAACATAGAATAATATCATTTTCATGGCATTGATGCTTAAAAATTAAAAAAAGAATAGAGAGAATATTTTGGCGTTTAGAGCTAGAGAGAACAGCTTAACCTACATCATCTAAAAGCAGCCAACATTTTCAAACACACATGTTACCACATCACACATACAACCAAATTAGTTTCTCAGAGGAAAAAGAGAGAACAAAAAGGATCAAAGTAAACTCATATCTTTACACTGATAAACAGAGAGTCCAGTGTTGGATCGGTATGACAACCCTAGAGGGGGGTGAATAGGGTTTTACACAAATTTTCCTAATTAAGCTTAAGATATTCTAAATATCAAACTTTTTACAAGTGATTAAAAAGAAACAATCATGCACCACACAAGATTGATAAAGATTATGTAAAACCAATTTAATTTAAAGCAATACAAATTAAAGCATGAACGACAATACTAAAAATTATTTCAAAAGTAAATAGGAAAGAGTTAGAGAAGATGACACCGTGATTTATAGTGGTTCGGCAAGCCTACTCCACTAACCAAGCGCCTCTTGGGATTTTGAAAAACCTTTTTGCTTAACTTTTTCCACGGATTAGAGTCCAACCGTAAACCGCTCCTTTTACGAGTTCAAGAGCAAACTTGATCTTTTCCACGGATCAAGATCAAACCGTTACAAAGTATAGAATTTTTTGGAACACACTTTACAACTCTCTCAAAAGAGTGGATATACAAATTTTATCTCACACAACCAAATCCTCACAATACAATATGTCTCTCAATAATAAAATCTAAAAGAAAAAGTTGAGAGCTTGGAGAGAGCAACAATGGAGTTTTTTATTTTTGGAGGATTGAATAATAAAAGTTGTGTTGTAATTTTGGAGAAGAAGATTGAGTTTAAAAAGAGAGGGAAATGGGGTAAAAGACAACATTTAATTTGAGTCATTGGATATATAAAATATAAAATGAATTGTGGAGATTAAAAGTTAAAAGAAGTAAAAAGATAAAAGGTTAAAAGTTAAAAAGTTAAAATAATAAATAATAAATAATATATATAAAATATTATTATTATTATTATTATTATTATTATTCAAAACAATCAGAACGATCACTTGACTAGTTCTGATTTTTTTTTTAAATTTTTTTTTAAATTTTTTTTTACCGTCGGAATATATATATATATAAATAAATAAATAAATATATATATATATATATATATATTTGTTTTTTAAATATCTTTTTCATTTTCTTTTATTTTCATTTTATTTTCAAAATTACCAAAAGCCACCATTTGTCACTCATCCAAAACTCCACATGTCAACTTCTAAATAGCCCACGATGTACACTCAGCTGCCACGTCACCGTCTCGGGATTTCTCGTTCAAACTTGTTTTGTCAATAACTTCTTCGTTTCAACTCCGATTTGAGTAATTCAAATTGCGTTGGAATCCTTGTTTCGAGCACTACATTGTTGACATCTTAAAACATCAAAATTATTAGTAAATAATATCAGGTTTGTTATCATCAAAATATTAATTAATTAATTAATTAAAATTAATTAATTTGAGATAGGGCCAAAAAGCCAACATCCAGAAGGTTCAAGCAAGAGATTTTCGCATTTGGGATAACGAACCACTCAAACTTTCTACTCACCAGCCATAATTAAAAACCTAAAAGAAGATCAAACTTAAAAATTATTCAAACCCATATAAGAGAAGCATCAATCAAACAAATCTCAATCCCCCCCAAAATCATTAAAAAAAAACTCATCAGACTCATAACAAACTTAGCTTATGCCCCAAAAGAGCAACAATTTCTTCATAGCATAAATAAATGGGTTTGGACTTCATTGTTGGCTCCTTATGCGACACGTTCACAAACAACGCCACATCCCTACTCTCCAAAAATGGGTTGCCCTAAAAGAAAGAAAGAAAAGTTAAAAATGGCAGAAAATAACAGCACAAAAAGACAATATCACGACTTCTACTGCAAAATGTTAATTGGTAACAATAATCCAGTCATTGTTGGTTCAATTTGTCCACCTATAAATTCCTTCAGCTTTTGTTTCTTATTCATCTTCATTATAAGCCAACACAAATCTGTATCCACCGCCATTAATTCCAGCTTTCGAGAAGCATCCCTTTTCCTTCTTTCTTTCCCTAGGCTCGAGAGATAACCCGAAGATAGACTTGTGTTCTTATGGCTCTTGAATCGATCTTGAATGAGAAACTCCATTATGTTTTTCTTAGCATTTACAGTGAGCTATCGACCTTCTTTCGTACTACAATCTGTTGTGGTGGCTCTTCCCGTTGAACTGTAGTAATTTACAAATAAATCTGAAATTTTTAGCCTCTCCTGCCAAAAGAGTGCATTTTCACACTTATCATGACTCTTTTTTTTTCTTTTCCCACCAAAAATAGTAATTTAAAATAACACTATTGGTTAAAATATGATGCTGCCTATGATAAGATAAAAAACACTGCAAGAACAATATATTGAAATATTGTAATATAGAAATAGGTATACAAGATAACCCAAGTTTAAATAAGATTTGAAACCTCCATTTTCTCTTAGAGAATCATCTCTTAGAGCCCAAATAGAATCACTAAGAAATATGCATACTTTTCCCTCACACAACCTCCCCTTTTTATAACCACAAGTCTCTACTTACTCCCCAAGTAATTGCTAACATACCTCTTATTATTTCTTAATATCCTAAAGCCCAAACCTATAAGCTTATTTCCAAAAATGCATAAATTTAAAAATTACAATCCATTTTTTCTCAATCAGTTTTATATCAACAATCGTATAAAGTACTATTTTCTCCACTAACACATGCTTCCAAATTGTCAAATTTAATCATTATTAACTTGACCTAGGATTGAGAATTTCGAACTTCATTTGAACTTCACAAACTTTGATTTCAAAATATTGTAGTGAGAATAATGCTCCCCTATCCCACTTATTATTAAACTTAGGTCTATTTGTTATCGTTCAAATTTACCTAAAATTGAGGTGGCACTTTTGTTCCAACCTTGAGAGAGAATAGAGGAGGAAAAAAAATGCTTACCAATCAGTAGCTGTCCAAAGTCGTTATCGAGATGAAAGAACTTGACCTTAGTCACCAATCAAACTACCAAGTTCTTATGAAGTGGTTTCTTAAGTTCTTATGAATTACTCCAATTATCAGGTTCCCTGAGAATAGAATAATCAATTCACAGGTAATTTTCAATCACAACTATAAGTTATTTCCACATTAAGTAGTTACCAACCTTCAATAAGTACTCATAAAAGGATAGTACTCATTTTCATTTATACGATTCTACACTATACTAGAAAAATGAAAAATGACTTCCAATTATAACAGGGAACCAAACTCCAAAATAAAGAAAATAATCTTCTGTTACCAATTCAAAATAAATATAATTTCTACCATGAAAACCATTATCAGTCCAAATAACATACAATTATATCATAATGGACTTATAAACTAATAGACAAGCTTATATTACTATATCAATAAGAGAAATAAGAGAGTATATAAAATATAATACCTGCAAACGAAAGACCTTTAGACAAGATCATTGAAAATGCCTTCATATTTTCCATTTACCTGTAAATGTTGCTAAACTGGCAAACTAGGGTGTATCTTAATAAACTTAAGGCAAGATCAAACATGCTTAGCTTATTGTACTAAAAATGAGTATCAATACTTTCTAAGCCTTACATTGATTGAGAATAATAGAATAGTCTTTAATTCCATTCATTTTCCATATGGTGTACAATGTATGGACCACTCACCATTTTATAGAGCATTCTTAAGTGTGCTGAAAACTTTCTATTGGAGCATCCCATTAATTGGCTTAACTTACTTTCATTTGGACTAATAATATCAACATGGGTTTAGGCAGGGGCTTCTGGTTATTGAATTGCTCTGTTCAACAAGAAGCTGGGAGACATTTATTCTACAAAAGCTAATAACAAAAGGATCAGAGATATTAGATAAGATTTTAACTTGAATTTAAACTATTTGTAAATTTCACTTCCTTGAACTTCAAAGTAAGCCAGTTAGACAGCTGGGGGATGGAAATTTTTTTTATTGAAAGCATTTAATCTCTGACTAGTTCACCAAATCATGGAGTACTCAGCAAAAAACATCAAGATATGGACAAACTAGTTATTTAACTTATTCATGCCCAAATCCAAGCATATAAGAATATTGAAAGATCTTCAAAAAATTCTTGGATGGTTCCACAACTAATTCCCCACAACAAATGACTTATGTAAGCTAACCATAAAACTAAGATCTGATAGAAAAAAAAAACAAACATGGAGAATTTATACCCTACTCCTAACTCATAAACTAAAATAGAGAGAAAAGAATATAGTTGAAAACAAAAATTTTGATTGCCTTCAAATCTACCAAATGAAATGAAACTCAGAATTGTACAGAACTTAGCGGTTGATAAATAGTTAGAAACTAGTGAACAAATAAACTAGTTGATGCCTACAGAACAAGAGTAACATGAAAGTTTTTAGACTTTATAGTTCATATTTAAAGTCAAGCACATAATATCAGATGCAACTTAAGGATAATTAAACTTAATTCAAATCTAAAATTTAAGGTCTCGTTTGATAACCATTTGGTTTTTCGTTTTTGGTTTATAAAATTTAAGCGAAAAACATTTATATTTCAAAAAACGAAAAACAAAATTGAAACAAAATGGTTCAAGAATTTCAGGTACCGAAAGAATTCGGAAGATTCTACCAAAGAGAAAAAATACTACTTTGAAAGGAAAATTTCCAAAGATGTTGGAAAACTTCTTCTTAATATTTTGAATCATCATTGCCCTGCAAAATCAAAACTTTGCTTATGTCTATAAACTCATTTCTCCCTGAAACATACATTAATTATCTAAACTCTTACCCTTTTTTTTTAATCGAGAAGAAGACTGGCATTAAATGAGCGGCAAGTGAAAAAGTGTAACTTTTATTTGTGCGGGAACTCAAAAAATAGAGAGAAAAAATCAAAGGGATTTTCTGTAGTAGTTTTCATATAATGCTATAACAAAACGCAATTGAAAGGGTAATTTGTTGTAGTGTATATTCTAAGCAGAACTATGCTCAAAATAACCACATTTAGCTTCAATTCCCAGCGATGGTACACATCTAGTTTGCAACAACATCTACAATATATATATATATATATATATATATATATATATATATATATATATATATATATATATATAAACGAAAACAAAAATGAAGAACACGTATCAAACCTGGATTTTGGCAGCTCTTCGTTGTTCGGTAATAGTCGCGGCCGAATTTCTAGTCTTGTCTTCTCCAAAAATCTTGTAAGGCAGTAGATGAAGAAGGGCAGAGGACTTGTTGGAGAACCATGGAACACTAGACCTATGCCCTAAAAACAAAACCCCAAACTTGAATTGCAGACTAGAAGGAGAAAGAGATGACAAATAAAATTAGGGCTTGAGGGAGGTGAACTTTAGCGTGCAATTGAGAAAGAGGTTAAAGTTAGATTTAAAAAATATATATTTACATGAAAATGCCTTATTTCAAGCTCGAACCCCAAATCCTCTTAAAGGAAAAATTGAATGACTCTAAAATATTGTCATAAATGCTATAAAATAAGAATTTCCTTGTTTCTAGGAGAGAAACGCGAATTTTAATCTACAATGACACATTTTTTCTTTTTCTCAAGTGAAATTGAAGAAAGTAAGTGTCATAATAGGTCATATTTCTAGTAGTGATATGTTGAATTGACTAATTTTTTTTTAAGATAGTAGATTAAAATGTTCTATTTTTCTGAATACTTTAGGTTTCAGAGAAAAAGGCACAAGCTTGGTGTGCATCAAAAGGAAATGTACCATACTTTGAAACTTCTGCTAAAGAAGACATTAACGTAGATGAAGATTTCCAATGCATTGCAAAAAATGCCCTCAAAAGTGGGAAGAGGAAGAGATGCAAGTTCTTTCTCCTAAGCCATCCTCACCTTTTTTTTTTTAATGATAACTTCGCCCCCTACATATCCGGAGACCCTTACACCTATTATAAGGCCCAAGTTTGAGAGATAACAAAGAGATTTACAAGTAAACTTACAACTACACTCATTCGTGATCTCGAGTTTCAAACTTCGGACTTTTAAGAGAGCATAACTTAGAGAATTAAGCCTCTACCAAATCACCATTACTAGAATCAGATATATAATTATCTCTCAAGATTCTATTCTTAGTTATTTGTTGTACATGTTCATAAAATATGAAGCACTTGTTAGCTACATTATCTTGCAGTTCACCAAGCAATAACATCCCAAGTGTTATTTTCAAATTTCTCTTGATTTCGTTGTTTCATCTTTCCTTCACCATTGCTTCATTGGTTTTTTACTATTAACTCTCCGTTTCTCAGAAACTTTTGTTGATGATTGATGGTTGCCATGGTATTGCAGATACTTACATGACACTAATGATGTTGCGAACAACAATCAACCAAGATCATCTGGATGTAACATTGAATCACTTCATATTTTATTTTATTCTCCAATAAAGCACAAGTATTATATAAAGTTCTGACTCCGGCTTTTTATGCGTTCCTATTTATAAATTAGGATTTGCATTCGAATTAGTCCTATCATTATCAGTTCAATTGTGTTTGTTACTTTCTTAGCATTCTTTATCCCGTCTGGTAATTGACTCTGCCTTGATCTCATTTGTTGATGATATATCAGTTGTGTCGCATAAGTTTATGTAATTCTTCTTCTCAATAAACGTTTTTGTGAATTTTGTTATTCGATAAGATTTTGGTTCTTATTTATGCTATCGGTTCTTGCTGCTGGATTGTTTTACAATTATTATAAATTGACATGTCAAATTATTTCAGTTTGAGAAATAAATTAAAAATTAAGGTCCAAATAAATGATGTAACATAAAAGTTGATTGCTGATACAAGATGATGTAATCATAAAAGGGGGCGTTTGGCTGCAGAGAAGATAAGATGTTCATGGCAGAAATACCTTGTTTGGGTGAAATGAGATGACCGAAAAACCTTGTTTGGGGTGCAGGGAGATGAGATGACAGAAAAATATTGTTTGGGTGGAGGGAGAGGAGATGAGAGGTTAAGATATGTTTTTTTTTAACAATAAAATTCTTTTTTTTTAATAATTATTCTAAAATATTTAGCTACTAATATAATAAGTATGTAAATATAATCACTATCATAAATAAAATATAAGTAATAAAAATTAATATTAAACACCCTTAATCATATTATTGTCTATTTAAAAAAAAAAAGTTTCAATGATATTCTATACAACATAATAACCAGGTTAAAAGTTTCTAATCTTTCGTACTTAAATATTGTTTAATTAAAAAAAAAATTATGAGAAAAAAATTTCACACCACAAAAATAAAGTTTGACTAATCTAAAATATTTGTAGATCGTTAATAATTTTTTTAAAAGATTTGTATACTTAAATAATAATAAAAAATTAAAAAAATACCAAGATTCTATTTATTAAGAAATAAAAATAAAACTAATAGCAATTTTTATTTTATTTAAAAAGAATTATTTTCTTATACCTTTTATACATTCATATTCATAGTTACGAAAGTCAAAGAATCGTTAATAACTTAGACTAATTAATAGGTAATAATAAATTAAATATATTTATCTTATTCGTCATTGATATTTTTAGGGAACCCATAAACACCCCTAAAAAATTTTATTTATTGTTTTTTGTAGTTAAAAGAGAACTCGGTCACATTTTGATAATAATTATTACATTGAAGTAATAAAATATCCCTCAAATTTTCGGAATTTTTTTAGGTAGAATAGATCTCAATCCCTATAATTCATACTAAATCTTGAAATTTATAGTTGTTTTTTGTATATACAATCAAAACTCTCAAAATTATTTAAATTAATTTATCACTTAAAAAAAAAGATCCACTCTTACTATTATTTCAAAGTGTAACCGAATACAAGATATAAAATTTGAATCTCATTTTTTTAATGAACAAAATAAGTTCAATATTTTTAAGTTTATTGAAAATAAGTTCATACTTTTAAATCTATGGTAAAGTACGAATAAAAATTCAATGCATATAAATTATTTAAATTTAATTTTTTTAATAATAAATTGATGTATTTATTGTTAATATTAAAAAGAAACACATTATTTTATTACAATAATTTTTAATTATAAATTTTTAAATATAATATTTATAATCTATCTCTAAACAATTAAAATTTTATAAATTTTTTTGTTATTAAAGACGATTAAAAAATGAATAGAAATATGAACCTTTAATGTCATATATTAAGAGTAATATATATTTATTTATTCTAATTTTTAAAATTCAAATTTATTTAAATAAACATTTGATATAATTATAGTATAATTATTATAATTATATATTGATATATTAAAATAATAATATTATTATAATAAAAATATATAAAATATAAAATAATAAAATAAGTAATATATATATATATATATATAAAGATGAAAAAATGTTTAAATTAAAAATAAAAAAAATAAAAAAAGAAAGAGAGATAAGATGAGTTGAAATGAGGCGAAAAACATTTGGGCCAGTTAAAAAAAGACTCCCAAAAGAGAAAAATAATAATGAAAAAGCAACTTTAAAAAAGAAAAAATAAAATGAATTTCTCTTAAGACAAGCAGCATTTTTTTTTTTTGAACACGTAATTGTTGTGGGTTCCATCTCCGACTCCAATACTAGATGGATTTTTTATAATATACATTTTTCTACTTTAATTAAAAAATCGTCCACTTAAAAAAACACATTGAAGTGGGCAAATTAGTTAACCAAAATACTTTTTAACTATGTGTTTAGTAGAAGGGTGAATATTAAGTTAAAGCTTAAGTTAATATGTATTTGGTATACACATTTATGTAAGTTGAGTTAAATTAATTAGTTGAATGTTGTTTGGTGAGCTGATTATTAAATTAATATGTTTATGATATTTTATAACATGAGTTTATTAAATTTATTTTTATCATTTTTATGCCTTTTAAAATTAAATTGCCTTTTAAAATTAAATGGTAGTCAATAAAAGTACATTCATATATGGGTGTCTAAACTAAAAACTCTTTTTTTTCCAAAAAAAAAAAAAAAACTCATTTAGATATTTAGAACAAGTCATAAAATCATAAGTAAAATTTCTTACGTATATAATAATAAATATAACTATATTCTAAGTAGAAAAATGAGTTTTCAAATTTAACAATTTTTGTGACATTTTATCTCAACACAGTTACTAAAATGTCTTATTTAATCAAACTTATTAATTGATTTCAATTGAACATAACTTTAAAATGGTCTATTAAAATGGATTCAAGTTTTATATCAAATTTTGCCTATAGCAATTTTTATATAATAAAACTAAAGATTCGAACCCACTTTTTATTCAAATTAAGCGCAAGAACAGGGTTGATCAGACCATCTATAAAACTCTTTACGTAATAGTAAGTTTATGGATCCTTGGAGATTACGTATTTCCTTTTCTTTTCTTTTTTTTTATGAATCATAATCAACATGATTATTTGGACCCGTCGGGACTTATCACCTAATCTTACGATATTTAGATATAAAAAAAATTAATTCTTAAGTAAGTTATGGATGACATTTATGAATATTTATTACTTTATTTATTATTCCAAATTCCAAATTATTTTGTTTATGGTTTGGAATTTCTTTAAAAAAATATTATTTCTTTTATTTTTTTATTTTCAGCTTTGTTTAAAAACTACCTTTTATTTTCTTTTATTTTTTATTTTCACTTATAAGGGAAGTAGGATAAGGATACATGTCATAACAGTTAATGGAAAGAAAAGAATTATAATCCATATAAAGAATTAAATAAAGAATAGAGAGGGTATAAAAAAGTTGTCGTGAATGGAATAAAATTATAATAATCATTTTAGTACCTAAATATTACAAAAATGTCAGAAATCTGAATAGAAGAGATAGAAATTGGGAAATGTATAAAGCAAACAAAATTTGTTTGTCATTACGGTTGACGAACGGAATAATATACAAGATCTGACCGATGATCAACTTGAAGGAATTGAGCAACAACATCGAATAGCAACAAGAGAGTTCTTATTCATCAAGGTTAATCAACATCTAATAGCAACAACACAATAGTTGACGTGTTTTTATCAAAATGTGATTTGAACTGTCAAAGAAAAAATTGTTGATTAGCAGTTGGATTTGGAGGAGATTACATTTGATCATTTAGAAGACCCGGCCTCTTATGGTGTTTGGCTTGATTTTAATACATAGTTGGAATTTATCCTATCACATTGAAAAATAGCAATCATCTTCGAGATTGAGGATGCCAGACCCGTGATGAAATCACCTGTTTCTAACCATTTGATGCCCGTGGTTATACGAATGCCTCTGAAAAAAAAACTTTGTGGCTCTTGAACTTTCATTAAAGAGAACATTAATATATAATCAAAGAGAACATTAATATATAATTTAATGATAAAAAGAAAAGTAAATACCTCTATACTGATGATTCTTTTTACATCGTGCTCCTCCGCTTCAAAACATTTAATATTACTGATATTGAATTGCTTTAATGGTGGGAAGTCTGTTATCTCCCGATTTACAACTACGATCTCCCATGCGAGTCTTCTCTTTTTTAATTCAAACTTCAACCACAAAAACTCATCCTCTTTTGTGAAAAAGAGACCCACAAACTTATAGAGAGAAGAGAGGCTGAATTGCATTGGGAGGGACACAATGGATGTGGCAGCCCCATATAACTTTCTCTCTATTCCAATTTCATTTCGACTTTTTTTTGGGAGGAAGAGATAATTTTGTTTGTCACTCTCCTTCATCCTACTTCTTCGACCACAATAAATCAATAAAAAGATATTTTCATTTGATGAAATGTGAATAGATTTACAATCCTAGCATTGATCTGCCAAAGAAGAAGAAAAAGAAATTCACCATGGAGTGATGATGATAAATGTGTTTTCGATAAATTTATTCGTGAGAATGATTTATTATTGATGGGTCAATTGGGTTTTATGGATTAAGTAGCATTGGCTGATTAGTTTAATTATGTAAATGATTAGGAAACATTTAAAATAATTAATATTTCTAGTAAATTATTCCTAGAAGCTTGACAACATGCCTTTTATTTAAGTACAATAACCAAAACAAGATTCAAACTATTCCCTTAAAAGAAAGGGAAAACAATCAATCCAAGGAGTTTCAAAGGAAACATCATCCTACAAACTACTTATTTTTGTGTGTATATATGAGTATTCGAGTTAACCTATGTGCAACTCAATTATTCTCGAGATAGCCTTACTCTACTACATTTGTTTGTCAATATTAACAAATTTAAATATAAAGACCCATAGTCATCAAAAACTTACTTCGTGAGAAGTTGGGCCTCCATGAGAGTTTTTGTTGCCAACATTTTTTCCACCAACCCAGTCAGCTTGAGATTGGTGCGCCTTGTAATTGTAAACAGAAACCTGAAAAACATACATGAACTTAGAATAATAATATGGGAAGAAACATATTTTTTCTCCTTTTCTCTCTAGAAAACCATTGAGCATTTTACAACCTCCTAATGTGTAAATTAGTTTACGTTTATGACTCTCGTTTTGAATTATAATATGGATTCAGATTAAAAATATGTGAGTCGTGGGTTGCTTTTATGTGAATAGGAAAATTGATAAATTTTTTTTGATTCAGTCCCAAAAAAAAGCTCCAAGCAATCAAACTCCGACCATCATTTTAATCTAATCTTGATGAGGGGTCAATTTTAATGATAATGCCACAACTAATAAACGCTATATGATGTGCCAACATGAGGTCAATTGAGTGCTGCCACAATCAATCGACAGTGGTGGCAGGACCAATCGGAATACAATACGAGTTGGATGAATGTTATTAAAGAAAAATTTGATGAATGCTGGTGAGGGCCAATTTTGTACTGCCAGCCAGACCAATCACGAATTCGGTCAATTAGGAAGGGTACAAACCGAAATTCTGCTAGAATCAATCATATCATGAATTCTGCCATGGCCAATTGGGACTTGTACAAACCAAATAAGAATTCTGCCGAGACAAATTGGACGAATGCTGATTATGGTTGGACTGTTGGTTAAGGCTAATCGGAATGCTGCCATGAATGCAGAACCAAATTGGATGAGTTTTATCGAGGACAAATTGGATGAATGCTAATCATGAACAATTAGGGACGGCTGGCCTGGTACCATCGGATATTCTGCCAGAACAATTAGAAATATTGGCACGAATAAATTGGATGAGTGATGTCAATGACAAATGGGATGAATATAGGATATCAATGGTAAAATAAAAAATAGAAAAATGATTTTAAAATTAAATCCAAATAATTAATGCATACTTACTCTTTTTGTCTTAAGAAAGTAAAATTTAATGAAATATTTGCTTATTTGATGCACAAGCTTGGAGGCTTAATAAATGCACCTATAAATTGTACGACGTTCTTATGCCTGACTTTCAAGTGACAAAAAAAAAGTTAATCCAAAGATAAATAACATGGAAAAAGTAGGTTAGCTATGCAACAAAAAAAAGTGAGAAAATAGTAAATACAATTTTTTTAAAAAAAACTATAGAAAAATACTTTAAAGATATTGATTTTCAAAACACAAATTCACCAATGGTACAAATTAATTTAATGTCACAAATACAAATTAATTTTAGACTAACCCAAAACAACTTAACTCATGAAAAAATTATTTATTTGAACTAATTCGTGCTACAAACAATATTATATATGTGTATAAAATTATTAATTAGATAACTTTTAACATATTATAAGAAACATATATTAATAAACGTGTAACGGCCCGGAAATTTCATCCCGGTCTTCCCGGGAGGCACATGGGCATTTTGGTAATTTTGGTCGGGCCGGCAGGGCTGGTTTTGAAATTGTAAATTGCCGGAAAAATTATGAGTCGATTTGAATGAGATCGGGAATTTTGATGTTGAAGACATTTGGGCTTGGGAAAAGGTAAAAATAAATAGGGAATTAAATAACGCGTCGAGTGAGATTCGAGCCAAAGACATGTCACGTGCTAGGCAGGAGGCGCTGCCAACCGAGCCACTAGGCGTGTTTGCTATTCTTTGCGCGCGATTTCGTATATATGCCGTGCGCAGTGGTGTTTTTTTTATAAAGGCAGAAATTCCGCCCGAGCTTCCTTCTTCATTTCTTCTCTTCTCCTTCGTCTTTGCGATCCTTCCCTTCGACCGACCATGGCGTTTTCGCGTTTTGCTCCCTCGCCGACTCCAATTCGCCGGAGCTCTCTCGCCGATCGTTCCTCCGGTAAGCTTTCCTTTTCTTCTTCTTCTTCTTCTTCTTTTTCTCCCCCAATTCTGTCACCCCTGCTCCGATTCCGAGTGTTCCGGCCGAGTCGAAGTAATTTGTGTGTGTGCGATGTTCTGTGCAGCTAGCCGAGATGGATTCGTCCGTGTAGAAGCTCCATCGTTGCCGAGCTGGCGTGCGCAGAGGCAGCCCAGCTGCCGAGCCTCGCCGCACACCGAACCGTGCCAGCGCCCACGCCTCGCCCAGCTCCGCAACGCGTCGCCGAGCCCCGCTCGCCGAGTCGTGCCGGCCGCGAAGCGCCCCAATCGAGCCTCCGTGTCGCCCCTGACGCGCGCGACGCCCTGTGTCGCCGCCAGCGCGCGCCAGCGCGCCACGCGCCCAGCCGGCCCGTTCTTGCCCGTTCGTGCAATCGGCCCATTCGTGCGTTCGTCGCGCCTCGTGAGTTGCTCCCGAGCTGAGCCTTGTTTGTTTTATTATATTTAGGCCTATTGTGTGATTTTTGTTGTGATTGATAGGTTCTCGATAGCTAGTTCGGGTTCGTTCGCCGCTTAGGTTTTCGTGTCAAACGTCCCCGACCAAGGTAAGGATTTCTTACCGGAGTTGTGTGGACCCTGCAATATTATATGTGAGGGATTAGCTAACCCAAGCGGTAGGCCCTGCAATCTTGGGTGAGGGTGGCAGACTGTTAAATGCCTCAACTGTCGGGATGATGACTTGGCACCTGTTAAGGCAAGGACGGCTTCCTGGTGTAAGCCTACCATGACCGTTCCTTGGCCCCAGGTGCGGTGGTTCAGGCTGACATAGTTTACATATGTCAGTGACACCGATCCAAAAATTTAGTTAGGCGTGGTGACTGGACATGGGCAGCTTGCCTCTGGACCAGCACCCCCATGGTCTGCAGATGAGCACGTGGTGCATGTTTACGCTCATTACTGGCGCCGATCGGAGAGCTCCTCGGGATCTTGAGCGGTGTACCTTTCATCGACGATGAGGCAGTGAGGCCGGGACTTGTTTCTCGTATAGGGCGACTTATGTATTGGATGTGTGGTGATATTATTCCGGACTAAGACCTTAAATTGGCATCCGAGGCCCAAGTGTGGGCTAAGCTATGTGCTCTATTCTCGTGTTTATATTCATAGCTTGCATACGCTCATCGAGATGACCATGTATATCGATTGTACCCTGGTTGGGGATTCTTCTTGAGTAATTCGTTACTCACCCCATCGTGGTTTTTCCACGAGTAACCAAGTGCGAGGCAGGATGGATGGTGAAGGAGGAGCTGTGATCATGGGGCTCAATCATCAAACTCGATTTTGTGTTATGACTCTTTATGTTTTATTTTCCCCTGAATGCATGTAGCGGGCATGGAGCCCTAGGATGTTTTACGAATATTTTGTGGATTCCAAAGCATTATTGTATTTAGACATGTTTTGAATGATTTTAAGAAATCTCTGATCGGAGTATACTTTGGAAATGTATTTATGTTGGAAGCAGTGCTTGGAAAGCAGGGACGAGTTCGTGGAAATTGTCTAGTTTTTAAAGGGGTTATTTTGAATGTTTTGTTTTAATTGGAATCCGAAATCATGTCTGTTTAAATGTCCTTTACTTAGAATGCATGCATTGGGATAAGGGCCCATTTAGTGCCTCATTCGGGTCGGTCCCTTACAAAACGTCTGAGTTTTGGATATACTATCTTTAAAGTCACAAGTTCAAGGTCGTGAAAATTAATTTTTCAAGTAACTCACTAATTATCTGAAAACTCAATTCAATCTAACTAGAAAAATATGTGAGTTGAAGTTAAATTGATTTGATCTAATATATAGCCTTGGACAAATTAAGAAATGGATGAATAGAAAATAAGTTATGCAAAAAAAGTTAATTTTAATTCGGGCTGGTGCACTAAAGAGCCGACAATTTGAACTAAATTTGTTTATAGAATTTTGTAATTTTTGGCTTATTCATCTCAACTAAAAATTACCACCAAATAATAAAACCAATGCATCACCAATTTTTTTTGGTAAACTAAGGGCATGTTTGGTTTGAGTATTAAATTACTCCGGATTAACTTAATCCCTCCAATTCGTGTTTGGTGGACGGATTAAGTTAATCCCTCATATTAAGTTAATATTTCACGAAATCCAACAATAATCCTAGTATATTTTTTCTCTGCCTCATTTTCCAAAATCATCTTTAGTTCTATTTTTCAAACAATTTATTCTAACTTGTAAAATTTAGATTTAAAAGTTTATTCGAATTATTTTTTGGAATTTGCGCTGTATAGCAATTTTTTTTTACCACAGTTTACAATTATAGCACATTTTTAAAAATAATTCTTTTATAGCAAATTCTGCCATTTAAAAAAAAATTATTTACCTTTTTTATAGAAGACTTTGATAGAATCTATGATTCTCTAGTGATGGAAGTCTATCAATTTCTTATTGATAGAATCTTGATAGAATCTGATGGAAGTCTATCAATTTACTTTATTTATTAGTAATTGATTCTATCACCCTTTATCGATAGAATCTATCAATATGAAGTCTATCAATTTACAATTTTTGCTATATGTGCAAATATTTTCATTATTGTGCTATTAATGTAATATTTTATCTATTTTGTAATATACATGCAAAAGCCGCTGTACTAAATAAATTAAATTGTTTTTTAAAATTTTAAATTTATACCAACCTTATAATTAAGCAACTAAATTAAAATGATTTTTACATAATTTAAATGTCTTTCTAAATTTGTTTAATGGATATAAAATTTGTTATATTGTTTTTAATTTAATATAGATATTAAGTTAAAATTGAAATAAATAATAAAATATATATTGATAAACATATTTTAAAAAATGAATATTATATGGTTACTATTTCAAATGAATGTCATTTATCTATTATCAAGAGAAAATAAATCAAAAGTAAACAATTTAAAAAAAAAAGTTAAATAAAAAATTTGTTTTAACTTAATCATTACACCAAACAACAGTCAACTTAACTTAATTCAGATTAACATAACATGACCATCAAACGCAGATTAACTTAATCATTAGCTTAACTTAATCCCGACTAACTTAATCCTAATTTCTGCACCAAACACGCTATAAGGAATACTATATACATCCACTAATAAGATAGGTGGGCTTAAGTATAATATTATCCAACTTTTATTTATTTGTTTATATATTTCTGGATATGAATGAATTTGTGTTTTTAATAAAGAAGCCATTTGAATGGAAGGTCGAAATCTAGAACCATCTCCATTCCTTCTCGTATAATGCATTCTTCACCTTAATCGCTTTCCAGTTCATTCTCCGACGTTGATTCCGCTACGAAACCCTAAATTCCACCAGCGATTTGCAAGAAAATGACAGTCGGAGCTTCGAAGAAAAGGCCGCGCGTTCAACACCCTGCCGCCACCACTCGCCACTCCTCCGTCGCCGCCGCCGCCGCCGTCCCTGATAACTCCTCAACCGAAGTCTCCAAAAAACCCCACACTCTCCGCCGTACTTCATCCTCTTCCTCTATCGCCTCCGGCTTCAACGACGCCTCAACGGCGGATGTCGTTCTCCGTCTCTTTTTGGAGGTAACTCCTTTCGATACCTCTGATTCCGAGTCAATTACTTCTTCCGATGTCCACATTTACCTTCATTCGCACGTTCTTCGCCGATCGAAATACTTCTCTGCTCAGTTGTCCGATCGGTGGCTGCCTCGGAAGGATGATGATGATTCCGGTCCATTGCGGTTGGTTTTTGCTGTTCCGGCAGTGCAGGGCGCCATGGATAATCATATTGCTGTTCTTGAGCTTCTATATGTGGATGATTTGTCGGATGCGATTGATAACGTGAAGGTTGCGTTGGATCTCTTACCTGTAGGGCTTAAATTTCTATTTGAGGATTGTGTGAAGTCCTGTGTTCGATTTCTCGAGGCCGTGCCGTGGACCGATGAGGAGGAAAAGAGAGTGATGAGTTTGATTCCGTTTCTACAGGAGGAGGAATCGACGGAGCTTCTTGCTAGGGTTTCGCCAGGCCGGAAGGATTCTTGCGAGGAAATGTTGCAGGGACTGATTTTTGCTGCTATTCATAATCATCCCAATATGGCTTTCGTGAAGGCATTTGTTGCTAAGCTTTTAAAGGATTTTTCGTCGAAAGATTCTGCAAAGAGAGTGCTGAAAAGTGCATTCGAGACGAGCTTGAAGGTTGTGAAGGAGTCTTTGGAGGAATATTCGAGCCCAAATTTGAGAGGAGATCATAACGAGACGGAGGCGATTCAGAGGCTGAATTTGCACACTGCAATGACAAATGCTAAGCATTTGTCATGGGTAGTGGAGAGGATGATTGAATTGAAGGTGGCTGATGTTGCTGTGGAGGAATGGAGTGAACAGGCTTCTTTCACTGGAGATTTACAACGAGCATTTTTAGAAGATGCGTGGCGGGGCATAGTGCCCGGGTTTCCTTCAGTTTTTCTTCGATGTACACACAAGCTTGCCTATGCTGTTGCTGCTGGTAGCATTTTGGCCACCAAAGAGGTACCAATCACTTTGTTCAATCTTTCAAACTTCTCAAAAGTAAAGAGTTTTTTTAAGCTGAGTTTTATGTAATAATGTGCTTTCCGAGTGTTAATCTGATTGTCCCAATGCATTGCGAGTAATCTCATATGTGTAGTAGCTTCTGTAGGATCTTGTTTCCATACATTGGTTTGCAATTGAAGTAGACAGATGAAATTTTCTTTTTCTGAAACTTGTTGACTGTTAAGTTGTGCAATTAACTGGACGGGACCCACTATTCTTTTCCACTTTTTGAGTGCAAGCTAGTTATTACAACATAGTGACCTAGTTGCAAATTTTGTCTAATTTTCTTATCATGGTTTGCTTGAGATTTCTCATGTGTTTACAATACAATCGGAAGGCCGAGAGTATTGAGTTAGTGCAGAGGCAGTTTTGAGGATAAGGGAGGGCCCTTTGTTGCAGTTTTTCTTGTTTTTTTTTTAACGAGAACTGAAATTTACACGAGGATAAGTTATAGAACCTAATCAGGTTACACAATTAGTCGCGGCATCTTTTCTTTTCTGGTAGTTTTTTGCGAAAATGTTAGGGACACAGATTCGGTTTTTGTAATATAAGTTGATTCATTCTGTTGGCTCTTTGGTTTAAGCTGAAGATGGGTTCTTTACCTTGTAGAAAAATTGTTTATCAAGACAGATAGTTGTATTTTTTGTTCAGGCGAGCTTATGCTTATCTCGACTATGTTTAAAGGACATATGTGTAACTTTACTACAATTAGTTGTCAATGAAACCTGTTAAAATTTAATTTATAGGTAGATGACAACCATCATAGAGTAACCTAGTGGTTAAGAGGGCCTTGAACTAAGAGCTGAATGGTGGCTACCTACCTACAAATTAATTTTCTACGATGTTCCTTGACATCCAAATGTTGTAGGGTCAGATGGTATGTTTCATGATAATGGTCGAGATGTTCGCAAGTTGGCCTTGATATTTACGGATATAAAAAACACAAAAAATTACAAGATAGGTGACCGCCATGGATTGAACCAATTGCCTTTGTCATCTTAACTATTCTCACATGACATTTATCTATACATCTAGTTATCAATAAAACTCATCAAGAATTAATTACCAGGTAGATAACTGCGATAGATTGAACTTATAAGCACTCTTGACAAACTAGGCCAACTCGTTATGGTTAGATTGTTGTATTTAGCAGGAAAAAGAGTAATGAAAAGTGAAAGGTGGACTAGATATATGAATCAACTACCCCGTTTTTTACCCCAAATTTCCCTTGTTAGTAGTGTAACTTGTTGGCATCATGGGGTTACTCTGCCGCTAGTCTTCCAAGACGATCCACATCCATCTTAAAAAGGCTGATTTCAGAAGTAGACTTTTATTAACTCGAGTAACATTGTGATAAGACTCATTTAGGAGTAGGATAAGGAATGACTAATTCTATTAGGAGTAGAATAAAATTATTAGAGTATAAATGAGAGAGGGGAGGGAAGTACGAATATATTGAAAAGTATTGAGAATCTGAAATAGTGAGTATCTAAGGCTTGAGAGTGACGTTAAGATAGGGAGGGTCTAAGTACCTCGAACACTTAGGTTATCTTGTATAGTGTATCTTTATTATCCTTTTATTATAATATATATTTGGTTCTTATTCGATAGATTAGAAAACTACTTAATTTACTAGGTTGTTTCAGTGGGATTCTTGTAACTTCTCAGGTTAGAAAGAAGCTGGTAAAACATTGGCTTCCAGTTCTGCTCGTGAGCAAAGACCATTCACCCTTGCTTTCCAGCTGCAAGAACCTGTGTATGGAGCTGGAGGAAACATTCCTGAGAATCATTTCCACGCTTCCCATGTCGGATGCACAGGAGTTGTTGCAGCAGTGTCTTAGCTTCTCCAGAAATGTTGATAATTGCCCTCATCTGTTCAAAGCTTTTAACACGTGGTTCCGACGTGCAACCTATCCGCCACAGCCAGAGAAGCTTTTATGAAAAACAGAAATGGCGACTTTGTACTGAGTTGTGATCTCCCATCTTTTCAGTATCTTGTGCATATAGGAAGGTCCACGGATGCTCTTGGTGTACCTTTTTTTTTTTGAACATGTACAAAATCATTTTGGGCAATAATTTCAGAATGGTCGGAAACCATCTAGGTTACAACCGGTTCTCTATAAAAAGCTTGTAATTTGTCACTATCCCCCTAGGTTACAACTTGTAATCGTATTTGACATAACTGCCGTAAAATGTTATAAAATTTTACGGTTTGCATGATAGAAGGATTTTAGGTGTAAACTCGGCTAAAATCTAAGGAAATTGATTCATATGTTGTATGGAGCCGACAATATTCATACATTGAATTTGTATCTAGTTGTTAGCCTTGCAGAAAGACTTTTGCTTTGGAGACCATACCCAATTGTGGAAATGATAGATTCCATATCAAATTAAATTAGTTGACTAGAGTTTGTTTGTGTTAGTGGCTAATCCGCTTAATTGATAGGTTGTAATCTAATTGAACACCAATCAAAGTATTTGACTCTCATCTCATTGAGTTTGTTAAGTTACTTGGTAAGGGTGAGTTGAGAGAGAATTGTAGTAGTGTGAAGAGTTAGGCTTTGATGTTGAGAGCAAGTGGGTGTTTGTTTTCCATATTTACGAAGGATTTAGGTTGAGGATTTACTTAATCTTCCTTTATATTATTCAATATAACTCCTCACTTCCAAATCACTCATTTCCAATCATTTCTTTTTTAATTAATCAAAATAACTCATTTTTAACCATTTAATTTTAATCATTTTTTTTAAAAAAATTTTCAAAATAATTATTCATTTCAAATTTATATCCAAAAAAGATTTTCACTCTAACTCCTACAAAAATAAACCCACATCAAAACTAATTTTTGGTTATAACTCTTAGTTTTTAACTGGTCAAATTAACTCATCCAAATGCCTCTCAAGGGTTCTCAAAATCTCCCGATTTGATTAATATCATGATAAATTTCTACCATAAAAGTCTTGGATGTTAAGTAGCATATAGGCAAACTTAGATCTTTTGAACAATACTTGTAATATGTTTTGTATGATATTTTAGAACTTAGTGTGAAGTCATTTTTTTTATACACCTGTCTCTAGACTAGGCACAAGAGACATCAAAGGAATAGAGACACGAAAAATGTCTACAAATTAATATCACAGATAAGTTTAGCACATTTTTAAAGTCTAAATTTTCAACCACTGTGCATATCCCTCAAATACAATTACATCTATTTCAGCAAAAAAATACTTCAAATGTTTCTCTTTCACTTTAGAATGAACATCTAACAATTACATACGACTCAACAAAGATGCATTGAATAGATACGATAGAATTGAACATTGCCATTTTTATCCCTAACATCAACAGGACTAAATTAATCATGCCACCACCTGAGAAATTAACAAAAAAAAAAAGCTAAATATTTACAGGATTGAACCAACTTACACTCATGGCTCAGACCAATCAAACCACTCAATTCAATCAAAATTTTCATTCGTTTTTACATCAATCAGACATTAGCAAAAAGCCACAACACCATTTATAGTGCGTATGGATCAAAGATCTTTCTCTAACTTAGAGCATCTAAAATCCATGGTACAAGGACGTGAAGCAGACATTTATGATTTTTTTTATTGTTATTTATATTTATATTTATTATTTATATATCCATGAGTATCTAAAACCCATAGTACAAGGCAGATATTTATGATTTTTTTTTTATATCCATGAGTTGTCTATGTACAATTTACGACCACCTCGACTATTCTCACATGATAAGAAATCTAACCCTACAATATTTGAATGTCAAAAAAATTAATATGAAATTAACCTAGGTAGATGCACTAGCATAGATTAAACACATAACTTTTTTATTCTCTAAAGTCCTCTTGTTCTCCAGACCAAAGACCAATTCATGATGGTTGAAACAGATATCAATAATATGGGAAGAAAACCATTGAAAAATAGATCCATCACATCTTTTGCTCAGGACAGCTACAGCTTAAGTCTACATATCATCATTCTATGCTTAGGCATCCTACACTGTATTCAAAGCTAACCAACTTTATGCCTGAAAATGGAAATAGCAACAAAACTTTGAAGTTCTTCCAATTCAAGACCCCATATTTAAGGCATAGAGAAAATCACATGTAGATTATTGGACAAAGTCAATAGCAACAGAGAGATGACTAAAAACAAATCAATCTCTCAAGATTTGTGGTCAGAGACTGTAATCAATAACTTTGCATATCCAGGAAAAGGTGGTTGCATTGCATTATACAATGATCATCAAAACTAAAAAACAGTTGTCTGTATGATTCTTCCTTGTGAAGTTGTGATAAAGGTATCATACAAAAATCAGTAGGAAAGATGAAAAACCTCGCAAGTCTTACAAATTGTCCTCTCAGCTACCAGTCATTGAGCTGTATAGTCGATTCAAATTTGTCACCCTACGCCAGTCTTAATGTCACAAAGGTGTTGCAAATCCTAAAAGATAAGGTATAATGATGAAGTTAGGATATCAATATGAACTACTCAATATGATACAAGAGATGTATGAATGGCCATTCAAGGTGAAAGTTATGGATTATCATTTCTCAGAGTGTAATTCATAATACGATAAGTAAATACACAAAGATGCAATGTTAGCCAATAAATAACTAATAAGGAGCCCTTTGGTAACAATTTTGTTTTTAGTTTTTTTTATTTGATTATACATAGCTTGTATGAACTCTTTTCGACTACACTTTACATTTTGGTTTTCGAAATTGGGCCAACATTTCAAAACTAAAAGAAACTCAATAAAAAAGTTATTAGTAAAGTGAACATAACCTACCTCACTTTTATAACAAAAAATAAATACTCATTTGATAATCATTTGGTTATTGAAGATTAAGGCTATATAATAAATACTCTTTTGTTGAGTCTTTGCCTAGTGATCAGCTTTTTAACTATGTTTTAAAAAATCAACGAAAGTTTTGAAACTCGTTTTTTTTTTGGAATTTTGTTAAGAATTCAAATATTTTCTTAAAAATTATAAAATTTATGTTTTCTTGGACTAAACGCTCATCTATCTTTAGTGTTTATACCTTTTCTATGAGGTCTTTTGTTACTGCCATCGGGGTTCCATATTTCATCATTCAATGAAATAGTTTCTTATAAAAAAAAGTTGTACAGAAATGATGATACAATACACACAGTTTCAAAGGAGTAATACTTCCTGGCAAATTGTGGATGAATTTAATTCTATCCACCAAGAAACTAAACTAATCTATCTCACACCAGGGTTAAGAGTTCAAGGCAATCAAAATCCAATGCACATTGCACATTGCATATTCTAGACAGTGAGATCTACTATGCATAAAGCCCCTGGAGGTTTATTTTTTCGACGTTGAATATTATGGTTGATAGAGTAGGTCGATGCTTGGGAAATTGTATTTCTAACTCTTTTTTGTCAGATTTGTGGCTTAGCTGTGGGGTTATTAGTAGAGTGTTCCCTCAGCTTCTCCGTCTTACCTCTTGCCCCGAGCTAATGGTAGCAAATGCAATGGCCAATCCTTCAGGCGCTTGAAGTTTGAGGCTTCGAAGAAATTTAAATGATTTAGAATTGACGGAATAGGCCAATCTATCTTGTATTTTGGACTCTATTAGCTTACAAGATGCCCCAATGCATGGTTATGGTCTATGGATCCATCCAAAACTTTTACAATGCATTCTCTAATGGAAAGCTTACTTGGAATTGAGGACCCGAATGTAAAAAAATTGTATTCCATTATGTGGAAAGATTTCTGTCAAAGACGATAAAGATTTTTTTGTGGGAATTAATACCGTTGAGAGATTAAAGAGAAGAATGCCTTATATGTCTATTTCTCCCGGTTGGTGTGTTATGTGCAAAACACATGCAGAATGACAACCTCATCTTTTCATCGACTGCCGATTTGCTAACACCTTTTGGGTGACGATTTTGAAGGCTTTTGATCGGCCCATTGCATTCCCAAATGACATCAAAATATTTCTTCCTATGATTTTCGTGGGTCGTCCTTTTGGTGGAAGAAAAAAGTATTTATGGCTTTCTTTTTCTCGTGTGTTTTATGGAAAATTTGGGGTGAAAGGAATAACCGAGTCTTCAAAGATGTTAAGAGGTCTTTCGACAACTTCCTAGAGATGATTGTTACAAATATGTATTTTTTGTGTAAAGAAAAGCACCTTCCTTCATATAGTTGAATCTATTTATGTACCTTCAAAAAAAAAAAAAAATCTATTTATGTAATTTACGTATTGGTGCTCCTTCTTTATAAAATAGTTTCCTTTACCAAAAAAAAAAAAAAAAAAAAAAAAAAAAAAAACTAAGAAGGCTATTTCCAAAGTTCTTCCACTTCCTTCAAGAGACAGAATTGGGAAATAGCTACAATATTACAGGAATTCATGATAGCAAATTTACAGAGCATCAACAACTTAATAGAGAGTAAGCAAATAGATATATTAGCAGAACAAGATCCGAAATCATACAAACAAAAATCCCCCATACCGAGGAGAAAATGCACAAATATATGAGAAGAAGAACTTAGAACAAAAAATACCTTCAGAAAGCCAGCTCCAGCAACTGGAGTGGACGGCAATTTTAGACTTCAGGCGAGCTGAGGCGACGGCGCTGTGGAGTGGCATCAGCGACTCCAGAGTAGCCAAAGACGAAACAATCCTGGAGAAAAAACCAAGTACGAAGAATGAAAAATGTAAGCAAATCAAGGAAATCCAAAAACAGTGAAGTAGTAACTAAGATCTGAAAGAAATTCGAGGTAGAAGTAGTACCTGGAAACGGAAGGGAGGCCTCTGGAAGAAGAAGAAGATGAAGAAGCAGGCATTGGATTTAGGGTTTTAAGAGAGAGTGCTCTGGTACGGCCGGCCATGGACCTTGAACGCGCCGCCGTAAGAAGTGATCGGCAAACGGAAGCCATTTCTGGTTCTTCTTCGGAGGAGGCGAAACTCAGGTTTTCTCTAAACCCACCCCTTGGGTACTCGCATTTAATGCCTTTTCTTTTCTTTATTTATTAATACAAATTTTTAGAATGGAACTTCCAATTTTGGTGTTTAATTGATTCACAACTAAATAATAAAATTATTGGGTATTTGATACTTACAAAAGTTCTAATTTGTAATTTGAGATGGTTTGTGTAATTTACAAAAATAAATCATAAAATTTCCTGAGTGGGCCTAGATGGACGTATGTTTGGGCTTGGCCAAATTCCTGATATGAAGCCCAACCCTCAGAAAAGCTCAAAACGCTGCGTTTCGACGATCGAAAATCGGAGCGATTCAGGGACTCGCACAGCGATCAAGTAGGCTCAGTCTGTGCAGAAATCATTTCGCCCTGTGAGTTTTGGTGAAGAACATTTTTCAGAAGAGGCACCCATTTGCCATGGCTGCGATCTTAGCTCGCAAATCCATTCTCGCTCTTCGTGCTCGTCACCTTGTAAGCAATCTTCTCTTCTTTGCCCTAATTTTTATAATCTCCCCTTTCCGGCGATGCACTCTTCAGAACTAATTGCTTCAATATGGACCACGTTTATATTTTTATCTGTTGTAGGTTTTTCCTTGAGTTTTCGATTGAATCGAGGTTTTCTGGATGACAATTTGTTTCGTTTAGTTTGGATATATGTTCAAGTCGTACAACAGATGCGGTTTTTTTTTCTTTTTTGGACGCAATCTGGCCGAATCATTGTATTATGGTCATTAGGAATTGTTTTGTGTGTTTTTCCGTTGGGTTTGTGGATGTTTTTCTTTTTCAAAAATCTTTAATGTAATAGGGATAAACGTTTTGATGTGGAATTGGGACTGTGTCGGATTTGCTATTCAAATGCCCCATTTGGAGGGAGGTTATGTTAAAAACGAGGAACTTAAAGCAGTAACTACTGGTAGACTGGGCACCTGATGGTTTGGCTGTTTATGCAATGCGATATCCTTTACTTTTTTTTAAAAATGTAGGCTATTATAGATAGATTGCAAAGATCTGTGGATGGTTTCTGGAATTCGGGGGAGATTTTCAAGACTGTTACTTATGCCTCATATGTTCTTTCCTTGAATTATGTATTTAGTGTTTTTTTTTTAAACAAGGGTAACCACGCCCGTCCCTAGGCACCGGGAGACATCGAAGAAGTATTGTGACAACTAAGTCTCGAACCTGAGACCTGAAGGGGAGCATACCCTCAAAACCCAAGTCTTCAACCACTGTGCCCCCCTTGGGGACGAATTATGTATTTAGTGTTGTGTAGCTTATCTCTATCATTGATTGATGTTCTCGTTCGAAAGTCTTTTAGTGTTAGTTGCTTTGCTGTGAAATATTTCACTTTGATATATGGAGTAATTTTATTTCCTTCCGCAGCTTTAGTTGTCATAGAGGTATTCACAGTATTGATTGAAAACTTGTTAGGAATCATGCCACAGAAATCATATTCCTTTATTCTGGTAGGTTGTATTGTAACAACTTTTTTTTTATCCTGTATCTATACTTATTATGTGTAATCTACTGTTGTTAGGCCGTCTCTGGACAAGCTCTGCAAGGTTCTCCCTTTCATGGTCTCCGGTCAAGTGCACACTTGTTCAGCACCAAATTAGGTTTTGTTTCTGCTTCTCATTATCTTAGTAAATAGACTTGCAAAATATTGGTACAATTTATTTATAACCGTTGAACTAAAGGACACAGACTGACTTTTACTTCTAGAACGATGATGTGGGTTTTTATTTTTCTTTGCTTAAAGTTCTTTAACTTATTTTCCATCTCATTACTTCTGCAGAGGATGAAGAAAGAGAGCAGCTTGCCAAGGAGATCTCGAAGGATTGGAGTTCTAGTAATTTTATATTTCCTTCAGGCCTCCATAGGACACTGTTGCCTTTTAAATCATTTTCAGTTGTTTGTTTTATTAAATTTTATGGTTCTGGTTCTTACTGTAACATATTTCTTGGTCATTTGTAGTTTTTGAGCGTAGCATAAACACACTATTTCTCACTGAAATGGTTCGAGGTCTGATGCTCACTCTTAAATACTTCTTTGAGAAAAAAGTCACTGTAAGTGTTTTCCAAACAACCTTCTCTAGCACTAAGCTTAAATTGTTGTTGGTCCTGTTTTATATATTTATTTTTGTGCATGTATCATGCAGATCAATTACCCATTCGAGAAAGGTCCACTAAGTCCTCGTTTTCGAGGTGAGCATGCCCTTCGGCGATATGCAACTGGAGAAGAAAGATGCATTGCATGCAAACTTTGTGAAGCTGTAAGAATTTGTATCTATGTTTATAAATTTAATTTAAGTCATTTTGGTTTGGACAATATAATTCTACAAAGCAATGTTTAAGAAGTCTCAAGTCATATCTCATGTCAATTAACCATCCTCAATGGTTGATCATGAAAATAGTTCTTCTTACTGGACTCCGATTTGCAGGCTATTTTTTATCTGTCTCTTAATGTATTGAAGCACATTTTTGTTTTGGTCAAATTTGAGAAACTTTGTATAGAATAGAATGTGTCGAAGGTGATCAAGGTATGCCTTTTCTCCTCGATTGAAGAGGGTACTTGAGAGGGAGGGGGGTTCCTTATGTTCTTTAGGACATTATGTGTTTATATGTTGCTAGTTGTATTCGTGGGAAATAGCATTTAAGAATTCAAGGGTATCCACTGCTCCTTTATGCTATTTTGACCCATAAAACTCATGTTTTCATGGGTAGTGCTAATACAATCACAGGGTCTTTAGTAGCAACGATGTTTCTTGTCTTGATAACCAATCATTAGTTTATAATAACCATGTTTCTTGTCTTGATAACCAATCATTAGTTTATAAGAACCATCATGGGTTGTCCTAGTGGTTAGTAGTTAAATAACGATCTTGGGAATCAAGAAGTTATAAGTTCAATTCTAGTGGTTACTTAATCAGGATTAATTTTATACCGGATTTATTCGCCACCTTATGTAGTTGGGATAGACAACTATTTTGTGAAAATAGTTGAGATATGCATAAGTTGGCAGAAATATTCATGGATATAAAAAATTAGTTTATAAGATGGTTAGAGTTCGAGTATGTTGAATTGGTTACACCAGATAGTTAAGGCGAGTTTGGGATCTATTTTGATAAAAAAAGGTTTTTGCAAGTATTTTGGGAAAAAAAACTAAATGTTTGATAATAGCACTTCAGTTCTTTTTGTTAGTTTTACAATTTTAATCTACATTTGATTGTTGAATGTTCAAAAAAATTATGTGAGTTGTAAAAAGAAGTATCAGCCAGTTGTTATAAATAAAGGGATGAAACGAGGAGGGAGGCAAATATTGGGGAGAGATATTTCCTTCTAACAAAGCAATCCACTCTCTCATTATCGCATCATATCAATGGATGCGAGAGTGTGACCCTGTTAGAAACTGAAAGCTGTATCGAGTTATGAGGTTTGGGTATTTGAAGAGCGGTTGGCCTTGGGTATCGGTAGCATACTAACATGAGTTCTCTTAGAGATCCAACTTTGAGAACTATTTGTGCTCATATCTCTCATCATTGTTTTATGAGATGGCACTATCTGCTTAGTGGTTTTGCTCTCTAACCTTGTAATATTACATAATATTTTAGTAGGCCATGCCTGAAATATTTAGCCATGGAGATGAATTCAATACTTTGATATGTGCAACATTTGAGCAATAGCTGATCATTACTTTGAGTTTGTGGCTTTGAACATAACTCTTATTGCATTTTGGTTTTCTTTTTAGATTTGTCCTGCCCAAGCTATCACAATTGAAGCCGAGGAACGGGAAGATGGTAGCCGTAGGACTACAAGGTAATCAGGATCGCCTACATACCCATCCGTTCATCTTTTTATCTGCGCCCCTAATTAATCATAATTTTCAGGTATGACATTGACATGACCAAATGCATCTACTGTGGATTCTGTCAAGAAGCATGCCCTGTTGACGCCATTGTTGAAGGACCCAACTTCGAGTTCGCCACGGAGACTCATGAGGTCGATTTTATAATGTGTTGAATGTTGAGACAAGTTTCTAACCATTGGTGATGAATGTGAGCCTCATAGTTTTTGTGATGTTGTAGGAGCTTCTCTATGACAAAGAAAAGTTGCTCGAGAACGGAGACCGCTGGGAGACCGAGATTGCAGAGAACCTAAGATCTGAAAGCCTCTATCGTTGATACATTTGCCAATGGTGCACATTTGCATTTGACTTTTCATAGTGCGTTCATAATAAGATAAAACCTGAGCATGCCGTTGAAATTATTTTGTATTCTTGGTATACATGAGTTGTGAACATAGTTCTTGCTTTCTTGCTCTATGGCCCAGGTTTGGGATTTTTCTAAGTATCTTTCGTTTTTCTTCCCAATAAAATGGGAATGTTATGGTTTCTCATGGAACACTTGTAATGTAGGTAAAATATGAACCATTATATCCCTTTTCAATGTTCTTCATGACTTCAAATCTGGTATTGATTTTGAAAAAGAAAATTCCGTAGAATGTGTTGATTTAGTGTTTTTATTTTTAAATAAATTCTACCATAAACTTTTAATTGTACTCCTAGTTAGACAAGTAATTCAATCATATTCTTTTAAGTTCAACCATGAAATCTTCTTTGTTTCATTCAAAAAGTCTTCAAGTGTACTTGAGTTGATAGCGTTGTGAGTTGTGAGAATCATGTACATTACCAGATTCAAATATTTGGTGTCTTAGCACTATATCTGCAACCTAATTCTCAAACTCTTCATCTGTGCAAGCTATAACATGGAACGTAAGTTGAAATTTATATGGTTCTCAACTAAAATTTGATGTCTAGGAATGATGCGAACTGAAAAAACTGTATATAATAACATTAAATGAATAATGATAGCGATTTTCGAGCCAAAGGGTTTTTTCGAACTTTTTTGATCCTTTGCTTTAGGATTTCTAGTAGAGTTTTACTTCAATTCAGTTGAAAATGGTCTAAACTATTTTCAAACTAAGAAGTTAACATATGCATAAGTTGATTCTTACCTTGGAAAGTCTATAAGATCTTGCAGAGGGCGAACCATTGTTCTCTGCAAGTATTGATATTTTCGTCGAAGAACAACAATATTGTAACGGTTCTCCTAGAATTAGAGCAACAAGAAATACTTTAGATTGACTTCAAGCTTATGTACAATGCTATAACAAAAAAGTTCTTGTCCCAAAGCTATCACTTTCTCAAGCTATATCAAAATTATTATATATCATATATCATATATCATATCATACTACTTAAAGTGTGACTTAAGGAAAAAATCATTTTTGGACGATTTTATCCTTAAGCCATATGCTAAATTACAAACATGTCATCTATTGGAATAAAAAAAAAATGCAAATAAGGTAGAAGATATTTATAATATCATTTAGATTTTCATCCATAGAAGATAAAATATTTTTATCAAAAACTCATAGATTTTATGACTAAGTTATAAGATAAGATATTTCAATAATCAAATGAAGATATTTACGATATCATTTAAATTTTCATCATCTTTATAACGTAGGAAATGAGATATTTTTACCAAATCTCATAGATTTTATTTTACATTTTATATTCTAATTATTCTAATTAAAATAATAAATTGAATATTCCAATCCTATAAATAGTTATCATTTTTTTTAAAAGAACACTTTCTGTTTGCTTGAATTTACTTTTCTTTATTTTTTTTTGTTTTAGTTATCTTATTTTTGTTGGATTATTTACCTTAACTTTCATCTAATTTTTCTTTTGTTGCAATAATTTTTGTAGGAATCTTTTTTGTATAATTGTTGCCTTTAAAAAAAGGACTTGAAGATTTGGAAAAAAAAAGTGTGAAGAATGATAAGATTATCATCTAAGGTTAAAGTGCATGAATTCTTCAGTTTCAAAAATTTGATAACAATGATTTCCTACTATATATATATATATATGAGTAATTGTGCTAGATATTCAATTTTGAAACTTATTTACAAAACTATTCAAATCTCAAACTAATTGCAAATCTATTTATTCCTATTTAAATTACAAAAAATATTTTTAATCAATGGTAATTATACCCTCCACCCTCCAGAACTTGAATATTTATAATTTCTTTTAATTATTATTCAAAATTGATTGCAAATCTTCAATATTTCCATTTTTAATTCTCCTTAAATATGATACAAATGAAACTTGATATATATACACCCTTAAAATTGATTGCCAATTAAATTCTAAACATTTCCATTTTCAAAATCACTTCCCTTCTTTAATGTTTAAAATTGTTGATGGTTATATATTTTGTTAACAAATGAAAGAAAAACTTCCATATTTTTATTTCCTTATTTTTCTCTCCACTCAATTCATATTTTACAAAAACTTTACCGTCCAACTGGATCTAATCTTCTCATAGTGTATTATACCTGATTATTGTATCGCCATCGAAAATCAATTACGAAGTCAACGAACGTCGAGCTTTGATTATCTTCTTAATTCTCGCACAAGTAGTTGATGATGACACCTACAATAAAGAAACCATAATTTTAAACTAAAACTCTAAGTTTCATATCGTATTATGAGAATATAATGCAATATTATATCATACCGTATTATGTATATAATAATATAATACCCACATCCTTCAATATTAATATTGTATTATTATTTTTTATATAGAAAAATAGTGTATTATTATAATATTCATAGTGTAAACAGTAATATATTGTATAATATATTGTAATACTCATAGCATATTATATTATAATATTATTCTAAATATGCTATAATATACTATGACGTACATGAAAGAAACG
Source organism: Sicyos edulis (assembly GCA_036507275.1). Lineage (NCBI taxonomy): Eukaryota > Viridiplantae > Streptophyta > Magnoliopsida > Cucurbitales > Cucurbitaceae > Sicyos > Sicyos edulis. Next base: position 47,401,776 of record CM071849.1, on the reverse strand, counting down.
ATTGTGAGAATACGATTGATGTTTTTTTGCACTTCAAAATTGAAGCTTCCTTCGTTGGTGTCCATGGAGGGAAGGGGTGAGAAGATGAAGGGGAGGAAAGTTCATAAACCGGCATTTTAGGAGATTGTTTGGATGAATGAAATTTCATTTATTTTATATTTTTTATCTTGTATTTAATGATGGAGGGTATTAATGTCTTTTACTAATTAATGTTTTTCCTATAATTTAAATGTTTGAATATATTTGCTAATAGTTTAAAACTTGGCTATCATCATAATTAGTTTCTTAATTTTGGTTAATCTTGCAAAGCTCTCTATATATATAATAGTTCTCTATATTTTGTTTACAAACACATTTGAAACTTTCTTTTTGCTTGAGGTTACTTTTCTTGGTTTCTTTTGTTTTATAATAAAAAATTTAGTTATCTTATTTTTGTTGGATTATTTACCTTAACTTTCATCTAACTTTTCTTTGTTGCAATAATTTTTATAGGGATATTTTGTTGCTTAATCAGACTTGGAGATGTGATTTTTTTTTTGTTGAAAAATGATAAAATCATCATTTGAGGTTAAAGGTAAGTTCATAGACGTGTACTAATAAATATATTTAGCTTATTTATATTTATGCTTATAATTATGATATAACTCTTATAAATTTTATAATTCAAAAGTAATTAATCTATTTTTTTTTTTGGAAAAAGAAGAGTAATTAATCTATTAATATATAAATTGAGAAATAAACTAAAGAGCGATCGATTTTTAAAAATCCAAGATAAAATTTAATTTTAATGAGATAAATTTTATTAAGTTTTTTAAAAAAATAATAACGATCTATTATTTTTTAAGCTCAAAATAAAATATTAACTTTTTTTTAAAATAAATGTGAATTTTAATAAATTTAACTATAAAAAATGGTCATAAAATTCAATATTAAATTGAAATTATTATTTAATAATTTAAATTTAGTACAAAAGTGTAAGAAACAGTTTATAATTATAATTATATATATTTATATAATTTATTATTTAAAAATTATTACGTTGAACGCAGTGTTAAAATTCTAGTAATTTTCAAGTGTAAGTTATTTTTTGTAATTTTAAATTGTATTTTAAAATCTAAGACCTAATTCAAGTTATTTCTACCAATGTATAAAATCTTAAATAAAAATACTTAATAGTTGAATTAAAATATTCATTTTCAATGTAAGATTCCAACTGTTTTTCCTTATTATTTGTTTTATAAAAGCAACATTATAGAACACACACAAAAATGAATTGGTAGGAAGTTTGAAATATTAAAATAAATGGAAGTAAAAATGAAATAAAATCATTTATATGGAGGTTGTGTATTTGTAACATGAGAAAAATGTTTTAGTTAAACAAATATTGACTTTTATATTAGTAATATAAATAAAAGTATAAGTATGTCAAATATTTGAAATTAATACTTAAAATAATGGTTTTTGTGTATAATTGATTAGAGTAGGAAGATTTGAAGCTCTAACTTCAAATGAGAAGAAGTATAATATTTGAAATATGCTAACTTGTAAAAAAAATTAAAATTTCTATTTTAAAATAAATGAAACATATACATTGTATACTACCAAATATTTGTGATGATACAGATTTAACAAAAAAAAAAAAAAAGTGTACGTAATGTTACAGGAATATTAGCATAAGTAATGCGATTCATTAATTACTTGATATATGCATGAATAATATTACCACATTTTAGCATAATTGTAATGTGATTGCCTTATATGCAAGGATATGATGGATTCATATAACACACGAAATTCTCCTATAAATATAGACCAAATTATTTTTCACTTGCACCCTACATTTCAACCAATTATAATTTAATTTACAGAACAAAATCAAGATCGATGGCTAAAGTTGGAGCAACTTTCACATGGATTCTCATTACCTTCCTTGTCTTATATTCAGGTCCAACTTTAGCACGAGTTTCTTTGAATCTTTTTAATTGTTTACGAGGTTACGAATTTGATTCCCGTTTCCACTCTTAATTGTTGTCGAATTAAAAAGAAGAAAAAAGGTCGTGAGTTTGAATTTAGAGCATCGAGACCCGAATTAGAGTGTGTGTTTTTGTTTCTACAGGAAGTTTGAATACAATCAATGGTCAAGTATGCTGCAAAGACCACAGGTTGAGGAGTTGCAAAGCAGGAGTGGATGATATATTGGATGGAAAGTGTTGGAATCACTGCATTACGGAATGTGGAAACGGAGGAAAATGCAAGCCAAACGGCGTTTGTCATTGCCCTTGTTAATTAATCTTAATTCCAACTATATTTTTCGCTTTCTTTCCCTCACCCCTTTGATTATTTATCATTGTAATAACAAAGAAAGCATCAATAATATCTACCTTCTTATGTTCTCACTTTTCCATCTCTATATTTCTATTCAACCTCAAATCGTGGTGTTAAACTCAATTATAATCCAAAAAAGAAAACAACACATCACCAATCTTTTCAATTTTTAAAATGCCATGATAGTGTGATTAAGAAATGTCAGCCAATTACAAGTTGTCCCGTCATTATCTCAAATTTAATGGTGAAATTAAATTAAATTTTTAGACAATATTAATCAAAATTAGATTGAATCAAAATTGGTCTATCTTGAATTTGGATAAAAATAAAACTAGACAAAGTGAACGAAACCATGAAGTTCAAACCCAACCCATAAAGGCCCCAGCCCATGGTCCACGGGGACTCTATAAATATAGAGGTGTTCTCTTCATTTCAAAGGAAAAAGGAAGAGATTTAGAACTCTAGAAAAGGAATTTGCATAAACTGATGTCTCTCCAAAGTTTTTCGAAGTCCAAAATCACGAAGAACAAGCATCTTGTTCTTCAAATCAACAATATATATTCAGAGAGAATGAATTAGAGGTCGAACCACTTTCGCAAAAATCATCTCCAAATTCAAGTTCAAATCCACGAAATGAACAAATAAGACTAAATTAGTATATCTTATCATTATTTTTTCTAATAGGAAATTTTATTAATATGTTTTGTTAATATTTAAAATAAAATCTGATTTTAACATTTTAACAAAATACTATAACATTTAATACGATAAAAAAAAATCTGTAAGATTTAAAATCTAACTTTTGTTTATACATACACATATATATATATATATATATATATATATATTTTTAATGGAAATTTAGAGTATACAGAAAATAAAGACTACGCTTTTGAATTTACTTAGTCTTTTTTAAATGAAAAATACTATAACTTTTTTTAATTTAAATGAAAAATTGCAGTAGACAACGCTAAATTGCAAATATACATAGTCTTTTTCTCATTAGCAAAACTACATTTTCTTAATTGAATTTAATTAATTATACTTTTTTAAGGACTAATTTTCCTTTAATGAATATAAAGATTTTATTTTATTTTTTAATTTTCATAATTGGATCTTATTTTATCTATTTTATATTTTATTTGAAATTAAATCATTATTTATATAAAATCTTTCCAAATAGGTTTAAAATTTGGTTGCTTGATTAATCAGAAAACTAGCCATAAATTGCCGCTCCGATTGTTTACAAAAATACCTTTTTTTTCATCCGAGGTAGCGGTCATTTCTTCGATATTTCGACTGTTTTTTTTAATATAAAAAATTTACAATTAATTTGCTCTTTTTTTTTTTGAATAAATTACTTTCTTCTTTCAATTCCATTTAAAAAACTTAATATTGATGATAGGAATGTTTTTGTATACTTGAGATTCTCAAGAACGACCCTGTGACTTATTTTATGGTTATGTTTTTTTTTAGAATTCAATATTTGAGAGTGATTTGAATCTATGACTCAAGGTTACTAGGTGTATACTGATGCCATTTGAACTATTATTCGTATTTGCGTATTTTTTGTTTATGTTGTTATAACATACAATGTATTTTTATTAGTGTTGTTTTTAGTATATTTACAACCTATTTATGATAATTTCTTTTAATCTTAAAATACATTGTATTTGTTGCAATGTTGTTTTCAATATAAATGCCATTTATGTATTATTTTTATAGAAAAAATGTGCCGGATAGATTCTTCCCATAAAATATTTACAAAAGTTTGATAAATTTTAAAGTATTGACTAAAAATGTAATTTTCAATTTTTTCAGATAATTTTCAATTATTATTCATGGACATGTGAGAGCTCGACCAATTATTTGGACGTGTCAATTTTTAGAAGTGAATTATATTGATGAGAAATTATATTTGTAGATGGATAAATTGAGTTTCATGTTAAAATAAGATTTGAGGCATATATGTGTTGATTATGTTCTTTTCTTCGTAAAACTTATGGGCGTAAAAATTTGAATAACAATTCAACACCACGTCATTAATTCAATTTTGAAAATTGATATTTGATTCTCATTTATTTAAGAGCAATTGTACCTTCTAATTTGAATTCATGAAATCAAATATTTCATAAATGAAGTACAAAAGACCATATCATTAATACATAAATAACTTTTTTTTATTAGTACAAATTAAAGAGGCGAAATCACAAACCCTACAAGCAAAAGATAAAACTACTCTTAAATAAATGAGAGCCAAATATCGATTCTCAGGATAGAACCCGTGATCGTAATGTTAAACTCGATTACTACCAAACAATGAAACTATTAGGTTATCAACCACAACACACAAATAACTGGGCAAATTGAAATAAGGACGAAAGTCATTCTTATCCATCTTATGGTGACACATTTTTTTTTCTTCTTTATCTATATTTTTCTAAACCAAAATATGAATAAATAAATAAGAATCTATTTGGGATCAATAAATAAGACAAGCATAGGTTCTTTCGTTTATGAGAAAATAATAATAATAACAATAATTTACATCTATTTGCTGAAGAATTCATTTTTCGAGGGTTGGAAATGTCATGCCAAAACCATCTCTATGACAACATCTTCCTGATAAATTAGAAGAACAAAAGATCTTATATTGTCTCCAAGTATATTTTTCTTCCATTTCTCATATTGTACAAATCAAGAGAATGCCACATTTTCTTTTACAACAAATACAACTTTATGTGTAGATTGGTAATACCTTTGTCCTCTGGCTTAATTTGTCTCCATGGTTCTTTTAATGCGTAACTGTTCACACGGAGAGAAATTCATTACACAAAATAACAAGTAGGCTGTGTGGTAAAAGAAGTTGATAGAGTGATTAGCATTACCTTCTCTTTGTTGGGAAGAAAGTCTTTCATTTTCGAACGCCTTTCGATAGCTACGAATTATCATAGAAACAAGACCTGATTCATCCCGGTAGTTATGGTTATGGCATGAGAAAAAGTTTGAGCTTTTATTCTCAGTCATATTGTTTTCGTTCTTTTGGGTGGGGAGGAAATTTGGAAGTTCAACCATGAAATCTTCTTATCTATTTTCACCCGAAAGGTCGTCAAGCGTACTCAAGTCGATAGCATTTTGAGTTGTATGATCAGTGGAGTGAGAACCATCAACAATACCAGATTCAAATCTTTGGCGTCTTAGCACTATATCTTCAACCTTGTTCTCAAACTCTACATCTGTGCAAGCTAACATGGAACGTAAGTTGAAATTTATACGATTCTCAACTAGAACTTGATGCCTAGGAATGATGCGCCCCTCTAGAGAATAGCTGAAAAATCTGTATATAAATATAATAACATCAAATGAATAATGATCAAGATTTATGAGCCAAAGGGTTTTTTCGAATTGATCCTTTGCTTCAGGATTTCTAGCAGAGTTTTACTTCAATTCAGTTGAAAATCACCTAAACTATTTTCGAACTAAACTTATGAGAAGTTAACATATGCATAAGCTGATTCTTACCTTGGGAAATCTATAAGATCTTGAAGAGGGCGAACCATGGTTCTCCGTAAGTATTGATACTTTGGTCGAAGAACGTCAATGTTGTATCGGAGCAGCATAGGAAAATCAGCAATCATTTCTCCTAGAATCCGGGTATATATGCCGAGCGACAAGAAATACTTTAGATTGACCTCAAGCTTATGTACAATGCTATAACCAAAAAGTTCTGGTCCCAAAGCTATCACTTTCCCAATGTCTTTCTCCCTGACTCCTGCTTTTGTCATCAAGAATATGACCTGCATGGTTTTGCAGTTAAGGCTGTTGAGCACATCATAATGAATCATTTTTATCTGCTCTTATCTTACATTAACATAGGAGTAATGAGTTCTTGGAAAGGAGAAACCATGAAACATTCAACTTATTTGAGAAGAGACAATGACGTTTTTGTCCCCGATGATTTGATGATATGAGAAATGGGGGAAAATGAATATGATCGACCAACCAATAGATTTAGTATTTTGAAGTAGGACAAAGGATGCCTATCTCTAACATTCTATCCAAATTCCGAGTACGCATGTAGATAACATAGAAACTCATTCGTTTTTTTCTTTTTAGATATCTATAAGAGTTTGGACTAGTTTATTTATGCACATCTCGACTATTCACAGTTGACAGTACAAACACATAACCTTGTTACATTTGGTTTGTAGAATATGAATTCTCAGTAGGCGGCCGCTACGACTTGAATCTATTTTTCTCCATGCTCTTTACTATTTACCTTTAACAAACTCCTTATACAATGACCAACATACCCCTAATATCCTAACAATATTCCTAAGATTTACCCTGACAGCATTACTAACAGTAATTTGCCATATGGTGTGCCATTTGCCGGAATGAATCTGAAACATTATCTCATCTATTTAGCACTTGTACCCATGCAACATTGTTTTGGAACTATATCAGGCCGACCCACAACCATTATTGTCATCTGTTATGCTTGGACATCCATTCAAGAAGAAGAAGAAATTATTATGGGAGCACTTTATCGGGGCTTATTGTTGGAATTTATGATTGGAGAGAAACATGAGGGTTTTCCAAGACAAAAGTTCATCTTTTGATAGTTTTTTGGACACCATTACTTTTTCATGTTATATCTTGGTGTAAACTTAATCCTCTCTTTAATTCTTATACTTTTGAAACACTACTTAATTATTGGAGATCGTTTGACTGATCTCTAATAATTTATATAGCCCTATATTGTAATTTCATGCATTAATGAAATTGTTTCTTATCCAAAAAAAACAGTAATTTGTCTTCTGAAAAAGAAAACAGAATGTATAGCCTGATGCACACACAGCATAAAGAGACCACAGAGATAAATTCCTAAAGTCTCTATATGGGGGTGATTTCTTGGGATTACATTAAACAAATAAATAATCTGAACTATAGATATAAAGACAGGGTTATAGAGGATGATGAACTTACAACAGGACGGATTTTTTTGTAGAGGCTAAATGTCAATAGTGATGGAAATTTCACAAGCATGTTGCCAATCCCGGCATCTTGGACTCCCATGTCTTTGAAGAATTGCACCTTCATCACACCAAAAAAAAAGGAAACCTTATCATAGATATTCATTACTAAGGCATGGCAGAATCATACACAACCCATATCTTGCTAGATAATCTTCATTAATTTTGACATGAAAGTTTGAAGCCAATTCTCCATGAGACATGAAAGACATACCTTTGGCACAATGACTGTTTCCAGATCAAGGCAGAAAACCACAGGCTTGATTGTAAGCATCCTCCTCAAACCATCTTTGGAAATTCCAAGGTAGTAAAAGTACTTAACAAGAGGCTTCCATTTATCCTCAATGCTACAATTCATCAATTGTGGCTTGTATGCTAGTAATTGCCCTACATCCTCACTCTCGAGGCCGAACTCCTTTAAATAGTTGACCTGGACAGATAAGATGAGCAGCACTCATAGTTAGCAACCACCCGGACAAATAAGCGATTCACATAGCATATCATTTTCTTAGAAAATGTAAACCATAAGGTTCACTTCCTCTGCTTTGAATGGTATCCGGCAAGAATGGTTCAAGGAAAGTGAGATTAAGATGCTGCTACATCTAGAAATCCCTTAATTATTCATCATGAAAACTTCGCATACAATGCTATACATTTTACATAAATTAGACACCATGGACATGCTATGTCAAAAGAACTAACATTTATCTATTTTTTGTTTTTTTGATATCTGCGAGTGTCTAGATTAGCTTATGCACATCTAGACTAATTCACGAGACAACCGTCTGACTCTACAATATTAATTGTCAAGAAAACCCATAAGAAATGAATTCTAGGTAAGTGGCCACCACAGTCTGAAGTTTTTAACTAATAACCTCTTAATTCTTCAAGGTGCATTTGACAATTGGGCCAACCCATGACAGTTAATAACATTTATCTATCGGTGCATTTCATTAACAATGCAAATGACAATAGAAAAAGACATTGTCCAAAGTTCAAGAACACAATTGAATTTTTTTTTAAATTCAAGGAATTAAACTTATAATGTAACCACGAAACGACAGAAGAAACATACCTTTAGGTTCATATCTTCAACAATGTAGTGACCAAGCACCTTGGGGAAATCAAAAACCATTGTTCCAAAATCTTTTTCATTCATACCCATATTCAAGAAGAACTCCACACGAGTTTTCAGTTCTTCCATGCTGTAAGACAACAAGTGAGGACATCGACTCATGACAAAGCCCATCCAAGCCATTCTAACCCCATTACTCTCCAAGTAGTTCACAATCTCATCTAATTCCTCACTGCGGCGTTCCAATACGTTCGGTCCAGCTTTCGTGAGTGTAAGTCCAAGAAATCCCCCTTTCACACCAGTTCCTTTCAGCCATTCCACTAGGCGTCTAATGGATTCAAGCTTTCCTCCTGACATGCAGATGAGCTTCCCTATCTGTGGATATGACAACGAGTTATGCTTCAACCACCTGTGAGATGACGGGTGAGTTTGGCATGGTGAAAACTGCTTCTAGCCAATTAAAAAAACCTATCGAAATGTAGCTACTTGATTCTGATAACTTCATGCTTTCTCTCTTGAGAGTTTTTCTAGGGTCCGGTGATATATACTTTCAGAATACTTGAGTTGCACGTAAAGTTGACTTGGACTCTCACATATATAAAACTCCTATCATAATGCAGTTATTTGTGGTACTTTTTTCTGACAGTTTTTTTTTAAATATCCATAAGTGTTTCGATCGTCATACATGCAACTCATCTATTCCCACTTGAAAATATGAGGCTTAACCCTACAACATTGGAATGTCAAGTAGATTGGTAGAATTATTTGATAGGTGGTTACTATGGATTGAATCAATCGCATGACCACTCACCACTCGGTACAGACTGGGCTACCATGTCAAATTCACAAAACCAAATCTAAAACTGATTAGAATTCAGGGAAAAACTCTCAAGAGAGAAAGCATGAAACAAGTTTGAACTGTTTTGGGGTTATTCAACTATGAATCCCTTTTTTAATTCTTCCAACAAAACATAAAATAAACAAAACCCAGATAACTTTTTGCTCCCATCTCACCAACCTGATAAGTGGCACAACATTCAAATCATCAATGACGGTCTTGGCACGAACATTAAACGACAAATGAGCAAATTCCGGCGACTGCTTCATGGACGCAGCTCGAATCATCACAAAATCAAAGAAATCAGACAGCCAACCAATCAAATTAGTAGTGTAAGTGATTCCAAATTTCCCCTTTCTCATCGCCTCCTTAAAGATCTCGGCGGTCACCTTCCGGCGAATCTCGAGAGCCCTTCTGATCAAATTCCGATCATCTTCGCCGTAAATCTCACTCCCTTCATCTCGAAACAGAGACTGCAGGGGAGGCAGAGAAGAACCCACATCGGAATCAACACCAATCGAACCGGGAAATTGAGGGGTTCGTTTTTTCACAAGAGAGAGTTCAAGAAGCTTCACTTTCTCGTGTTGGGGCAAATGGGGTTTTTCTAGGGTTAGTGGAATTGGGGATTCGCCGGAAGATAAGAGGTACTGGTTGAGAAGGGCGGCGGATTTGGCGTTGTGTTTGCGGGGTTGCGATTGGAGATGATCGGAGTGGGCGGTGGTGGATGGTTTTTCGGCCGGATTGTTGCGGCGGAGATCGGCGGTGGTGACGGTGGCGGTGGGTTTGTGGTTGGAAGGGAAGTGGAAGACATTGTAGAGAGGATTTGGGTTTGAGTATAAAGATGAAGAAGAAGATAACATTATGTTTTTGCTCACAAATGAGCCTATGAATAAATTATATACTATTACAAAATTTCTGATTTGTTTCAGAAAAATACCTGTATTTTTAGTTGTGAAGTTATTTCTGAACTCCAAACTTTCGAGGCTGTTTTTTTAAATTAAAAGTTTTACTGGGGGCTTTGTTTAGGTTTGGATGTGGAGTTAATTTGAGAAATTATTTTCAGTGGTTGAAAATTGATAGTTTAATCAAAAAAATTATTTGAATGTGATTCTTTTTTAGAAAAGTTGGGGTAAAAAACTTGTATAGATATAAATTTAAAATGAGTAGTTATTTTGAATAGTGAATAAAAAAATAATTAGAAATGAGTAGTGAAAAATGAGTTATTTTTCATTAAAAAAAAAGAGTTATTTTGAATGATTAGAAATGAATGGTTAAAAATGATTGAGTAGTTACAAATAAATAGTTAAAAATAAAGAGTAATTTTTAATAATAAAAATAAGAAGTTATATTGAGAAGTTACGAAAACTAATTTGGAAGTAGGATTTCAAAGAGAAATTACTAAATTTTCAATTTAAATCATTCTGACAAACAAACACCCCATTAGGGGTGGCTTTGAATGGAAGCAGATCTCTATTCATGTATGAGTAACAAGAAGATTTGAATAAAAGTAGATGTGTCATGGGTAAATGCAGTAGAAACCTTTTTTTTAATTATTTTTTTAAGCCCTATTTCTATATAAGAAATCACAATAAAATTATATAATTTGATTGAATTAGTTATAACTACTTGACCACATTTTCCGTAGAGAGAACCAAATTGATAATGCTAGTAGATACAAAAGGTGCTTTGAAATACAATTGCTTGTTGAAACAAAAGACTTTGAAAGGTTGATATTAATATGGTATTCTGTAAACTTGGTTAGAAGTAAACAACTTCAAATAAAAAAGAAAATTTTAATTTGAAGAGTAGGTTTACCATAACTTCTTATATCCTTATTGTCTTGTTTTACAAATTAGAGCATTTGTTACAGTAAAAGAAAATGTAAAAATACTTGTTGAGAGTGGGATTTGAACCCACGCCCTTTCGGACCAGAACCTTAATCTGGCGCCTTAGACCAACTCGGCCATCTCAACATGTTGATATTAAAATGACAAATGTAATTATAATTGTGTATTGATTTTTTTAACAAAGACACTTACTCGAAAGCAATTAAAATGCTACTTTAAAGAGATGAATGAGGCTTAACTCTATCATTGAAGAAAAAATCAAATGGAATTGAAGTAAGTTCAAAAGAGAAATATGGCTTCAATGGTGAAAAGAAAACTTACAATTTACATTCCCAAAAGCTACATGAAACAATGATAAATTACAGAAAAAATGCAGCTTGTTCACACCAGAAAACAAGCCCTCAAATGAGCTCTCCCTCTCTCATTTGCTCCAAAACCAAGTTCAAATGAGCTCAACAATGTGAAAGTGTGTTGTGTTATTAACAAAGAATCAAAGATCAAACCAATTTCTTTCTGCTACTCATTCTCTAATCTTTCAATCTCTTGCACGTCAGACGGTTCCGGGAATATCTCCTTCGAATGCTGTCGACGAGATGACGAATGTTCACCACCGCCATTATGACCACTTCCTTGTGAACCCATCGTTCCTGACCTTTTGAAACTACTTCCGCCTGCTTTTGACAAGGAGGCTGAAGGAATAACCGTTAGATCTGTAAGACTTTGACGCCAGCTACCGAACAAAGCAGCATTCCAAGAACTTCCAATGGAAGTCGATCGAAACCGTCCTGAGCCTGGATTCTCTTCCCTTACTACCTTCAAGGGGTTTTCCAAAGCCTTGAGGATGTATTTCATCAACGGCCGCCTAGAAGGTCTCGGATTGAGACAGGACTTGGCAACAACAGCCACAGCCCATACTTCTTCCAGCAGATCTTCGTCTACGATCAAGGATGGATCTAGGATCTTCGTCACGAGTTCCTTGTTGTTTATGCTGATGCAGGGTAAGGTATGATCTAACCATTCTCTGATCTCGGCATCGGGAGCGGCGCTAATCCCGAGCTTTCCTGTAACAAGTTCGAGCAACACCTTTCCAAAGCAGTAAACATCATAGGTACATGCTGCTGTTTGTAAACCTGGTTGTTAAAAAGGATGAATTTTAGTATAACCTTTCAGATAATTTTATGCTCCCAGAAAGTGAGTAAAATCAAAGCCCGACATTCAAATACTGAAACAGTCCAACTTTTGATTATTTTTCCGGCCAGGTAATAGTTTGAACAAAGAAAAGCTCAGTAAAGTTAAGACTATAATATTATAAAACATTCATTTAAGTTATTGAGAACATTCAAATTACTACCTTTTAGGTTGAATATTTTGACTCATTCTCAATTAGGAATGGTCTTTCACTAATGATCAATATACCACCTAAACAACAGTAATTCTCGAATATTTACGCCATAGGCAACCGATACATACATCAAAGAGCTCAGATCAACAAAGTCCATATCGGTTCAACTATCGTCATTAATTCTCGAACTTGACCCTTTATCTTAGGTAAAGAAATAGGTATCTAGACCAAAGATTGCAACCAGATAGCTAAGCTTGAATTATAGATTTAAGGATGTGTATTTTCATGCCATTGAGAATGAATCAAGATTTCCTTTCTAATGTAACTTGAATCATGAATTGGTGAGCAAAAAACAGATATAAAGACGAAAAACCAACTCTTTTTCTTCGTACCTAAAGAGCCTTGTTCGGATGACCTGCAAACATCATTGGAGAAGATTATTATCAGAAAATTGTATAAGAACATTATTACACACTAATCAAATCTAAGCAAAGTGAGGCAGCAACGGAACTCATTTATACGAAAGGCAACATAAACACAAATAAAGCATAAAAACGGTAAAGAAAAAAAGATTCATCTGTTGAAAAGTGTACTTACTGTGGCAATCTCAGAAGTTTTGTAATCCTGCTTGGTTGGCCTTCCCCTTCTTGGCCACAGACGTCGCTCAAGCTTCCGAGCCGCACTTCAAATTTATCATCAAGAAGTATGCTACTTGCTTGAACATCTCTTCACCACCAAATGTAAGCAATGTTAATATTTTTATTGTTAGGATGCACATTTAGCAGGGAAATCCATACATATTCTTTTATGACTAGGCATTGAAGCGTCTTAACTCTTGCATTAGCCATTATGTTTGGAATCGAAGCTTTGCCCCACTACATACTTGAGGCAGCTGCACTCGTCCCAAAGTTTAGAAAATAATTGGGACTTTACAATTAAACTCACCCGTGGATTTCAAACTTAAGACTTCCAAGAGAGCATACCTTGAAAACGTCCACTCCACTAATTTTTAGAGTTAAAGACAACAAGAGTTTTAAATTACCGAGTTATTCACTTAGGACTTAAGTTAACCACTAAGATCGCGTAAGGAGTCACTAGGCAACCAAATATGATAGTGAGAAATCGAATTAATGCTAATGACAAATGCAAGACGATGAAACAATTTGTGGAGAACACAAACAACAATAATTATACAAAAAGAGAAAGCTAAGAGAACGGTGAAGGCAGAAGAAAAAGAAAAAATTTGTAGTACCTATGCACAAGAGGTGGAGAACAATCATGATGCAGAAAAGAAAGACCCTCAGCAGCTCCTAATGCAATTTTTAATCTTGTAATCCAATCCAATGACTGCAAACAGTCATCATCTGTCTTAACTTTCTTGAATAAGGAAGATGACAAGTCACCATTTGGCAGATATTTGTACACCAAGAACTTCTCATCTTCATTCTCCAAGCAGTGACCAATAAAGGGAACCAATCTTACATTTACAACCTTGCTAAAGAATTCAAGCTCCACCAAATAAGAGTCGTTTTTAATTATGCGCAAATCGACCTGTTTGATCACGACACGGATCCCGTTTTGCAATACACCATGGAAGAGATCCCCTGAATGGCCATGTTTGAGAAGGTTCAAATCGCTAAAATCGTTAGTTGCTAGAAGCAACTGCTGATACTTGAATGTTTCTCCTAAACTTGAAAAGTCAATCAACAATACGGGAGGGGGTTCAGCAGCGTTCCCGGATGGAACTGGCCCGGTAACACCGACTCCTCTTTGATTAGTAGTGCCTCTCTTCCTCCTCCACAGGAATATAAATATCAGCAATACTATTAGGATCAAGATCAGAACACTTCCACCAATAACAAAGCCCAAAATAATAGCATTTCTATTGCTCTTTTTTGATGCTTCTGCTAGTGGAGGTTGCATAAGCTTTGGGAGACCAAAATTATCGAAAGTGAGCCCCCTTGCTGAATAGAATGATGTACATGCAGCTAACATCCTCTGTCGAGACACATTTTGGAGGCAGTTACTCACGAAAGATATGTTGGCAGGTAGATATTCAGAAACTTTGCCTTCAAAGTAATTTCCCGACAGATCAACAACACTGAAGCGTCTCAATATCGGTGTTAGGCTCCCATATAATGTATTCTGAGATACATTCAGTACAGCACCGGTAATATTCAAACTTGAGCTAGAATTAGGTAGCAACCCTGTGAAATTATTCCCAGAAACATCAAGTTGCAATCCAGGCATTGACCACAACACATCAGGGATTGAGCCACTAAAGTTATTATCTTTCAAACCCAAGAATTGCAACTGTGTTAAAGTTTGGAACAAATTATCAGTCAAGAAACCAACAAACGAATTGCTCTCGAGTATCATACTTTGCAAGCTCGTTAATCCTCTTAAATCCAAAGGCAATGGTCCAGATAAAGAATTGACACTCAGGTCAAGGTCAAGTAAACTAGCGAGCCCTCCAAATTGAGGAGGTATTGAAGAAGATAACATGTTTCTCGAAAGATTTAGATACCGAAGCTTCAATAGGCTCCCAATGCCTGGAGGGATTGACCAAGCTAAGTAATTAGACGAAAGGTCAAGTCGAGAAAGATTACCAAGAGATGCAAGCGATGACGGAATTATTCCCGTGAGTGTATTACGAGACAAATCAAGCCATGAAAGGCTCAATAACTGGCCAAAAGTAGAAGGTATTGTCCCTGTAAGATTGTTATCAGACAGATAAAGATCAGTCAGGTTGCTCAAACTCCCAAAACTAAATGGAATAGAACCAGATACAAAACAAGATCGCAGATCAAGAACACGCAGAGAGCCAAGACGCTGCCCAAACCACTCGGGAATGAAACCGAGAAGAACGAAGCTAGATGCATTAAAGGACTGCAAAAAGGTCAAATTGGCCATGGCTTCAACAGAAAATTCAGGGTTTTTCTTACCAATTCTTGTCCTTCTAAATCCAGCAATATTGATCTCAGTTACCCTACCATTCTGACACTTAATACCCTGCCATCCCAAGCAAGGGTCGACCTTTATGGGCCACTCCTTACTTCTCAAACCCAACGACGATCGAAGCTCAAGTAACGCAACTCGATCGGCCAGCGATGAACTCAGTGAATCTTGCTGTTGAAATGTGGGCTCAAAGAGTAGCAATAACAACAACAACCAGAATGCAAAGTGTATCATAAGTAGCTTATAAACCATGGTTCATAAACAGATAGCTATAACTAAAAACCTACAGCTTCCCATCTCTCTATCTCACCCTAGTCTATTTACATAGATACCTACTCTACTTTCACCACAATCAAATAGCACAAAATTACAATAGCCCAATTCCCAATTTTGCATAATCTTCTTCCCCTGTTCCTAAAAACCCCAAAAACACAAACTCTTACCTCCTTTCTTCTTCCATTTCTTCTTCAAATCCTAGGTTCTTCACTTCCTCAGATTTACAGAAAAAGGGTATGAACAAAAACCAAACCCCACCAAAAAAAACCCCAAATAATAAGAAAAAAGACAGAAATATAATAATTTAAGAGAGATAAACAGAGAAGAATTAGTCAAATAAGAGAGTGGACTATCACTTTCTATCCTTTTTCAATCCAACCCTTTTTTCCCAACTGCCAAGCCGGAAAGTTAGAATGAAGAAACCTTGAAGGGGGCTTTGATTTCTGACAGTTTCCACAAGGCGATGTTGAAAGCGACTTTTGAAGCTGCCACCGCCGCCATCCGACGTCCACGGAGGATTGCAGCCGGAAACTGCGGTGGCTGGGAAACGCCGGCACCGGAATTTGAAAGCAAAGGTTCAAACTTATCCGGCCGGTAAAGTGAAGTGAAGATTTTGAGAGAAACGGCGGCCGTTCGCGTACGAGAAGGGGGAAAAACAGGGAATTTTGGATTTTTGAAGTGCTGTTTTTATGTTTTATGAGTTTTCTTTTTCTCTTTTGTTTTGTATTGTTTTGTTTTTTTTTTTTTTGCAGTTTGTGTTTTTTTTATGTCGTTGTCGAATTGAAGGCAGTGACGAAAAAAAGTGAGAAAAAAGACACTGTTTTTTTAAAGAAAAAAGACACTGTTTTTTAAAAGAAGAAAAAAGCATTAAATTAAGAACCTTTGCCCTTATTGTTTGGGTTTGGTGAAAATAAAAAATAAAACTAACAAACCACAACATTTTTTATATATATTGTTTTGAGAGATTAATGAAGAATTGCCAATATAACTTGGTTTAATATAACTTGATGCAAGAGGGTGGAATACATAGAATGATTCTTTTTCAAATAAAAATTTTCAAATCATATTATATATATTTTAAAGTTTATGCTATATTTTTTATTTCCATTTTTATTTCTAAAATTTAAAATTACTTATTTAACTCCTTGATTTGAATTATTATATTTTAGTTCCTAATTTTAACAAAAAAAAAGCCTTTCTTCGTGGTCAACTATTGGCATAACTTTAAATGGGATTTTTGATAAGTGACTTTTGTCCATTTTAAGTTTACAAATATATAATTTTATATTTAGTGACATAACTTAAAAAGAAAACTGTTATTTATATCAAAGACATAACCAACTGATACATGATTTCAAAAAAAAAAAACCAACTAATACACAATTATATACTTATTTACACAGAAGTCTACTTGTTGCGACAACTATGATGAATTTAACCTTAATCACTATCTAATGACTTCAACTTTTTGAATATAACATCTATTACCTTTTCCTTGAAGGATATTTAAATCTATAACCAATAATGATAAATATTTAAATAATTCATAGCACATGATGTTTATAAGTGTGGGTGTACTTTCCAAAAAAAGTCATCTTTTTTACTTTTTATTATAAGATCTTGATTTTACACCTCACTAATTTTAATTTTCAAAGATACAACATTAGCTTTTCTAATTTTTTTTCTTTTAAGAAAAAACAACAAATTTATTGTAGTTGTCAAATTGTGGTGGAAGTTTCTTAATTTTGACACTTGGAGAGAGTTGACTTGTATAACTTGAAAATTTGACCAAAGAAAAATAATAATTAATTTTAGACATTTTGTTGGACTTTTGTACAGTGGTTTAAATGCAATTTGTTTTTGGGAGTCATCTAAAAAGAGAAAGATTTTTTGTTGTTTGGGGCAGAGATAGAAGCCATGTTTCAAGTTATGGCAGAACAGAAAGCAGTTGAAGAAAATGAAAGATATAAATAAAATAAACATAAATGAGTTTTTTTTAATTGAATAAAAAAGTGAAATGTACTGTAAAATTGTAAGTTTGATGTGTAAGAGGAAGGTAGATCTGTTTCATTTCTGGCTTTGACTATAAGATGAAAGACCATTTTCTCCCTCCTTCATATATTATCTTTTAAATTATTCCATAAATAAGAGAAAAAAAAATTCTTTTAAAAGTTAAGTTTCTATACTTTTTACTACAATAAATAGGCAAATAGAATGCTGAGTTTTTTTTTTCTTTTTTGAAAATATAGAATGTTGAGTTATATACGCACTTTACCCTAATCTCAAAAAAAAAAAAAAAAAAAAAAATTTTAACAAAAATTATATCCAAAGAAATAAATTTATAGATATAAGTTATACTATGTTTAATTTTAAAAACAAAAAATTAAATGAAATTTTAGATTATTATTATTATTTTCAGTTAAACTATTTTCTTATTAATTATTGGGCGTTGTTGTTTTATTTTTGTATGAACCCTACTTCTCTTATCTTCATGGAAAAGTATATACCATCAATCATCTCTCCTCTCTTACTTCTTCATGAAGATAGCATATTATAAACTTTTTAATGGCAAGTTGTTTCCTTTAGGGCTTGTTTGGCTAGGGTGGGAAGGGAAAGGAAAGGAAATGAAGGAATGTGAGAGTAAATTGGTGTTTGGTGAGATGAGAAGAAAATTGCTGTGATAGTTAATTGGTGATTGGTGGTATGAGATGAGAATGAATGTTTTTAAAATATATATTTTTTAATATAATATTTATACATGACATTTTTTAATTTATTTATTATCTTTTTTTTTAAATCAATTTATTTGTTATCTTAATAAAATTTAAAATCTAGAATATCAAAATAACCAAATGAATGAAACAAAAACTATTTAAATAATTAAATTTGATAATTGTTACAAAAAAAAGAAATAAATAAATAAAATAAATGGATCAACATAATTTAATGGTAAAAATTAAGTTTAGAAACTCAAATCAAGATAAGTTGCAATTAAAAAACATAAAAATTTATCAAGTTGAATTATTCTAAATAGTTATATATTAGTTTTATATAAATATATATTTATAGTTTTTTAGAAAGGTATGAATTTAGAAAACTTTGATAAATAATCAAATCGGTATTTATTAATATATATTTTTATATAAATAATTTTAAATTCATATATTGTCAATACAAATCAAATATATAAACAATTATAAATATTATTTAAAGAAAAAATATATAAATAAATATATAATATATAAAATAATCATTTAAGTTAAATGGGTAGTTGGTTGATGATATTACCTGTAATTTTTAATTTAAAATTTTTTCCAAGTTTGAGTTTTAATTTTGCATGTCCTTAATTTTGATTATTTGTCTTTGAATAAATACAATAACAAAAATATAAGTAATAAAATAATGAAAGAAATTAAAGAAAGAAAACATTAAATCATAAATTAAAATGATATAAATAAAAAACTCAAATATAAAAAACATGAAATTGGAAACATATAAGGAACAAAAAAACGTATAAAAAAACTAAAAAGCACTGAATTGAAATAAATTAAAAACAGGAGGTAAAAAAAAAAAGTTTGAAAAAGAGACGGAATTTTTTTTAAGAAAAACTGATAAGCACGCTCCGGGAAATCTCAGCCACGTGCCAACTCAGCACTTCCCTACCGATTTGTTTTTTCCCAGCCGGCCAAACAAGAATATATAACTCTATCTCTTCTTTTCCTCCCTCAACCCTGCCCCCCAAACAAGCCCTTAGTAAATTTCTAATGTGATGGAACAATATTCATGCTCTTTCTCTCTCTCTACTATATGTTTCTTTAGATCTACCAATTAAGTATTTTACATATATGTTAGTTGGAAAATATCACTACAACATGACTAATATAACTAAATGGGTCGGTGGCGCGATTGATTTTCTGATTTGGTGTCCTCCTCCAACTTGTACTAAAAAAAAAAAAACATGACTAATATAATATATATATATATACACACATCTACCAAAACTTGATAAGGTTGAATTGTTGATTTCTTTAGCATCCTCAAATATATTAGAATTGATGATCAAATCATTATTTGGATATATGCTAATTTTTGTATAGTTGAGATGGAATCCAAAGCTATTAGCAATACGCTGTTTCTATTTTAGAAAAATCTCTATTTTTTACCCAAAGTTTCAAGTTCATTATTTCTTTTTTACTGATTCATCCCATGATAAAAAAAAAAACAAAGTTATCAAGAGAATAAGTCTGTAATACACATGATTAGAGGGATACATATCAATTATGAACTGTGAAAGATATCTTATACATATGTGATTATTTTCTTAGAAAAAATTGATAATTATTCTCTATATTAACAAAATACATCCATTTTTACGGTGAATTAATCCTATGGCTATGAACTTTAAAATTAAGTTATCTACAAAACATGTGAATGAAAACAAATCATTGGTATGTGAGAACAATAATCTTCATTCTAAAAAAAGCTTAAATACCATTAGAGATCTCCATCTTATCCCACACTAAAAGTGTGTGGAGAGTTGACTATATATTTTTATTATCAAATAGTTTTGAGATGAAAATTTTTAATATTTAATATAGTATCAAAATTACAAAGAGTATAATTTGGCGTAATTAACTTAAGAAATTAATTTGGATTTAATAACTATTTTTCTTTATAAATCGTCTTTATTC
Organism: Sicyos edulis; assembly: GCA_036507275.1. NCBI lineage: Eukaryota > Viridiplantae > Streptophyta > Magnoliopsida > Cucurbitales > Cucurbitaceae > Sicyos > Sicyos edulis. The sequence goes on along the minus strand of CM071849.1, from coordinate 47,381,388 downwards.
TCTTCAAAGATGCACATTGCAAATCATTGAGCACAATAATATTCACATTTTTTTCCTACAAAAAGAAATAATTAAAAAAAAAAAAGTTATCCATATATTGCCTTTATATACATCAATCACATGATAATTATTTATTGTTAGTTATTTATTTAATTATTTTATAAATGCGTGTGATTTTGAAAAGTAGTTGGAAAAGGGACAGCAAAGGATGGAGGGAAAAGAAAAAGAGTACGTGCATTACTCCTCTTTCATGCAACACAGTCTTTTTCTAATATAATTATTATTTTAGGTTAAACTATAAGTTTACCTCTATTTAGAAATGTCCATTTTCCTTGCAGGGACCGGTTAGGCGGGGAACGGGAGGGAAAAATTCCCCGTGGGTTAATAGGGGCCGGGGACGGAGAATGTATTCCCCGTCCCCGATTTCCCGATCCCCGTCCCAATTATTTTATTTTTTTAAAAATATTTTTTCTATACTTTACCTCTTTTATTTCAAATAAAAATATATATTTTTTTATGAAATTATCCATGCATATAAGTATTTTTTTTTAATAATTAACATTATAGTTGAAATTATAAATATTTTCTAAGAAAATCTAATTATTTAAAAGTATTGTCCAAAAAATATATATATAAAATGTAAAAAAAATTGCAAAAATCCCCGCGTAGACCCGAACCCCGCCGGTGCCCCGTCGGGGAATCCCCGCCCCGATCCCCGAAAAAAAAACCGGGGATTTTTCCGGGGACGGAGATTAAATTAAATGGTGGGAACGGAGACGGGGACGGGGAAGCCATTCCCCGGCCCTGCTCCGTGAACATCTCTACCTCTATTATTTGGAAACCAATTATACTTTAATTAATCCAAATAATTGTTAAACTTATATTATAACTTGATAACTTTTGAAAAATTATAGAGGGAGTAGAATCCACATATTATTTTTTATGACCTTAATTAACATATTTCAAACAATCACATTCCAATGAGTTATTGTAATTACTTAAAATAATTACTCAAAATAATAAATCATTTTTAATCACTCATTTGTAACCACTTAAATCATCGTTTCTAATTATTCATGTCTAATCATATATTTTTAACTACTTATTTTTAACCCCTCAAAATAATAACTCATTTTTAACTACATCCAAACAAATTATTCTGTCATTCCTCTACAAAAATCATCTTCCAACAAAGCTATTAACTGGTACTAAAACTCATATTTTTAATTACTCAAAATAATTTCACATTTATAATCACTCAAAATAACTTCTCTACATCCAAACACCTTTTCAAGGGCCTAAATTAGGTTAAAGTCTGTTTCTAATAAAGCTAATAAAAGAAGTGATTTATGTTTTCCAACGGTGATATCAAACTAATATTATATAAAAATAAAATATTCTTACCTTATTATTGTCGTCGTTAAATGTGTATTAAAAAAAGTAATGTAAATTTGGATGTGCTTATTTCTTGGTCCTCACTTAATGTTATGACAAACTTGTTCAATAATACCTAAATTCACCCATACTATAAGGAATATATCAATAACTCGAACTAGCTAGACATGTGTGTGGCACCATAACATACAAGATCGACATGTTCATCAACCCTACCATTTTTTTACTAGGAACAAGTACACACTCCATTAAATTTATAAATTTATGTCTTGTCTTCCATACTATATATATAGTATAGTAATGATCCACAAAATTAAACTTTAGTGATAAAAAAATTGTTACATACCTTACAAATTAACTAAGGTCTAATTGCGTGGATCATATATACAGTATAATCATAGTATATGAATTGTCCTTAAAGCAATTTTAAAGGATGAATGCTACCAACAAACTGAATGAAGACTATTATATGAACTAATTGAAATGTGTGAATTTTTGTGATTTTAAAGGAATAGGCCTAATTTTTTGTTATATACCTAATTATTTTTTTAAAAAAAGTTCCATAGGTTTTTTTTATTTAATTAATTAATTAATTCTATTTATTTTATTTTTTTGCTATACATATAAAATCTCCTTAATTAAAAAGATATTTAAAATAGGGAGGAGATTTTTCATTTTTTTGGGAATGGTTTTCCATATCCCATAAGCCTTTTGCTTTGCTTTTTCCATGGGTTATCTTAGACATTGATGTCTTGTTTTTTAAAGGGCAAATAGAAACAAAAGTAAACATTAAGGTAAGTCAACGCCCAAATTTAGCACTTGGCTATGATCCAATGGCGGTCCATGAAGATTCATAAAAGACGATGACAAGTGCAATAGTTTATAGCCGTTGGATCAAAATCAAACCATCTTATTCAAATTGTTTGGATTTTCATATTATAAAATGGGAAAATAATGCTAAATTTAATTTAATCCTAAATCTTAGGAGAAAATTCAAACTTTTATCCAAGACCTATTCTGGCAGCTTCACGGAATAATTTAACTTAGAAATACACAATAGACCACTTCTTACCCCCAATTCTTAATTTTATTTTATGGATCACCAGATTTGGATCTACAAATCTTAAATTGAGCATAATTATAAGTTTTTTTTAGATAGGGCATAATTATAATTAACATGCATACTAGCTAAATCTAATTTTTTTTTACTAAAGATGCTTACATAATTATTTTACATCTATGTTTATATATATTGAGATAATTACAAATTTGAATGGGTAAAGGATTATCAATATTATTTTACAGCCAAAAGCCCGAAACTCCAAGAACATCAGGCTTTCTAATTTTTAAAGGCTATTCTATGATTTCGATAAGAGAAAAATGATTGATTTTTTAAAGATGTCTTGAAATCTCTTTATTACCTTTAAAGGACATGATTGTTAGTATTGTTTTTTGGTGTAAATAGTCCAAACTCTATAAGAACTATGATTTTGTAAACTAGAGATCTTTCATATATCACTCTTTTTGTATGTCTCTTACATACAATGTAATGGAGAATTATTTTTCAAAAAATAAATAAATAATTGGTCTCACTTATCTTGGTTTAACATCTATTTTAATTTTTTATTTAAAAAATACATCTATTTTAGTTTTTTAATCTTAATACAATCATGAAGTATATATTTGTAACCAAATTATCACAAGTTTGCTCATAAATATTAAATTAAAAAAATTCAAGTTTAATTTGCAAGAAAAAACATCAATATTAACAAATTGATAAGATTTGTTTTAATATATAATTTTGAGTTGGGGATAGTGCAATAGCATGATGACATTATAATTATGGGCATAAAAATGAGAATTTATTTGAATGGAATAAAATAAGATTGACAGAGATCAGGATCTTAACCTCTTTTAATATCTTTAAAATAAAATAAAATAAAACTTTTAGCAAACCAAAAAAATATTATATCTGATTTCCATGGAGATCATATCTCAACATTTATTTTATTCATTTACTTAAAATCACAGATAGTTTTTTTTTCCTAGAAAATAGGGACATAGTTTATCATTACTGCGATCCACTTCATGAAAAATATTAAAGTAGGATGAGTAAAGGATATTTATTTATATAATTTCTTGAGATTAATTTCTACTCAATTTTTTTTTTAAAGAAATTCCTTCTGTAGTTTCTAAATTCATATATTAGAACATATAAATACCAAAATATCAGATAAAAGGAAATTACCACATGAATTTTAAATGGGTAATGCATGTTATCTTTACTGATTAGTGGTACACACACACACACATATATTGTATTTGATTGTACTTTGTAAAATTGATTTTCAAAATTCTTAATTAACATCTTTTGAGGTATTTTCTTTTTTCTTTTTTTTAAAAAAACATCTTTTGAGGTCTTATGTTGATGTTCCTCAATTACTCTTTTATATGATACTTGTTGTCCTATCTAAATTAAGTATTTTAGAATAACATTTTTTCCCTTAAATTAATATCAAATTACAAATAGTTTTATCACGAGATTCAAACTTAATCTAGATTATGTTCATTTAAACTATATGACATATTTTGAGTGTTTAATTACAACATAATTTCGAAGAGTTGTTCGGTTACGTGGCAGTCATATGGCATGTTTTAAATAGTTAGTTTGACTCAAAATATAACTATAATGTAAGAAATTTACATTTTTTTATATCCAATATTTTATTACATACAATGTGACGCCACAAGGTGCATCTGAAGTTTCAGACCAAATAATTTTATACTCTATATCTCAATAAATGGCCTTCAGATCCAAAATTATTTCTTTTATATACCGCTTCAAATCTCTCTCTCTGAGGCAAATCATAAGTAATAAAAAAATTTAAATGAATTATTGTTATTGTGGCAATTCAAGAAAGATAAGCAGGGTATTTAAGACAATTCATGTAACTTAAAAGAGAATTATTTAATATTTATTAAAAGAGAAGAAAGGAGGAAAAATATTGGGTTAAGTATAAATTAAATGCATTGTCAATGAGTGGCTAAGCACACTCTGATTTTTCTGCTGTAATTGTTTTTTTTTTTGAGATTTTTTTTTTCTGCTGTAATTACTTGTAATATTTAATGCTAAAAATCTTGTTCCAACTGCCCAATGGAAAGTCACAATTATAGATTTTTTTTATATATATGAATATTTAGCTAGGTGTAAGGTTTCACACCCACGATTTAGATAATGATTTAAAATTCAAATTTGACATTTGTAGAAACTAATATTGAATATGTTTTTATCCTTATTCACATGAAATCATTTATAGAAAAATTTCAAAATTTGTCCAATATATATTTTGTTGATATATGTGATATTTATAATTTTTTTTATTTTATAAAATATACTTACATATCTTTTATGATTCATTTATGAGTAAAGTACTCAAGAGAAAGGGGGAGGGATTGCGCTATTACGATATATTTTTTTCTATAACTACTTACGTTTTTTTTAATAATAATAATAAATACCCATTTTGTTTTTATTCTTGAATTTTGCATACACAATTTTTTTAAGTTAATTTTTTTCTTTCAGATATCTTTCTTTAAAACATTTTATTTTTTTTGAAACATTTAAAACATTTTATTTTGGATCTTGACCTTTGAATTCTGTTTTTAAATAAGCATAAAAATTTGTTTGAATTTGTTACTAAAGTTTCTATATTGCACGCTTAATAGAAATAAACTGATTATATTTTTATCAAGGTATATAAACACATACTGAATTTATTATATTTTTTTGACACAACAATATTGAAGGAGGGAAATTCAAACCTCTAATCTCATGGTTATTAGGTTGTATACGATTATGTCGATAGAACTTTTTTCTTGTTAGCTTGAATTTATTATATTTAGAGATAGATGGCTTAGTATTAAATTATTCTTTAAAATTTAATGACAAGGGCCAAAATATTTTTTGTGTGCGTGTGTGGGTATGTTTTTTTAAAAAAGTTAATGTTATTATTATATTTGTAATAAATTTTTTGGTTTTGTTTGATATAGTAGAATAGAAAGAAAATCTATCCTTACTAACATCTAATGTGTAACTAAAAAGAGTCTGGATATATTGATCTTCTTTTTTATTTTTATTTTTATTTAAAAGAGATGAATATATAATCTTTAAATTGTAACATATGAGTGAACTATATTTTTGTTGCGAGTTGTATAAAATTTTTAAAATAAATTTATGAGATTAGTCAAATTCAAAAAATAATTATAAATATAATTACTTGTAAAAAATATTAGTAATCATAGTCATATGTATTAATAATATATAATATTGTACTAATACATATTAATAATACAAAATATTATATTAATAATAAATAATATTAACCATATTTATGAATATGGATGTAAGTAATTTTAAATTTAAGTATATTTATAATTATTTTGTTTGTTTTTTTTTAAATATGTAATTATTTTGTTAGAATAGGCCATAAATATTTTGTAGGCCATGACAATTTCTGATATAGTGATCAAAAGCCCACATTCGAATGGGCTTATATGGATACAAATAGACCATGTCCGTTTACAATTTAAGAAGGGCTATAGTTTCTAGGCCCATATCTCTCTAAAGACGATTTTTAATATTTATAGGATTCGAATTAGTTTACGTGCATATTATAGTATAATCATCTAATGTTTTGCATTCTTAGATAGATAATTTTTTTTATTAATTTTATTTTTTATGTTAATGTAATTAATTGATTTCACCAACATAATTTGGACATAATTGTCCAATTTTACCCTAAATTGCTCAATAATTTATTTTAATTTTTCTTTGTCGAGTTTAACTTAGGTGAAAAAAAATACATGTCAAATGACTACCGAACTAAAAAGCTATTCACGCTTCAAATAAAGTCTTCATTGTTCATTAAATTCTTCTTTATTAATTAAGTAGTACAATTGCATTTAAAGGGTTAACATAGGAAACACAATTCAAATGGTTATTTCTTCTTTTATTCTTCCAGCTCTTGATCCCAACTGGTTCAATGCAAAACTTCTTCTTTCTCATCCTAATGAGAAAAAAAAGGGTTAAATCAATGAGCATAAACATGTTATATAACATTGGTTTGGTATATAAAATTGAATAGACTTGAGTGCATAGCATATACTTTAAGTATGACAAAGTCGAGAATTTATGTAAGGAGACCGATAGTTTTGTATTATCAAATATATGAAATAAATTGTTGTTATTGTATCCAATCGTTATTATGGACACATAAATTTTATGATCTAAATTTAGCGATTTTAAATAGATAGGCACTTCGAAAATTTGAATAATTTATCTTACATATATATGAGTGTCACAACGTTATCACAACATTTTTCCTAGAAGAAAAGACAAAATGTAGACATTAATGGTCACGGTGTTGACTAAATTAGTGTACGACAACAAATTTTGTTTATGCTATGGTGATTTAAAAATTTTCATAACTCATCGATTTCAGCTCTTGAGTTGACTGATGATTTAACATCTTATATATTTACCTCTTTTCCTCGGAAGATTGTCGCTTGTGTTTCGATAGGGAAAAGGAACATGACCAGACTCAATATGTTTGACATCCTCCACAAGAAGTTGGTAGTGCCTCTTGACTTCCTCTTCATTTTTCTCACCTACAGCCTTTGAAACATTCAACCATCTTTCAGGTGTGTCTTGATCATACACTGCCAAAGCCTTTTCAAATGCCTTGTTTTGCATTGCAGTCCATGCACTTGACCCATGAGAGGACATTGAAGCCATTGATAATAGTGCTTCAAAATGTCAAAGCAAATTTTAATGGGTTTGCAAGGAAAAGAAATGATTAATTAGTTGTGTGCTAAAAGAGTTGGGGAATATTTGCAATTTATAAGCAAGAAAATTATGTAGGGTTTATAGGTTGGGGTAATTCCTAGTTGGGAAATGGGAAATTCCTTTGCATTTTGAAAGAGAATTTTAATGATTTGTATCTCTAGAAACCACAAAATATAGTAACAACTTAAGAGAATGGCATAAACAATTGGAATAATTGGAGATAGCACTATTCCCTCATCAAGCATTTCTCCCAAAGAAGTATTCTTTTTCCTTCCATAGGGACAAAAAGAACAAGAAAATTTAAAATATTTTTTCCCAAATATCTTTTCTTGGTTTAGTTTAAGGTTTGAATAAAGTTTCCACATTTAGTTAACTATGATGAAAAGGGATTTCTCTTCATGTGTACAATGACTTTTTTTTAACTATGATGAAGTTGAACAACAATTAAGAATGAAGATTTGAACTCATAACTTCTTGATTATTAGATCATCATACCAGTTGAACTAATTAGCTCTTGTCGGCGATGAATTAGTTGAACATTGTTTCAAAGTCTGTGTGAGTTATGCTAGTGGACCAAACAAATAAAATCTCCATCTACATCTTTGTCCATACACTTAAAGTAGTAACACAAGTGTGTAAATATAATACATCTTTTTGAATGAACAAGTTTCATTGAGGATTGAATAAAATAGTAACAATATTCTTTTAGTTTGAAATTAACTAATTTAGTTAGTATTCCCTTTGTGATATTGACATGGTAAATAAAAAAAAGTAGTTAAGGGTAAAAAAAAGCTAATTTGGCTTTCTCATAATTGGGGAATGATATATGCACTAAATATGTCTAAACAAGTTATGTAAAATGTATATGTCAAAGTGAATAGACTATACTCTTCTGTGATAAGGTATTTGTCCATATAGGCTTGGGGGACTGCCCTAGTTATGTAACTTTTATGATTCTGAGAGGCTTTTGTTTCCCTTAAAGCTAAGTCTACATACATTCTAATAGGGATGAAATTGGTCCTTTTCTTTTATGAGGTAGAAGAATATATTGTGAATGTGATTGAAAATTCTTCCAATCATATTGATAGAATCCAAACTGTATTATAATAATAAAAGAAATTGAAATAAGGTAAACCAAATTTAAAAGCTAATTTTAATTCTTTTTATTGAGCTATGGCTTGAACGGTTTAATGCCATACGATTAGTTAATCGGGGATCTCGCTACTTGGTCAGCGAGTGAGATTGCGGGGGTCACGCCCCTGATTCATAAATGTTTTATCCGCATTGCAACAATGCATTCCACATTCGTTTAGCGCATCTCACATTCGCAGTCTGCAGAGTTTACATATCCACATTCTGTTGTGCATTCCACATGCGTAATTACATTCCACATTCTGGTGTTCACTATGTATTTCTTGTTTATGCATTCTGTAATAGGGTTTAATGAGAGTGTATATATAGACTCGAATTAAACCCTAGCTGATTATGATGTTCATTATGTAATTTTACTTTTTCCTCAATAATACTGCGCTCCTTCTCTACTCGTAGACTAGCCTAACACAACATTAATGAACCACGTAAGTTGTCTTATTTTCTTTTCTCGTTTTCTTTATCTTCGTTTTGGTTAGTTGATTTTTTTTTTCATAACACCTTTTATCCTTGAGCTCTCTCAAAACTTAAATTAAATTGGCCAAAATATTTTTCCTCTACTTCTATCCACTACCTCTATATTTACAGATACAACCCTAATATAAACGCCATGTTTAAAGCAAAATTTTCATCGTGTATATAAAAAAAATATGGAATAAATAGTGTCACAATTTTTAAATAGAGAGTGCCTCCTCATGGGAGGATGCAAGTTTTTCAGTTCTTTTTTCTTTTTATAAATTTTAAAAATTATACATTTCATTCATAATAATTTCAAACCCATTTTATGACCGACGATTTTAGGTCAAATATAGAGTGGTAAATAGTCATAGGAAAATTGAGTACTTCCCACTATATTTGAAGAGTGTTGGAAGAGGTTTTTGTTTCAGACAAAAAAGATCTCATATTCTTTTTACAGTTGAATCTATCAACTCCTTTGTTAAATATATTTAATATAAATTTGATTTTCATAATTCATCCGTTTATACTTCTGGAATTATTGGTGATCTAACATAGTAAAATTAGTCTTATGTTCAAACAGCTATAATATCATTTTCTCTCAATATCATTTTTTACTTGTTGAGTAAAAAATTAAACTTACCTAACCCGTAAATTTAAGGTTTTGAATTCATTCGATTTAACATCATTCATTTATTAAAGGAATTGGGATGTCCTCAAGGGATGCAATAATCGAAAAACTTGAGTTTTAAAGGTGGGGAGAGGAACAATTTTTTTTTATATAAATAGTACCTCTCAAGTAATATAAGAGTTAAATATAACCAACCAACCAAACCAAGATACCACCAACACTTAATGTATATATATATGTATGTATGTGTGTGTGAATTTAATCGTACTACAATTTTAGTCTTATATTAAATTTCTTCAAAACATCACCTATAAAATGTCTAACTCAACCAAATTGCAAGATCATACAATCTTTGTTCACAATTTTCCTTATCTTTTGTTCAAGAAAAAAATACTTTTTGTAAGATCCTTGATTCTTCATCTCCAGTGGTTGTGTGTCTTATTTCCTTTCTACATCTTGTGGTTTCTAAGGTCACAAATCATCAAAATTCCCTCAAATACAAATATTTCCCATACTCAATTGACAAAAATACCCTCTTAACCTCCTTATAAAAAGACCACACTCCTTGCTCTTTATGCAACAAATCATTAATTTCCTTGCAAGCTTTTGAGCTCCTCTTCACTTCAAACTCATTTAAAGCTTTTCCTTTTGTTATAGAAATAACAATGGCTTCAATGTCAGCTCATGGTTCAAGTTCATGGAGTCCAATGGAAAACAAAGCATTTGAGGAAGCTTTGGCAGTGTTTGACCAAAACACACCTGAAAGATGGCACAATGTTGCAAAGGCCATTGGTGGAAGAACTGCTGAAGAAGTAAAAAAACATTATGAGCTTCTTGTGGAGGATGTTAACTATATTATTCAGTCTGCTGAAATTTCGTACCCTTATCGAAGCTCGAAGAGATGAGAAATTATTCGAGAAAGCTGCTCGATTGAAGCTTATTAATAATTTTGCATCATTGGATGTAAAAATATCTTGCTTCTATATCCAATGGTTATAAGAGGCAGATATATTTAAGATTGAAATTTTATGGTTTTAAAAAGATCAATTTTGTTGTTGTGTCAGTTTCTTTGAATAATTTGTCCTAAAAGATGTATGCATGTGAACTATTGGCTATTTAATAAAGTATGATCTATAGCACTCTTTGGTTTTAAATTTGTTCTCTTTCTTATATCTTTTGCAATAGATAACTTTATACATGACAAGGATTTCAAATTCATCAGATTATTTAAATTTACTCGAATATATAAATGTGAGAGGGTTTTGGTTAATTAATTATAACGAAATTTAATACCCAAGCTAAAGTATAATTTCGACTCCAAAATTTTCAATATGCAAAGGAACACTTAGTGCGTTTATGTTAATTTTAGTAAAATAATATATTTTTATTTTTTCGTAATCATTTTTTCTTTCTAGGATCGATTAAATATTATTTTATATCTTTACCTTTTATGATTAGGTATTATCATTTTGATTAGGTCAATCTTTTCTTTATGATTATTATAATTAGGTATATACCTCTTATACTCTATTTAAATTCATTGTTGAGTTCATTATTAAATGAATAATTTGAATAATTTGAATTCTATCGTTCAACAAATAGTCATACTAATTTCATTTTCATTCGAAAATTTAGCCTGGAAAAATCACATATGATTGTAATGTCAGTATATTAGTTAAAGAAAGTTTATGCTGCAAATATAAAAAATTTACAAAAGTATTCCAAACGCGGTATTAACTTCTAACCAGAAAGTTTATGCTTTTATACAACTTGTATGCATATGAGAAGAAGAGTGTCACGGGTCACGGGTTTATGATCTTGTGAATGAGTCGGTGGCGCAATTGGTTATCTAGTTTGGTGTTAATCTATTTTTACTCCACGGTCATAGATTCGATCTCTGGAATTGGTATTTGTAATTTCCTTCCCCCAACTTGTATTCAAATAAAAAAGAAGAAGAAGAGTGTCGACATATCATAATCAATGAATAGGACATAATAAAGTCACCTTATATCTAAGTTATTATCGAAGAAATAGAGTATGAGTTTGCATAAATTTTCACCTATTTCCTGTATTAAGATTTTATTTCACTGTTTAACTTTCACTCCACAAATATTAAACTTATCTTATAAAAATGGTAAGATCTCAGATTTAATTATCAAATAAGTTCAGGTTCATTCAAAGTTGATAGAAGTTTAATGAGAGAACCTCAGAGTGTCATGACATAAATTTGGACTAGAATGGGGATTTTGCATGTATAACAAAAAAAGACAAAATATTTTCATTTATAGCATAAAATCAAAACCAATTCATTTATAGCAAAAAATTCAAATTGAATTCTATTATTAGCTGAATTATATTAGTAATAGAATTCAATCAATAAAAGACTTCTTCTATCACTGCTTGAATTTTCTACTAGCGATAGAATTTCAAATTGGTTCTATCACTAGTTAAGTTTTATCACTGATAGAAATTAATATGATATAGATGGAATTATTTTAGAAATTGTGCTGCAAATGTAATACAAAAGGTAAAATGTGCTGCTGATGGTAAATTCTCAAGAGGATCATGAGTTTGAATCTCAAACCGTCCATTTTCAACTTGTAATATTTAAAATATGTTCAATGACCAAGAGATCATGAGTTTGAATCTCAAACCATCCATTTTCAATATTATTCATAAACCCAATTTAAGAAAAAAAAAAGAATTTGAATCACTAAAATCACTTAAGAAGTTATATTAAACATGTGTACATTGTCGAGGCAAGCTTAGCTCAGTATATCCTTTGACAGGAGATCGAAGTTTCAAATCTCTCCAACTTGATCAAATATTATGATGGACTTAAAAAAACATTAAACTTTTAGAAAGTATTTATAACGATAGAAATATGATCTTATTTAGTTTTTTTCCCCAAAAACTATTCCAAATAAATTGACACAAGAATTTTTATAATTTCATGCTTACTAAGATGGTTGATACCAACATTAGAATTCATTTCCTTAAATTCAATACGAAAACTTAACTCTATCGAAAATGATTTTATTCATTAAAAAAGTGATTCCTCTTTATTGTTAACTGAAAAAAAATGAGTTTTTTTTTTTTTTTTTTTTAAAGAAGTATATTATTAGACCATTCGATATCTCCAAATTAATTGGTGATGAAAGAAGTAATATTTTACTTATTTTATAAATAGTTAAGAGGTCTCCTCACTTTTCAATGTGGAATCTTCATGTTGAGATACAAATAAAGTTGTCACAAATAAATAGTTAAGAGGTCTCCTCACTTTTCAATGTGGAATCTTCATGTTGAGATACAAATAAAGTTGTCACAAACATTAGTGAGATACAGATGTAGAATCTTTATAAATAGTTAAGAGGTCTCCTCACTTATCAATGTGGAATCTTCATGTTGAGATACAAATAAAGTTGTCACAAATAAATAGTTAAGAGGTCTCCTCACTTTTCAATGTGGAATCTTCATGTTGAGATACAAATAAAGTTGTCACAAACATTAGTGAGATACAGATGTAGAATCTTTATAAATAGTTAAGAGGTCTCCTCACTTTTCAATGTGGAATCTTCATGTTGAGATACAAATAAAGTTGTCACAAACATTAGTGAGATGTAGAGAAAATCATAAATATATGTGTTGGCAATATCTTCATTGGTACGAGATTTTTTTAGTGAAACAAAAAACAAAAACATGAAAATATATGTTCAATATAAACAATATTGTACCAGATTTAAGTTTGGATTGTCATTTTTATCACCGCAACATATATTACATACGAAATGGAAAAAAAAAATCAAATTCATGAAAGAAAATAATGTCGACATCTAAAAGACAACAACAGATGAAAAAAATCACAAAAAAAAAAAAGAAAAAAAGAAAAGAAAGTAGTAGAAGTATATTAGATTCTTGAATCTCACGAAAATTCAACGAGAATAAGATGCTTGAAGATAAGTGCTCTTATACGAATTCTCTAAAAAAAGTGACGAAATGCATACCCTACAACCATTCCAAACTTAAACATAATTTCTAAAACAAGATGCTTATTTTAATAAATACCCAACAACGAGTACAAACATATAAATATTTTCAAATTCACAAAATAATTACAGATATAAATTACTTTTTTTTAAAAAAAAAAGCAATCATAATCATTGAGTAATAATAATAATAATGTATTACTAATACATAATATTGTATTAATGAATATTTATAATAAGTATTTTTTTTTGGAGAAGAGATACTGATATTATTAGAAAAGGGAGAAAAACTCCAACAAATACAAAAAAAAAAGTAGAGACAGAAGGTGAAGGAAGAAGAAAGAAGAAAGAAGGGGAGAGAGAAATAGTAATTCAAAGAGGAGGAAGAAGAGAGCATAAAAGTAAATTACATGAAGGCATGCTAGTTTGTAACAATATCTGAAATGTTGTAGTTCGTGAAAAACTTCGACTTGAGGCTCCATTCTGCAGCACTAAGAATAATAGTGTCCCAAAGATTTGAAGTTGTCTTGCTTTATAATCCTCCGAGAAAATCCTATGATTGTGTTCCTTCCAAATCCACCAAATAATTGCTCCTTTCATGTTAGTGATGAGTTCTTGCCTTTGGTGGCTGTGTTGAAACAAAAGCTTTCAAACAAAAAAATTTCAACAGATTCAACAGATTGTAAACTTGACAACACTGAGTTCGACAATTTTCTCCAAAGAGGAACACAACAAAGTTGCAATGTAAGAAAGTGTGTGAACAACTCTCATCAGAGTTCAAACAAAATTTATAATAAGTATTAAAATTTATTAATGACTATGATTGTAAATATTTTAAAAATTTGTCTACATTTATAATTATTTTGTGAGAAGAATCTATTCCGTAAAATTTTCCTATTCAATATATCCAAAATCGGGAATAGCCCCCATCTAGTCTATGGGAGGACATTGTTTTCACTGCTGCAGAATGAAGTATTAAATGTTTTATATTTATGAATTACTCTGTTGCGATGATTTCTCTAAATTGGTATACTCTCTTGTAACTATTTCGAACATTTTTTTGCTCTTTTTTCCATATATGTATCTATTATAAAGAAAAAAAAAAGGAATAGCCCCTCACTTGTGATATTCCCGCTAAAAAATTGTTGAGTTTCAACCAAATTAAACAAATTAAAAACAATCAATAATGTAAAACGGATTAATTATAATGAAGTTGAAATATTTTTATAATATGTGAAACATTTTTTAAAAGTTACCAAAATTAAAATAAGAATATCCTATAATTTGCTACCTCCAATAAATTCCAAAACATTTGCATAAGAAATGCATTTTTTGGTTGAGAAGGCGAGGAATACTACAACCAAGTTTGTATAAAAACAGAAAATAAAAAATACTTGGCCAACACGTATTTTTGTTTTTTTTTTTAAATAAAAAATAAAAAAGTTATCAAACGGTCTTACTTAAAATTTTAATAAGACTAACCAATAATAAGGTTTTTTTTATTTAACAAAACATGAGAATAAAAAACTCGTAACAACAATGAATTACTAAGTTGTACCAGTAATAAAAATACACACAAAAAATAACATTTGTTTTGCTCTTTGCAATTACATCAGTATAATCATTTTTTTAATATTTATTTAAATTGAGAAGAATTTATTGACTTACACATGATTGGGAATAAATCTATCACATTCACCTTATATTCTAAACAAGAAAATGACTCTACAAAATGGTTTTCAATAGAGTAGAAACAATGTATAAGGATCTCAAGAGCTTGAGTTTTCATGCCATGACTTTATGCTCCAACTTGTGCTATAGGGTAGTCCCCAGCCTGCAGGGTGGTGAATCAAAAAATCAAAAAAATGGTCATTCAATTTTTAAATATCTAATTTTAATCTTTATACTTGAAAATTAAAATCGTCACTAAACTTAAAACTAATCATATGATAAAGTTTCTTTTCAATATCAGTGAGAATCATGAAACATACAACCTGACCCTACAACATTTGGCTATCGATAAATGATTAGTCATATGAACCCATGATCGTGGAGTTGAACTACCAACAAACAATGAAACTACTCAGCTACTAACACTTTCAAACAACACTCTAGCTAAACCAAAAAAAAAAAAAAACAAAACAAAAATGTTATTTTGATCATATCTAAGGTCACAACAGTAGAGAATAGTCCCTAAAAATTAGGAATTGGTCTAAATATGGTGAAATTTGATGTTGAAGGGAACAAGCACAATACACTCAAGTGTTACAAGGTATTCCCTAGCTATAGGCTTGGGGATTGCCCTAGTTCAAGTTGGAGCAATAAAGCAATGGAGAGACAAGTTCATTTTCTTTAGAGGACTTAGTCTATATATATATTCCAATAGATATTTAGAGGACTTAGTCTATAGCTTATATATAAGATAGGTTCATTTTCTTTCTAGGTAGAGAATATATGATTGTGATTTGAATTCTCCCAATCATATACAATGCAGAAAAGTTCATATTGTATATAAATCTACAAATTCTTCTCAAATGAATAAAGTATACCACCTTTTGATGGACTCAATTATTATTTTAAATCTAGGCAAAAGAAGGTTTTTAGTCACTTTAGTAGGAGTTTTCATTTTCTCATTACTTTTAACTCACTAAACTTGTTTTTTAAACTTGTTGAAAATGTGGAGCAAACCTATAAATCTTTATTTGGAGAATAGTAGGAATTCTATTTCCGAGCATCTCATTCTGATTAAAATTCTTTTAACTAAAAGTATATATACCGATTTTGATTGACATGACATCTCCTTTTTATTTTGCGCGCTATTATTTAAATATAATGTTGTCATTTTGTGGAACAAACTTCTCTTTAGAGACTTATAGAAATTCTTATCTTCGAGAATCTCATTCGTCTAGTTTGAAATTCTCTTGACTGTAAAAGACACTCTATCGATGAATTTCTCTCTCTTTTTTTTTTTGTCACTCTTTTCTTTAAGTATCATTCATACAATGGTCCATTAATAGAAAAAGGTTAATTCACAATGACTCTGATTTGAATTCAAATGTGTTTTACTTTCTAGGTTTACATTTTTCATCAAAATGTCAACCAATTATTTGTTCAAAAATTTCCTTTTCACTTGTGTAAGAAAAAAAGACAAAATAAACCCTTTGGAAGATCCTAATTCTCCAATGCCAATTGTTGTGTGTCTTTTATTCTTCTCCATACCTTGTGGTTTCTAAGGACACAAACCATCCAAATTCCCTATCAAATACACAAGAGGGCTCTGCCCAATTGACAAAAATACCCTCTTAACCTCCTTATAAAAAGACCACACTCCTTGCTCTTTATGCAACAAATCATTAATTTCCTTGCAAGCTTTTGAGCTCCTCTTCACTTCAAACTCATTTAAAGCTTTTCCTTTTGTTATAGAAATAACAATGGCTTCAATGTCAGCTCATGGTTCAAGTTCATGGAGTCCAATGGAAAACAAAGCATTTGAGGAAGCTTTGGCAGTGTTTGACCAAAACACACCTGAAAGATGGCACAATGTTGCAAAGGCCATTGGTGGAAGAACTGCTGAAGAAGTAAAAAAACATTATGAGCTTCTTGTGGAGGATGTTAACTATATTATTCAGTCTGCTGAAATTTCGTACCCTTATCGAAGCTCGAGGAGATAAAGTATGTACAACGTCGATAACATGTTTGACGAATAAAAATATATCTCAACTACCATAAAATGTGTGCTTATAGTTTTGTTTGTAACCTATGATCGAGGTTGGTTTAAATATAAATGAATCCTTTGGATTCAAATTTAGGTGACAATATTTATTTTTTAAGATTTATTATTAGATTTATATATATATATAAGATTGAGAAAATAAAGTGATGGATTATGAAGAGAAAGTTAAATGAAGGTGAATTATGAGGCATTAAATGGAGGGAAAATGAGAAATAAATTTATTAATAAAATGATTATGAGGAAATAAATTTCTCATTCACATGTAAGATATCAATTGATTTTTTTTTTTTTTTTGAGAATAAATATAAACGTGACTTAACTAACATAATATCTGCAAAAAATGTGCAACTAAATAATAATAAGTTATATCAATAAAACGATTAAGATGACAGAGGTTTCTTTTTTTTTTTTTTTTTTTTTGAGAAAAGATGACAGAGGTTTCAATCCTTCACACTATGAATGCTTTTGAGTCATTAATTAAGTTAATATTTTCTTCCAAATTAAATTAAATTTATTCATTATTTGGTACATATATTATAGCAATTGAAATTTAACTTTTTCAATGAATAAATTTAATAATAATAACAAATAATAAATAATTCAAGCGTGTCTTAAAATAATATTTTATAACCATTTTTTAAGATAAGACAACAGACAAATATATTGCGATTAATTCTACGTGGCAATATATTATCTTTATTTTCTTTTGTACAACTTTAAGTCTTTCCTTAAAGTACAATAAAAAAAAACTTCTATGATCTAAATAAAAAACTGACCTTAGCTTAATTGGTAGAGTGGAGGATTATAGTTAATTCAAATCATCAGACTTTATGATCTAAGTATATTCATGATTCGTATATGGTGATTTATTGTTGTCATCAAATTAGCAAAATTTTTACAATCAATTCATATGAAGTAAAAACCAAAATATATGAAACATATTTTATATGTATAAAATTTAGAAATAGAAATAGCAAAAATATAATTTAAGTAGAGAATAAAGAAAAGAAATAAATAATAAATATTATTTGTTAATACAATAAAAAAAATACCTAAGAGAAAGAAATATCCTTCATACAAATATAAGAGAAAAATTGAACTACAGTTAAAATGTTACCAATTATCAAAATTTGCTTATGTTTGATTCACTATTTAACATCAAATTACCATATGTTCCAATGAAAAAAAAAAAAATCAAATTACCATAATTTTTGCCGTCCATTCTCTCGGAAATAGAACCAAAATATGTGAACTCCTCAAAAAATGTTTGGATACAAAATTAGAAATAAGAATAACAAAAATGTAATGAGTAGAGAATATAAAAAAATAATAATAATAAATAACATAGGAACGGTTAGGAATGTAAAAAAAAAACCGACAACCGGAGCAATCCAGACTACCCAACCTAAACCGTAAAGGTTGGGTTGGGTTATAACTTTTTTGAGTTGGGTTGGATTATGATTTTATAGTTTTTGTTGGGATGAGTTGGTTTTTGGGTTGAGATCGTTTAACCCAATCCGAACTAAGAATATATTATATATATTAGGATATACTTTTAGCATATTATATATATTATGTGTGTATGTAAGATAAATTAACAAAGTAGATTTTTAGCATACTTGTTTTTTTGAAGTAAGATACGATAAATTAAACAGAACAAGTGAGAAGCAAGCCAATTAGAGTTAAAAAATACAGAACGCTCTTCAATGAAGAAATAAATGATTCATAATCTCGCTGCACGCCTTGCACAGTGGGCATCTAGTATGATTAAGACAATAATTGGAAAGCCTTCTTTGCAATATATCCATGGTGTTCAGTCCCATATTGATAGCAGTCCACAGGAAAACTTTAACTTTCTTAGGAAAGACAAGGGACCAAAAACTATTAGATAGCACCCGATCAGATCGCTCAATTTCAAAGTGATTTAGAAGACATTTGAGAGATTTAATCGAAAAAACACCTTTCGAATCAGCAGTCCACATATTTATACTTGTAAGACTTCTAAAAAAAGATTATACACTAATAAGATTGGTTATAGGTTAAAGTATAGTAAAGCCAATCTTTTTTTAACATATTTATGAATCTATGAACTAAACTTTAGATTAGAGAAAAATAAGAGTAACATAACTCGAGAACCCAATCCAACCCAACCCTAAAATTTTGAGTTGGGTTGCGCTTATGGATAGGGTTGGACGGGTTGACGAATTGATCAACCCGAAAATTTGGGTTGGTCCAAAAAATTCATTCAACCGTACCTAATTTGGACTATATACACCCCTAGGAACTGTATGTTGTTGAAAACATAGATTAAAAACTTGAAATCATATTGTTCTAGAAAAAAAAAAAAAAAGAAGCTTGAAACCATCTTAAAGTTATATACTTGAATGTTAAATTTATCAGGTCTGTAAGTGGAGAAGTAATGGGAGTTTACAACAAAAAAAAAGTGTTGTGTGGGCGAGCTTTGATTAGTATTTTTCTCTGGAAAAAAATTAAATTAAAACTAAATAATAAAGACTTTTAGGTGGAATTATTTTTGTGAGCGTGGGTTTATAATATGTATTTTAAATGGTTTAATTTTAATTATTGGGGTTTGTGTTTCAATAAAGAAAATTAGAGAATCGAAACGGTTAATAAAATGTTAATTTTGTTGATTAGTTGTAATTTAATATAAATCCACAATTATAGATTCAAATTACGAAAATTTAAACTTAATATTTAAACTTGAAGATTCAAGTTTATAATTTTCAAGTTGATGATACAGTCATCCTCGCTTTAACCAAAAAATAAAATCATGGTTGTTGACCAAGCTTCAAAAAATGAGTCTTGCTCACGTGAGCGATTCTATTAATTTGACTTAGATGTGGGTAACTGTTTGGAATGGTTTTTATTTTTTTCAAGAGCAGAAGCCATCAATCAAATGTATTTATTTAAGGTAGATAACCATTTTGTTTTTTATTTATTTTTTTTATTTTATAGTTTTTCTTTTTATTTGGTTTTCTATTTTAAAAAATAAAAACCGTGTATATTTGATAACTCATTTTAGTTTTATGTTTTTAAAAATGCAAAATCAAAAAACATATTTGATATCTGTTTTTTGTTTTCAATTATCACATTTTGTTTGAATTTTTTTTAGTTTTTTACTATTTATTCTTGTATTTTCATACTTTTTTAAAACAAAAACTTGTTTTTAAAAGTTATTTTTTTAGTTTATAGAATTTCTTTAATATTTTAAAATTTTAAAAACAAAAACTAAAATTGGTTATCAAACAAATATGTTTTTAAAAAAGTAAAAACAAAAAAAAAAACGAAATAGTTATGAAATGTCCCTTAAGAAATTATGAATTTAAATCATTATTTCCCGTATATTAATATTATGCCAAAAATAAGTATAGTTCCTTCAATATTTCTTACGCTAACAACTTTAAAATTAGAGGTTAGATATTTTACTTCACATATTGTAAAAAAAAAAAAAAAAAAAAAAAATATATATATATATATATATATATATTTCATATGTATTCAATCTCTTCCCTAAGCGTTCACAGGGATTTATTGATGTTCGTAAAGATTAAGGATATAATCCTAGTTATATAAATGTTTCCAAAATGTTACAATGAGTTATTTGAGCTCTAATTGACATCTACTCCACTCTTAAAGATTGAAAGTCCAAAACCTCATACCCATATCTATTATTAAAGAGATTAAAATTTTTCTTAATTGAAATTACATGTCTTTTTTTTGGAGAAAGATATGATGCCATAGAACAAAAGAGGGACGGTGGTATGCAAGGGGCATACAACAATCCAAAAGTCAATTACATGTCTTAAAATTTGCAATCACTTGAATAATATCTTATATATTACACCGATTCTGTCCTTAAAAAGAGCAATCTTATTGGTAGAGATTTAGAAAATTTTTATTTAAAATCTACTACTAAGATTACTTATAAAATCATTTGTTATTGTCTGGGTCGAGACCTTTGATCATATGTAAATGACTTCAAATATGTAGTGGGACAAACTTTTTGTTAGATCTCACTATGTCCCTCATTAGAAAAGTAGAGAGTCTTCAAATATTTATAAAACAGGTGGACTAATTTTATTATTATCAATTGATTTTAAAATGAATATTCACACTATTTAATATTATTCCATCGAATGATTGTCTACACGTGGACAGTCATTATTTTCCAATCATAAAAAGAATATACTAGATATGTCCCCACTATATATATATTTGTGTGTGTGTGGATATTCTATATTGAAGTGAAAAGAATTAAACCCAAGTGTGTTTCATTACAAGATATTCCCCTATAGGGTTGGGACTTGCTTGGGCAAGTTGCAGCAGTAAAGCAATGGTAGGACAGCCCTAGCTTTTGTGAATCTTATGCCTTTATTTCCCCCTAGGCCTACCCTATTACATATTCCAAACACCCTACTTTGGAAAAAGAAAGAGATCCTTATTCTTGTTCAAATAATTTTCAATAATTATATAGATACCCAGATGGACCTATCTCTTTTTCATTTCTATATCATACAATTATCTAATAAACGAAACCATAATGAAATCTATTTTGTGATAACTTTGAGATAAAACTGTTTTTGTTGAACTTCATGATACAAAAAAAACGTTTGAATCCAAATGGTGAATCCTAAACGATATCATTTTAAGAAAACTTTTTTAAAAACATTTGAAAGATGAATTACCTCACAAAGATGTATATAAGTTACTTCTCTAATTATCACTTTTTTTTAATTGATTTTGAGATTGTGAAAACCAAGTTTGACACATGAAAACCAAATGAGTATTCAATATAAAATTGAGATCTAATCCAAAAATGATTATCTTCCATAGACATCACATCTTGAGGGACCTATATAAAGATTCTATATTTAGAAAAATGAGGAGACTAATCTCACAAAATTTAACAGATATATAAGTTACATATATCTTCAAAGTGTATATATATATATATATTAATTTTATTTTTATAATCAAGAAAGTTACTGCTTAGCTTTTCTATATCTAGAGATATTAACTACTGAAAGGGTAAGCGACGTGTTGGTTTGGTTAATTAATTCTAATTCAATTCTATGTCATGGTCAACGGTTTGATCCTAAAAAATTGATATTTGGATTTCATATTAATTGAGAGAAATAGTGAATTTTATGTAAGGTTTGTCATTGTCACCCTCCCCCAAGTTATACTAATAAAAAAAAGGGTATTCATGCAGTTCCCAAGATCCGGTCCTAAACTTGTCTCATTACCAATTTTTTCAAAGCTGAAATCTCATGCATTTCTCTAAATAATTATACTTTAAAAGCATCATTATAATTCTACTTCTACTCTTTCAATCATTTGTTCAAAATTTGCCTTTTCCTTTTAAGGAGAAAAAGAAGAAGAAAAAAAAAACTCTTTTGAAGATGCTCATTCCCCATCTTCAATTATTGTATTTTGTCCTTGCTAAATCTTGTGGTTGGTAAGGAAACAAATCATTGAAATTCTCTTTTCAATTCAACTCCAAAAAAAATATTTCCCTTTTCCCAATTTGTGCAATAGTCCCTTTAATTTCTCCTTATAAAAAGCACCAACTGTTTGGCACATATCATCATATTTTCCTTACAAACTTTGAGTTCTCTTTTCTATCCCATTTGTTAAATTTTTCCCTTCTCCTTTTTCAAATCCATTAAAGGGTTTCTTTGTATTTTCTTTTTGAGTTAATCTCCATATCAAATTTAGCTTTACCAATGGCTTCAATGTCAGCTCATGGTTGTGGTGAATGGACTGCAAAGCAAAACAAGGCATTTGAAAAGGCTTTGGCAATGTATGATCAAGACACACCTGATAGATGGTTGAATGTTGCAAGGGCCATTGGTGGAAAAACTGAGGAAGAAGTCAAGAGGCATTACCAACTTCTTGTACAGGATGTTAAATATATCGAGTCGGGCAAAGTTCCTTTTCCCTATCAAAACTCGTGATGCAGCTCATACTATATCTAGGTAAGAAATATAATCTATAAACTTAACTTTTTGGATTGATTGGTGATTTATATGATGTTAGAATAAGAGTTCCCTAAGTTTGAATTCCTAGTTTGATACTGATTTCTATATGTTAGAAATTCATGCCTAAACCCTAAAAACCATAGTTCAACAACTATTTTATTTATTTATTTTTAATTTGGCCAGTTTACGTACATCTCAATTATTTTCATGTGACATACGATCTAATCCTACAATATTTGAATGTCAAAAAAATCCAAAACAAATTAGATCTCAAGAATTTGACCATTATTAATTGCACCTTCTTTTGGTTTATGAAAACTCTTATGACTACTAAACGATTCATCGATTGGTGATTTATAAAAAAAAAAAAAAAAAAAAGAAGAAGAGTAATATATAGAGAAAATTTAACCTTTTACTAAAATAAAGGCTATTCTCTTTTCTTTTTATTTAGGTAAAGGTAAGTTTGACCTACATTCTAATTCAACACCTTTTTAAAAAAATTGAAATAAATAAATAAGCAAGAACTCAAAAATCACATAAGAAGTTAATCAAAACTCACACACTAAATATGATCTTGTAAGAAAAGAAAAAGATGTTTTTTGAAAACAAAGAAAAATGCAGTCTTATTCTACTAGACACAATAAAAAAAAGTATTAATTAGAAACATCTATCCAACAATCTCATGACTTTATTCAACATGAATTCTTCAATAATTTCTTTTGTTAAGAAAATCTATAATTAATAAGCATTAATTAGTTTAATGTTATTTTAACCCAATATTTTGGTTGCTTTGATATTTTTCAGGATGAGAGGCATGAAGGTCCATTTAGCCATCTCCTGAAGTACTTGGAAAAATAAATTGAAGAAGAGTCATTTTTCTTTTTGTTGTGTTTCCTTTCAAATGCAATTGTAATATTTTCAATGGAATAAGATTCCTTGTTTTATTTTTAAGAAACTACAACTCTTTTGTCCAGTGGATATTTTGAAGTTATAATTAAATGTTATGGCTTTTTAAAAAAAAAATTATAGCGTGTATACATAAATAAAATAGTCAATCCTTGAATTTTTAAAACGGTCAACAAAAGCAAAGCTCTATTGACATAATATATATGTGTTTTAGTAACCGAAAGATTACACATATTCAAACCTTATTCAATGCCATGGGAATATTTAAAACCAGAGTAACTACTGCATCTTCAAAGAGAAATTTAAGAGCTCGGTACATTTTGTGTGTTGGGTGTGATTTTTTTGCCAATTAGGAATTTCTCATCGATTACTCTAAACTTTAATTATGGGTGCTTGTTATGCAGTTTGCAACTAGCTATTATAATTGATCTTTAAAAAATTCTATCCAAACGAGTTATTGTAATCATTCAAAATAATAATTCATTTTAATAAGTAATTTTCAACAACGCAACATAATAATTCATTTCAAATCAATCAATCAATTTCTCATTTTTGAACTACTCAACATACAACTCCTCCAAAATTTCCATTCAATCGAGTTTTTCCATACAACTTCTCCATGAAAATTCTCATCCAAACAAGCTATTATCTCTAACTCTTTTATAAAAAACTTCATCGAATTAAACTCTAATTTTAAATCACTCAAAATAACTCTTCATTTTAATCTCTCGGGCAAGATTCTCCATACACACTCCATATATGTATGTTTCTCACATATACTTGTGGCTATTAGTAATTTTATTTGGTTGAAATAAACTTTTTTATTCAATTAGAAATTTCCACGATCACTTTTTTAAAGTCAATGAAAAAGATATTTATTTAATTAGGGAGGAATAAGCCAAAAAAGAATAAAATTTTAGTGGCATTGTGTATGACTTGATAACAAAAATGTTACGGGCTGTTTGTTTGACATATTTAGATAGTTTTTGGGTTAAAGAGTTATATTGAGGAGTTATATTGAGTAGTTAAAAATTGAGAATTGTGTCAAAAACTCGTTTGGATGTAGTTTTTGTGTAAAGAAGTTAGAGTCAAAACCTTGTTTTGATGTGGAGTTAAAAATGAGTAGTTATTTTTAGTAGTTAAAAAATAAATGATTAAAAATGAATGGTTAAAAATGAGTTATTTTGATTGATTTGAAAGGAAGGATTAAAAATAAGGGGTTAGAAATGATTGAGTAGTTATAAATGAATTATTAAAAATGAATGGTTAGAAATGAGAGTTATTTTTAAAAGTAAAAATGAGGAAGAATTAATGAAAACTCGTTTGGATGTAGGTTTTCAAAGAGGAGTTGATAACTCACACTTCTAACTCCTACCTAAATATGTCAAACAAACACCCCCTAAATCCCCTCCATTAATTATTGGGCTCAAAAGTCTAAAAGGCTCAAGTCTCAACATTTTCTTCAGGAGATCTATGAATGGAGAAATTGATCTCGATTGGAAGATAAGTGGGAAAGCTCTTGGAAAATTATGGAGAACTTAGAAACAAAAATATCATATGGGTTCATTTCTTAATTAAAATATGTTTTTAATAAAAATTATTGAACATTTACATTTTTTAACAAGTTCTTTAAATAATTTTTTTTTTGAGAAAAATATAAATAACATTTTCTTAAATAACAAATTTTGTTTTGCGCAACTTATATAAATCATTTTGAAGATTTTTTACTATTCACTTTAAAAATTCATTTTCAAGAGAAAAAAATTTCATTTATTTAATCATCTCTCAAATGTTTCTTTATAAATGATTCTTAAATTAATCTAACCTTTTGAACTTTTTTTTTATATTAATACAAGGAAACACTTTTACTCGTGCTCTTGTACTAAGCGCAAAACTTTAAACTATTATTTTTTTTTAAAGTGTTTATAGAATTTATTTTTTGAATACTACAACAACAAAGTGAGTATTTGAATAATCTTAGTCATAAGCACATATTTATGTCCTTTAGACTATTGTTGTGGTTGGTTAGAATTTTTTTTTTTTGGAAATACTTTATTTTTAAGAATTTATTTCAAACACACTCTTCCTTCTGGATCAACACTCAAATTTTCATTCTAATAGTTGGTTCTTAGAAGTCTTTTACTCTTTCCTTTTGTTTTCCTTATTTTTTAAAAAATTATGGCCAAAATACAATGTGAGAAAAATGAGAGTCAAAACAAAAGCATCATCTTCCAACTTGAAGTAAAATATTGAAGGACCACACACTAGTAGGGAATACAGTTCCTAAAGAAATGAAAAATATTCTAAGATATAAATATTGCTTTCAATTGGAGGGAAGAATGGAAGATCATAATTATTAATTTTTTTTGGAAGAATATACTTCATTCATGATGGTATGTAAGATGTATAATACAAAGTTACAAAAGCATCGAAGGGGTCGGTAATACGATTGATTATCTGATTTGGTGTTATTTCATTTACACTCCACAATCATAGATTCAATCCCTGGAAAATGTATTTGTAATCCCCTTTCCCCGATTTATATTTTTTAAACAAAAGCTTTTATATCTATATATCTATATATATATAAATAAAACAGGGTGGGAGTATTTTAAACTTATACCTTCTAATTAAATTGATGATACAAATCAATTATCGCCACACTTGGGTGTTGAGATGGTGTGTTTAAAACCAATTATCATACATCTCTATGGAAAATCAACACATTTACTTCAACAGTGTTGGTCTTTGTCACTCAATCATCAAACTATCTTAGCAATAAAAGTATGCATTATCCCAAGCTAATTAACCCAATAATGTGTCAAATTTGGTGGTACTCTTTTAATGTTTGAAGTATACATTAGCAAGAACTAATTAAAACAAATTAAATAGAATAAAGAGTTTATATATCATACTTTATTTTTTTCTTAAAAAATGTCTTTTTAAATTATAATTAATATGGTAGATCTTATTGATTACCATTTAATTTGTTTTGTTAGAGCCAAATCCTAAATTGAAAATAAAATTTTGAAGACTACTTTTTTTTTTCGTTCTAAAATATTAAATAATTATCAAACTTTTTTTTTGGTTTTAGTCAACAACACTAGGAGGTGTACATTTTTTTTATTCAACAACACTTCAGAGAGAAAGGATTCAAATCAGATATATATCCTCACAATTATTAAGATTACACAAAATGTCACTAGAGCTATACTTTTATTAAAAAATATATATCATTTTAGTTAGACTCAACAATAATATTTAAGATTATGAAATTATATATACATAATATAAAATTTTAGTCAATGATCATCGTGAAGTTGTGAAGTGGTCAAGATAAATGAATTAATGGACGCAAAGTTCAATACGGAGGTGCACAAATTTGCCTAAACAGTTACGAATACAATATATAAAAAAACAAATTTTTGATTAAAAATACATAAGTTGGTTTGGCACCATGGTCTTATCAATGCAATATCGACATCTATTCATCCATGCATGTCCATTAAAGGCCCAACAAATATAGACAAAAAAGTTCATTGCGGTGGCATCTTTTATTTTTATTTTTAATTTATTTTTTGTTCCTTTTCATCTCTCTCTGTTTCATTGGTAGAAAATATCGCAGCAATGCAGCAGTGATAAAGCGTATTATCCTGCAGAAATGCCTCATTCAGTGTCACAAATTAAAATATTGCATTTCTTAAAAGGCATTTTATTGTTCTAAAAAAACATTTTATTTTGTACTCTGCATATTCCAAATCTCAATTTTTTTTTCCAAAGTTGGCTTCACAGAAACTCAATTGTTTTTGCCATTAGTTTATAATTCTCGAAGATTCTATTTTTTTCGATTTTCAAAAAAAAAAAAAAAAAAAAAAAAAATCATATTTTCAGTGAAACATTAACTAAGGTTTTTTTCCCTGTTAAATATATTTTATTTTGTACCTTTATTTACAAGACTATTTGATTATGTTTTTTTGTTTATAAATTTTGTGTTTTGTTCACCATTTATTTTTTCAAATCTTTTGTGAAGTTTAGGTAGTTTTCAATGTTTTAAAAATGTGACTAAGTTTTTTTTTCCTTAAAAAAGTAAACAAAGAAATGTTATTGAAATTAGAAAAATGGAAAATCTATAAATTTCTTAACCTTTGTTCATCTAAAAAATGTTATTGAAATTATTTATAATAAAAAAAATTTATACATCAATTAATCATATTAGTTTACTTGAATGATGTTGTAAATGATATTACGTACATTTTTCAATTTTTACCATATTAGTTCTTACATAAATTTTACCCTCTTATTTTAACAAGAAAAAAACTCCAATAAACTTTAAACAAACTTCAAATTTCCTTGAGGGTATTGTGTATAATTTAACTAAATTTAAAGTAAAGTTTGTGTCCAATAAGAAAATGAAAGTCAAAGATAAGAATTCCTTTTCCAACTTGAAGCAGAATGTTCTAAAGGAATTCCCACTAGCAAGGAATAGTTTCTAAAAGAACATGGATGATTCTGAAGATTTATATGTCACCTTCTAATGAAGGGTTTTTTTTTGTTTTTTTGTTTTTTTTTTTTTTATATTGGGGGATCAAAAAAAGAATCTAAGTATTGTGTAGGAGGATGTGTAAACCCCTTAGCCAATTATCTTTCTTTGTAAGATTTTTTTTTTCCATGTAATTTTCAGCTAATCATCACAAGAGAATCCCATTACCATGACATAAGGTCAGCTTCCTAATGATTTAGACATTTTGTGCAACTAGAAGAATATTTTTCTAAAAATATAATAAAAATGCCATTAAAATTATATATATCCATGAGAACAAATATAGCTGAAGAGTAGCAATGTATATCTATGAATTATGAGGTTGTAGATTCAATTATATACCTCATTATTGAACTAAAAAAAAAATTATATTATTTAGATAAACACAAAAATCTATGATATAAAAAAGAGGATTTTTTTGTTATTGATTTGAAATATTTATTGAATAGAATCAAAAGTAATATCATAAGAGAGTATATATTGAAGCGATATAACATCATACTTCTATGAAATATATATTTAAATAATTAAAGTGACCATTAAAAATAAAAAATAAACCTAACCTTTAGGCTTTAAAATGTAAAATTGTATTCATTTTATATACAATTAATATATATTTTCAAAAAAATAGCAGTGGGTGTTTATGATTTTCCTTTAACTTGTTGTCAAGAATGTTTCTTTAAATTTTGAAATGCACGATAAACTTAATCGTAATTTTATATTATTTCTTGGGTTTTGATCTTATTCTTAATAGATAGTGAAAAGTCAACTATAAAATCAAATATTTATTTAGAGGTGTGAGACTCTAATTTATTGGTTATCATTAAATAAAAATTAAAAAAAATTAAAAAAAAACCTCAACCATTTCTCACCACTAGGCATAAATTGACCGAGCAAGTTTTGTGAATTCTAAGTTAAATGAATGTATTGCCCATAGACTTGGGGGCTGCCCTAGAGC
The DNA here is from genome assembly GCA_036507275.1 of Sicyos edulis. Lineage (NCBI taxonomy): Eukaryota > Viridiplantae > Streptophyta > Magnoliopsida > Cucurbitales > Cucurbitaceae > Sicyos > Sicyos edulis. The sequence continues at coordinate 47,351,787 of CM071849.1, read as the reverse complement.
TAGTTGCAACCCTAGCTTTTAGATGCCTTTGTTTCCCATAGCTTGTCTACTATATATTCCAAAGGATATTTTAGTCTAGCCTATTGCTTATAAAGTTCTGTCATTTTCTTTTCTAGGAAGAGAGAATAAATAATAAGAATCTTTAATCATATGTGATGCAAGAAAGTTCCACATATCAATGGTATGTATGTATATATATATATATATATATATATATATATATATATATATATAAAGAATTTCTTATTTTGCTAATATTTTCATTTCTTTCGTTTATAAGTTTTTTTTTGGGAAAAAGATACGATTTCATTTCAAAAGCATGCAAGAGTTACAAAAAAATCTTCCAATTTGGAGCAATAAAAGTTATGTTATTATCTTTAAATATCTTTCGTTCCAAAGTTATCTTAATGGTTTGGGATTAGTGTTGTCATAAACGAATCTTTAATCGTATAGAATATGTAATATGAAATATAACCTTCTATTATTCATCCCTCTCTTCTTATTTTATATATTTTTTCAATTTATGTTGTCTTTCATATATAAATATTAGAAAAAAAGTCATAAATCATTAATGCCAAACAAATCCCATAATAAAATTCTTCAAATATGATATATTTACCATTTTATCCCATGAAAAACCATTGCATGAAATGTTAGCTTTGTTTCATACCTTACCTTAGGCCTAGAGTAATATTATTGATTATTCACTCTCTGCACATCTTCATAACATACACCATTTTTTTAAAGTTAAAATTGAAATTCAAGAATTTTGAGGCAAATTACTCCCACTAATAAGATCAACAATTTGGAATAATATAGTCTTATTGGCAGTTTCGTGATGCTCTAAATTAAAATACTTTTCAAATTATTCCATTAAAAACATACCCAAAATTAGCATATACTTACTTATAGTCCATTTTTGCTCCTAAAGGTTGTTATCATAATATGGTATCTTTTTCTATAAAAAAAAAGTTGAGCTCTTAAATTCTACTAGCATTTTAGTTATTGACAATTTAGTTTGATAGAAATGCTTTTTTTTAATAAGATAAAAGTGGATCTAGAAATTTGTTGTGAATATATATTATAAAGATAAAAAATAATATGGTATGGGAAACTAGAACCAAACTTGTTCCAAGTTGTATAAAGTAGTTAAATATAAATTTATTTTCTTGTATTCAATATTTCCAAAAATGTGTATTCTAATGAATCATAAGATGGGCCCACAATAATAACGTAGCGATGGTTGTGTCGTATTTCAACTATTGCAACCGTCATTGATTTCTTCTTAAATTACGATGGAGTTTGCTATGACAAACTTTTGGTGTACAAAAAAATATATTTTAAATCTTTATTTAACGAATATCATTACTTTAAATTGGATTTTTTTTTTAACTCATTATATGTTTCTCACATACTACTTCTAAGTTCTAAATATTATATTAATATTAAAAAAAAAAAAAAAACAATCCGATTAAAAGTGCAAGTATCCAAATGGAACAAAATAATTTCTTCTGTACAGATATAAACGAAATTTATTATACGAACTTTAAAAAAAAACTTATTATAGAGATTAATTTTATTTTCTTACATTTTGCTTTTTGAAATGAATTTAATCCCCTCAATTTTCTAAGCAGTCTCATTTTACTATTTTAATGATAAAAATTTTGTTGTATTTGTACTGAACTACATTTGATTTTAGCTTCTAAGAAATGTGGAAATTCAATTAATACTCTTATACTACATGCTATATAAGTTGTTATATGGTTGAAAGTATTTTTTTTTTCAAAACATATTCATTAAGGAGACGAAAGTTTTAAATTACATACAATTACAACTTAAAAGTATCGACTATTGATCTTCGATTCAAAACTAATAGAATAATTAATATGGTCGTACATACTTATATATTTTACCGCACAAAATTGTATTTAAATTTTTATCTTCTGATAGAGTCAATGGAGAGAACTTTGAACTTAGTATAGAAGGGTAGTTCTTGCCTTAAGGGCTTTCAACCAAATAAACCACAAGATTACACCAAAAATGTTTGTGTGTATATAAGGTTTCTTGCACTTCTTATGATAACCAAATTTTGTTTTTTATAAAATGGTTGAAACTAGATCGATTATATATATTTATATATATATATATATATAAAATAATCATAAGATTTGAAATCACGATTCTTAATTTTCCTTTTTAGTATATCGTATCCTTTTTTTTCAAAAATCATAAGATTTGAAATGTTTTGATCCTTGCACCAAAAAGTAATATTAGAGATAATATCTTCCCTTCCTAAAAAAAGAGATAATATCTTCCCTTGATTGTATTTCAAAAGTTTTGATATTTGATATTTTTGTTTATATTTTTGTTTATATTTTTAAGAAAATATTGCAAAAACCCTTTGGAGAAACTTGTACTTAAATGGGATCAAGATACTTGATTCTTCATTACCAATTGTTGTTGCATCTTTTGTCCTTATTACATCTTATGGTCTCTAAGGAGACAAATCATTGAAATGCCCCTAAAAGGTAATAAGATTTCTCATTGCCCAATTGGAATTATCCCACCTATCAACCCTCTTGGTTCCTTCTTATATAAAAAGCACACACTCCCAACTCTTTTGGCACAAACATTGCTATTCTTTCCCTTGCAAACTTTTGAGTCCCTTTTTCTTACCCTTTTTCCTATTCATTTATTTTAAAGTTTTATTTTGCCCAAATTTCATTTATAAAACTTCGCATTCATTATGGCTTCAATGTCTTCCCATGGTTCTAGCTCATGGACTCCAAAGCAAAACAAGGCCTTTGAGATGGCTTTGGCCGTTTATGACCAAGACTCCCCTAACCGATGGGTGAATGTTGCGAAAGCGGTTGGTGAAAAAACGCCTGAGGAAGTCAAAAGGCACTATGAGCTTCTTGTGGAAGATGTCAAGTTTATCGAGTCTGGTCAAGTTCCCTACCCATATCGTACTACAGGTAATATAATGGCATGACTCATGATTGAAAAACATACAAAACAAATTAACGAAAATATTGTTGTAGAAAAAACTTTCTTATATATATTTGTCAATAGGAACTCATCCAATACATTTTTAGTGACTCAAAAATTTCAGTTAAAATACATTTATCTATCAATTGTAAGATCAATGAATATAACTCATGCATATATAAGTAAGTTTCATACATGAAAAATAAATTTTCATATTGAGGATTTTATAGTAGAACTTTCTATATCATTTCCACATCATTTTTAAAATACATAGCTAAAAATACAATAAATCAAATAATTATACTTCTCAAAATTTATAAATTCAAGATTTTTTCGATCTAATAATTATAATATAGGGCAATATGTGAATCAAAGCAGAAAATCATAGGTTCGTGCACTTATATTATAAGTTTCTTAGAAACCTCACATTATTGCTCTCCTAGTTATAGTAAATGTTTAACTGATTTAGTTGAGTTCAAATGGGGTATCCTAATTTTTAAATTTTTTTATAGAGAAACCCTAGCCAACCATTTAACTAGCTTTGGAACTGTCATTATAGAGTTTGTATGTATATGAGCAGAGGATTGTCATTATCAATGAACAGATCCAACCCCATTTGGCTTGGATTTTTCTGTTTAATTAATTGCTACATATTTCTATATAAAAAAAAATTTAACTCATCTTGTTGTAAGCTTTTTGAAAGGCACTATTGTAACTAAAGCTGCACCAATGCCTCAGAAACAATGAACTGATATGTTTGTAGTATTGATAAAAACAACATTTTTAAATAAAAACATTTATATCTTTGTAGGGATATTATAATATCATATGCATCAAAATTTTCTTGTTATTCATGCATTTTTTTTTTTTTTTTTTAAATTTCAGGTTGAGAAACATGAAGCTCCATTTGAAGAGTATAATATATATGTCTCCTTTGATGTGTTTTTGTGTCATCTAATAACGGTGCATGTTAAAGCTTTAAGTTATTTATTAATCTTCTGTATCGTACATCAACTTTCGATTTTAGAAGGAAAAGATCGAAAGAGTTATTTCTTATTTTAATGAAGGTCGTTTTATTATTAAATCTTCTCATAATGATATTCTTTTTTTTTTCAAAAAAAAAAACACAAATACTTTATTGAAAAAAGTACATAAGATACTTATAAGAATTGGGGGTACGAACTCATGATCTTGAAAAACTAAGAGGTGCTGGTTCAATTCGTGGTAGCCACCTACATTTTTAATATCCGAATATTATAATGCATGTCACAATGTCCCTTAAAAATAGTCGAGATGCGCGTAAACCGACGGACAATCACGAATATATATAACTTTTCTTTTGTTATATATTTGTCCTTATGTCTCACATGCCATCAATAAAATATTGCTACACGAGTTACATAATTTTTGTAAAACTGAGAGAGTACATATTTGTTTCAATATTTTCATTCAAATTCCATTGAGAAGCAAGTGAGAAAGTACAGTCAGAAGACGTACTGACAAGGAAGCCATGCAAAAAACTAGTACTCGAGTTCTAATTCTTACACAAAAACAAAATTAGAAAGACAACCGAAAATAAAGCACAGACATGGATACGAAACACTGAGACGATGATATAAGTCAATTTCCTAAAAGCTAGAACTCTAAAGGATAAGGATAGATTCAATTTTTAATTTTTAATTTTTATTGTTTTTAGTATATACATAAATTTAACCTTGCTTTTTGGCCCCCTCACTGTGCCCTCTCTATAAGAAATAGAGAAATTCATTCATCATTTATTCTATAGAGAGAGTTGAGTAAGCTCAAAAGGGCCAAGCCCATTTTACTCTCTCATACTTTTTGTAGCGATTTTTTGGTTCATCTAGTTGGAGCATAATGCTTGTATTTTCTCTAACAAAGAGAAAGGTCACCGATTTTCGTATGTTCCTTACGTACTTTGTTCATTAATATTTATTCACAAAAATTTAACATAAAGTTTAACATTGGTGCCAAACAAGTATTTAAAGAGATGAAGACAATTTTTTTCTCTGAATGACAGAGAGATGCAACTGGTTTGTTTTTGTGAACTAAATGAGAGAATAGCTGCCTTTTAATTAGGTGTTCTAACAAAATAATTACAAATTAAATTAAATTTTAAAACATTTGCATCCATAATCTTAAATAAGTTTCAATGCTAACCATTATAGGGTGGTTTAATTGGTTAAAGAAGGCGATATTTGTAATTCCTCTTCTCTCAATTCGTACTATATATATATATATATATATATATATATTCTTTTTCTCTCTCTTTTATTTCTTTGTTTGTTATTTAAGATATTACATTAAAAAAAAAACATTAATCATTTTACATTTTAACTGTGCTCATTCGAACTATATAAATTGATAATCAAAACTCTTAATTAAAAAAAAAAAATCTTCGGTGTACAGAATAAACTTTGTAGCTGAATACAACCGTTTAATTTCTTTCCTTCTCACATGATAAAAAATAGTAAGAGGTCTCAAGTAGACGATGATCATATTTGACCATATTTGGGTTTAAGGGCCACACTCAAATACCATGGGGGGATGTGATTTAAACATTTTTAAAGTTTAAGTATTTATGAAAGAGCAATACTGCTCAATTTGTTATTTTTAAAGGAAAAGATCAAGTAAATAAGTATTATTCTTTATGTAATACAAATCTATAAGTTCATGTGTAGGGAGGATGACTACAAATCCTATATAGAAAATATTATTTTTTTGGAAAAGTATATAGAAAATATTATTACTCTGAATCAAATACTAATTTTTCGAGATCAAACCCATAGTTGTGGTGTTTAGCTGGACTTTAACGACAAACAATAAAACCAACGCGCCACCAACCCTTTCGGTACAACTATGCCCATTTGTATACAAATATTCCTTTAGCATTTTTTAAATCTTTTTTCCCCTTTATTAATTTCCTTGTCTAGATCACCATCTCTTTGCTATCTTCACATTAAGAACAAATGTGAATGGAATAAAGCCCCCAAAAAGAATAACTGCAGTACTAGATGCCCTGATGAAAGTTAAGCTATCTCAAGGTGGACCAACTATGTTTTTAAGTTGTTTTTTTCTCTTCTATTTTTAATTCTTGGTTTAATATTGGTTATTACAACTTTTTCTCAATGATTTAAAGAAAGTCAGAGTTAGTTCTTTTAATTCTAAAAATTAAAGTTCATCCCCATAGTCTAGGAAGGTTTTATCAAATCATAAAATCAATCTTAGAAATTATATTAAGAACCAAACTCTAGCATTTAAACTATTGAACCTGTACTTTTATTTTTCTCCAAATTAATATTTAAAAAACTGCAAAAAAAATTGAGAATTAGATTACAATTTTTTTTTTTTAAATCATGGATAAATCAACAAATTAATATTTAAAAAACTGCAAAAAAAAAAAGAAAAGAAAAAAAAACTGTACATTTTATTGCGAAGATTTAAAAGACAAAACTTTTACATTAAAATATATGTATGAATTCATCTAGCCAAGTGAGCCATAATTGTGTACAACATAATTTAATTAGTTTGTAATTTTGATGAGAGCTGATTGAATATGGCAGTGGTAGGCAACTTCATTGCAGCTTTAGAAACTTGAGCAGCCTAGCAATAGCAAACATCAAAATAAAAAGGCATTAATTCAATATTCCCATTTAGCTTATTTATGCTCATACCAAAGGCACTAAAATATTTTATCTATCACTTAAATGGTTGTTGAAATTAATCAAATGGACACTAAAATTACTTCAAATATATAAATAGATTTGGCTGGGAAAGAACAATAAACTAAAAAAATTGCGTAGAGAGTGTCTTTTGAAATGGAAACAAAAAAAAAACAAAAACAAAGATAGATAATTATTTAATCAAACCACCACCACGTCCCAAGAAAACAGATAATTATAGACCACATTTAGATTTCATTCTACTTTCAATATACATTTAAAAGTGACACTTATAATAAATTTGAATTTAATTTAATAAAAATTATTCCAAAATCATATAATATAAACATATTTTTAAAAGAGAAAGCTCGAGCAACCACTACGCCATACTTTGGGGACTATATTTTTTTTTCTTTTAATGTAAAAGTGAATCCCATATATATTTTAATACGAGATATTGTTGGTCCATAAAGTCTTGTAATTTATGAACTCAAAAAAAAAACAACAAATTTTGTGATCATTTTTAATATAGAAGTTTACTTTCTAAAATAATTTAAATTTAGTTTTCAATTTTTTTTTTATTTTTTGAAGCTGATAGAGATTAAATGTTTTTTAAATCTATAACCGAGATCAATTTTTTTTACCGTAATTTGAGTTTAATTTAATATTTGAATTTTAATTTAAAATTCAAAATGACCAATATAAAATCAAATTACGGTAATCAAAATAGTATTTTTATCACAAAAAAATAGAATTTTTTTTAAAAAAATCTAAATTGTTCCCCACAATTAAAAGAATAAAAATACAACCAGAGCTTGAGTTAAAAATATTTCATTCTTTCTATCATCTTCACTAACCTCAACTCTTCATCTCCATTGCCGGCGCCTCTGTAATGGGGAATAGGCACTCGGCCGGACTCAATTCGCCGGAGATCTTCCAAGAGTACCTCATAGTGTCTTTCGACGTCGTCGGCCGACTTCCCACCGACCGCTTTTGCTATGTTCTGCCATCTTTCCGGCGTATCTTTGTCATACAAAGCCAGTGCCTTCTCGAACAGCTTGTTCTGCTTTGCGGTCCACGTCGCCTCCTGTCGGTGCTGCTTCAAAGAGCTCGAAGCCATTGGAGATGGATCTTTGTTTTTTTTTTTTTTATTATATATGAAGAACAATGAAGAAAGTGATTATATATATGTACTGTATGTATATTTGAAGCAATTAATTGAAGTTGCAAGCTGGAAGAATCTATATGTCACTGGTTGCACTTTCAGCCACAAGTGTGGAGTGTGAAGATATAAAGTTAAGAATCTGTCTTAAAGGTGAAACTTTTTATTTGATGGGTTTTGGTTTATTAAGGAATTTGTTTTAAACAAATTATTATTGGAGTTAGAATAATTGAGCTAAGCATAATATTAAAAATTACCTCGGTAACTTTTTTTTTTTTAGAATAATTTACCTCGGTTACTTCTTCTTTAATTCTACTTGAGAAATATTTAGGAGGAAAGTTTTCAGTACTTAACCTTTAAATTACTAGATTTTATAGGATGCCACTCAAATTATTATTATTTTTTAAAATTACTCGAGTAAATTTATAGTATAACTTTTTTATTTTAAGTTTAAAATGTTGATAAATACGTGAACTTTAAAAGTAATTGATTTTAGTGATGGGTTGTGCAGTTAGTTACTTTGTTTGATGTTAATCTATTTCATTTGGTTTTTCAGCTTTTTTAAATAAATTCATATTCTTTTAATTTTTTAAATCATTTTCATTAAGAAAGCATTTTGAATTCTCGTCAAATTCTACAAAAATAAAATATTAATAGAAGTAATTTTTTTAGTTTTAGAAATATGATTTGTTCTTCAAAAACAAAGAAAAGTGATATAGAATACAAACAATAAAATGAATTGGTTGAATATGTATTTATAAACTTAATTTTGAAAAAAATGAATAATACATAATCAAATGGTTTTCCATAGGGGCTTTAACATCTAATTAAGTCAAATAAATTCAATTTAAGTCTTATTTAAATTGATTTTTAAAATATTAAGAATGAAATTTTTTTGAAAAATACGATGACTCAAAAAATGCAGAACTCTATTGACAAAACTTTAGTCTTCCCACCCACTCGTTGAATTCATAAAAATACTAAAGAATACAATTGAAAGATTATGGGGGTTTTTTTTTGTTAGGGATAGTTATGGACTAATTATTCATTTTTAAAGATTTATAAAAAAAAAACTAAAGTCTAATAACTTTTTAAAATTTATGAGTTATTATAATTTAACTCATTTATACATACCTATCATGAACAGATAACTTTAAAAAAAAAAAAAAAAGTTTCAGCCGTGGTAATTCTTTTGAAACAAAACTTTCCTATTGAGTCAAATGAACAAAGAACAATCTTTCTCCAACTTGAACCAATGACTTTGCAAAATTTTCCTTCCAAAAACACAGCTTTTTCTTATCATAAAAAGTAAGATTAGTCCAACAAAAGAAATTAGAAGATTTATGTTTAAGTTAAAAAAAGTCTTCTACTCTAATTACAAAGCCCGCTATGATAAGAAATTTTTTCAATCTTGAAAAAACCTACCAAATGTTTATATCAAAAATAATATTGTTGAATTTGAAGAGCCATATTAACAACTTCAATCACTTTTGAAGGTATCAAACCCCATTAAAATGAAAGATAAAAGTGAATTTTGAAACTTGTGAATCTGAAACAATCCAATTTTGCGAAGCAACTCCCTCCAATAACTTGGCCGACATATTATTTTTAATTTAATTTCCAACTTATAAGCTTAGCTCAATCCTTTCAATCACGAATCCTTCATATTGTGCCTCCCTCTTCGAAGTTCGGCCCAACAAATGCATCCACATTCGTGTCACCAATAATCTTTCTTTCGAAGTTCATTTTGTGAAATAGTGTGGACATCCATCTCAAAATTAATTGGTGATGATAGGAATAGTCCACCTACCCTTTAAACACTTAGAGATATTTTCTCTTTATCAATACGAGATTCTCAACACATTTCTCCTTCAATCTCTAAACACCAAATTGTTTGGAGTTGTAGTTTTTTTTTCAATCATACATAAGAGATTAAAAACTTAATTTCTAAAGTTTCATGAGATGCACATAATAATAATAGCTTTAAATCTATCCAACTTAAAATCTTATCATCTAAACCTTTCTAGAAATCAATACTCTTAGGTGAGCATTTTAGAAATACATAGTAAAGAATTTGCTAAGGGGATGGAATCTATCAAACTAAGGAATATGGTCAGATTCATTTATAAATATGTCTGAAAAATGGTTTTGACCATATTTTTTGGCCTCGAATTTCCAAATGGATCCTCTCCACGAGGAATATATATCTACTTGGTTCATAATAAAGTAAAAAATTAATTGAGGGCTCTTTTATAACTATTTTGATCTTTTTTATTTCTAAAAGGTATAAATATCACTTTTTAACATATAAATTTCCTTGTGTTATCATATATATTAGTATATATATTTTTAAATTATATGTATTTTTTTAATCTACAAAAAGTGTGTATTTTTAAAATCAAAATTATAAAAACCAAAGGCATATCCTTGTCCATGGTTGTTTGCGAAATCGTGAACACACAATAATAAAAATAATACGAAAATGATGTAGCGAAAGTTCTAGCGAACAGTTATTAAACTTAGATCGATGGTCAAAATAAAAAGTGAGGAAGAAAAATAATGGAAATGTGTTTTTTTCCACACCTCAATTTTTGTTGAGTTATACATAAAACACCCATGTATAAGTACAAATTCTCACCTTTAACTTGATTTCCTTTTTTATTTTTATAAAACAAAAGAAATAATAATAAGTTAAATTGTATTTAAGACCACTCACATGCCTATCTCTATTTTGATGCATAAACATTGTCTCTATTCTAAAGGTAGTTCTCAAGTTGTCATTTCTCTTTTGAAATCCTACTAATTTTCTTCTTAAATACATTTATTTTGCATTTCAAGATTTTATATATTATAAGCTTCTCAAAAATTAAGTTCCATTAGTCACTCTTTATAAAAGGAGTCAATAGCTTTTAAATTCAAAGTACTCTTGTTTCATAGTAATGCCCCCCAATTTTTTTAAATAAAATAAAATAAGCTAAGTTTTATTATTATCAAATGAATTAATGGCGTAATGATTTTATTGTTTGGTTATAAACCAGTTCAACATCAACGTCACACATTTGATCCCGAGAATCGGTATTTGTCTTCCTTCTCGTGATATTTTTTGAAGAAAAAAAAAAGCTAAGTTTATTATTTATGTCCCTACAAAAGAGAATTTTAATAGAATTTGATTAATGAGCGTAAAAAACTGGTCAATACATAGCACATATTTCACTTTATTTACTAACTTCATGCATGATCATTACACTTTTTTATTATTATTATTAACTATCATAGGGTAGCTCAATTGGTCAATAAAGAATTTGAAATGTTTAAGGGGATAAGTTCAATTCATGATATTCATTTATCTAGAAATTAAATGCTAAAAAATTTAAATCAAGAATCTAAAAGTGTGAAAATCAAAGATCAAAATAGAATTTAAACCAAGAAACAACAAAAAAGAAAGTGGTCCTAAAATGATTGGATAGCTTTGTTTGATGTTTAGTTGTGTCAACATCTATGGCCAGCCATAGAAAGAATCCATTCATCAATCTTCAAATGGTTATTTTATCTTCAATTGAATTTTCCTTTGAGAGGATGCCTTTTAGTGAGCTTTTCTAATTCCCCTTGGACAAGTTGAATGTTTATGCATCAAAACAAATGTTAAGTTGTCTAAATCAAATTAAGCTAAGAATTGTGACTTTTCAATAGCCAAAAGAGCAATCCACCACCAAAGTTGAGTGGCCTAAAAGCATATGATACTTTGAGATATGATAAAAGTGCACAATGATACAAAAGAAAGAAAAGGATTTCTTGACATTGTTGACAAAGTTTTTCGTTTCCGAATATATTATGAATATAGTATGACTCATATCGATAGTGATATTTGTATCATTTAAAATATGGGGAGTAAATTGAAAAAAAGAAAAAAAGAAAAGTGAAATTAAAATAATTAATAAATCTTTTTATCTCAAAAAACAGCCTTAATTTTATCAAATATGACATAGTTTACAGAAATTTTTGGATTTCTGTCTCCATTCAATTTCCACTAATTCGTCCAGTAATCTAGTAAATAACACTGTAAATTAACAAATTTTAATTAATCCCGTGACTAGACCTTAATGTATTTTTATCTATACTAGCATGGGGACGTCTTGAATGTCTTTTGGAATGAAATGTATCTTTTCCAAAAAAAAGACCTTAATGTATTTTTTTTAAAAACATAGTTAATTTTATATCAGCAAAGATTTTTTTAAAAATTAATAGTAACTTAATTAATCTATATTTACATTTTTTTATCGATAAATATTGCAGTTTTGATCATTTTGAAGAAGATAAAGGGTGTGTGTGGTTCATAATTGATTGTAGAAAAAGTGATTGTTGTTTACAATGGATTCCGATGCTTTATTGAGGGATTCTCCACTCAATATTGATCATTTCCCTTTTCTGGTTAATTTTTGGAACAATTCAACCAATAAAAAAATGACTGCTAATAGAAAATAAATTTTATATATGTCTCTTTTTGTAAAATTATGGTGAATAAATATATAGAAAAGAGCTGGCAAGGGCAAACTAAAAAAACCAATATCTATAATATATAACTTCTTTTTAGTACAAAAATACATATAACTTTTTTTTAATCAAACAATATTGTAAAAAAACCCAACTCAAAGAAAGTAATTTTAAAGATTAACATAGCGCTGATGATCAAAAAGTCAGAATGTCATGGTTAAATAAAGGGGAAAAAATCTTGAATAAATTATGAATAGACTACTTTTATCAAGCTAATCAAAATTAATGAATAAAAAATCAATAATCAATTACTTGAAAAGAAATATTTTAATTCTTCTCTTTTTTAGTAAGCTACCATTACCCTTACCATTTCACTTTTTTAGTTGAATAAAATTTTGCATCAGTAAACTCGTGATTATTAAGTAGTATATAATGTCAGCAAAATTCTTCTCATTTAACATAAACTACCATATTTATTACCGCTCTTTGGAAATAATTTTATGCAAAGATTTTATTTAAGCCTAACCATTATTTATTACTCAAATCATTATCAATAATATGTTATAAGAACATAATTCAACCAACATGATATATGATTTAATAATCAAGAAATTCGATCACCACACAACAATTATTTGTTTGAATGAAAAAAAAAAACACCATCTAAAAAAATAGCAACTTAAAAAACTTGATTGAGTTCCATGGGACTTTTTTTAAAACATGCGGGCTAGTACTCCTTCGTCCTCATAAAACCAAATACATGGGCCAATTTAAGTACCAAGTGATCTATTATTATTGTGGGTGTATGCTGGCTTTTTTTTTGTGAATAATGGATTTTTTTTTAAGTTTCATAAATGTTGACTTTATTATTATTATTTTTAATGTTAGGCGATTTTCAATTTTCGGGCTCGAACTTATGACTGTAGGATTGAAATAGATTAACACCACTCAAAATAATCAACTATGCCACCAGCCCATTCGATATAAAAAAGAGTATTTATTAGTTTAAAAACATCTTAATTATAACAAGATTTTTTTAGTTCAACAACCGATTGGTAATAGGGAATTGAAACTCATAGTTTCTTAGTGATGTCCATATCATTTTATATGCATATTTCGACTATTTTTATGAGACAATTATTTAACCCTATAACATTTTGTTGTAAAAAAAAAAAGTATAAACTAGTGATAAAATAGAAATTACCCTTTAAGAAACTAACCCTTAAATTCTATGGTGACCTCATTCTTCACAGTCTTGGCTAAATATATATTTCTAATTTAACAACCTAACTTCCTCACAATAACATTTTTCTTTCATTAGACATTGTTTGTTTTGTCTATCAACTTGGACTCCTTTCATGCCCTTATTTTGTAGGGGTGCCCCAAAGTCCCTTCACGTGATCATGTCTCTTTCTCTTTCTTAATTATTCTTATAAAAGATAATTAGTGCATGTTTTTAAAAGAAAATAAAAGTTTATCCACTCTTTAAATTAGAAATATATAAAGTTTATCCATTCTCAAATCAAAAGTGTGTGGAATCAGTTGAAGAAACATTAGCTGGAGTTTGGAATGAGATCCTTTATCAGTTGTGGGCAACTAGCTGGAATTTTGGATTCAATTGTGTGACAACATCAAATGTCATTCTTTTTATTCTTATCCTTTCTTTTTCTTAATAAAAAATTGGTTTCTATATTTAATTTGCATTATGTAGTAAGATTTTTATGGAATGTGTCCATAAATTAGGATGGTTTTTGTTAATACCAAAAATCAATTTTTCTGAATCAATGTTAAATTTGTATTTATTGAAAATTTAAAATGGTATACTGGTATGGGTAAAATAAAACTTAGTGTAAGAGTCTAGACAAATAATCATGAGATTTAGTAATCAAGGTTATAAAATAACAAAAGGTTTAGCACTAAAAAAACAAAACAAAATAAAAGGCCTATAGTATAAAAATCTATTAATAAAATTGGGAGATCATATCGAGTATAGACAGATCTAGGCATATAAATTGAGGCAAAAAATTATGTAGAACAAGTGACAATAATGAGTTTTTGTTTGTAAGAAGATATAAAAAACAATAGGAGGACCACCCTTTAAAAAATATAAATTTAAATATAATATGGATGTTGAGATATATCTTGACCATATATGAATGCCCTACGCTATTCATATTGCATATAATTGTTTCGCGCATTATAGTATTGTACTTAGTATGTGTTTAATGCAACCCACATTCGCATTTCACAACGTAGATGCTTCTGCATTTGCTTAATGCATCCGCATTTTATTTTAATGCTTACGTATTCTGTAATAAAGTTTAATTAGAATGCATACATAAACTCGAATTAAACCCTAATTATATTATGGCATTCACTCTGCAATTCTGTATTATTCTTTTTTCTTTAATAAAACTTTGTCTGCTCTCTACTTGTGGATTAGCTAACACAACTTTAGTAAGTCACGTAAATTGTGTGTTTGTTCTTCATCTTTTACATTTCTTTATCTTCGTACAGTTGTTGATTGTCGTTTTCATAACAATGAACTTATTTATATAAGCAACACAATTTTCAAAATTTTGGATAAATTTAGTTTTCTTTTTTTTGAAAAAGATACGAATATATTAGCATATGCCAAAAAGCATACAAACAAAATTACAAGAAAGCCCTCCAATTAATAATTATGGAAGAGGCGTTGAAGTCTTTAAAAAGAGATGATTTATCACACCATTTGGCAGTATTGACAATAATATATATCATCCCAAATCTCCATAGCTGATTTCACTTTGTGTTTCTCGTTGAAAATGCGGCCATTTCGCTCCAACCAAATCCACCAACAATAGCCACCTATGATATTAGCAAGCAAAAGCCTCTTTTTAGATTTGCATTTCCTGTTAACCGTGTGTAATAAAAGGTGTTGCAGAGTTCGACTAGGATCCTGAAATTCAGCATCATCAATAATTGAAAGGAGGCGAGGAGCCAAAAAAGAACATGTCATGAACAAATGATGGCTGGTTTCGATCTCATTATTACACATCACACACCAACTTGGGGACAAGCAGTTCGTAGGATTTCTTCTTTGCATGACTTCAGCTGTGTTAACTCCATAATGGAATAAGGCCCAAAGATAAATTTAGTTTTCTAGTCTCTAGTCCACTTATGACATCGAGTTTGAAAGTGGTTCGAACCATGAAAGGCAGTCGATGGGTCGGTTAGGTTGGCCGTCGCCGTGCAGCCGACCCTCTCTTAATGTTTGGTCGAGAGGGTAGAGCTGTCATTTAATATTTTTTTGACCAATCATTTTTTAAGTTTGACCCATATTTTTCCTTTTCTATATTCATGCATCCTTTTTAATAGCCCTATCCCCTTTTCTTCACTCATTTAATTTCTCATTGTGTCTGATAAAAATTAAACTTTAGTAAATGTCTACAAAATTAGTAAGATTTTAATGTCATATCTAATGATAAGATCTTGAACTTGACGTTACTTTTGGTCTATTAAGAAAAAATATAAAATTTGATGTACTTTTTTTTTCAAAAAATATACATTATCATTTAGGAACCTAATTGATACAAATAAAAAAAATTAATGACTAAATTTGTAATTTAACCTAAAATTAAAATTATAATATTTTAATTATTAGAATTAAGATAATGACCTGGTCTAGCTTAAACTAATATTGTATTTATTTTTCAACAAAATATCTACGACACATGCGAGAGAGCTACCGTGAACTAAGTTCAGTAATTATAAATTATGTTCTAACATATATTCAAAAACAAAACCTAAAAAAATGAATAATTTTTTTATTAACCATGTAGCTTGAGTCTTTTATAAAAGGAAAATAATAAATAAATTCTCTAGGATAATGTGATCTATAAAAATGGAAAGTCAATTAATTAATATCTAACCTGCAAATTCTAATTACTCAACTCTAGTTCTAATTACTCTTTTAAATAGTATCTAACCTGCAAATTCAAAGCTAAACTTAAATATATATTTTTCAAAAAAGAAAACTTAAATGCAGTAATATTTTTCTAGAGATGGACATAATATTATTGCTCAAAAAGAAGTTTGGACAATAATATTTTTCTAGAGATGACTCTAGAAATGATTTTTTTTTTTTTTGAAACAGCTCTAGAAATGAACCTCATTATTGAAAATATTTCGTTTTTTCAATCAAAATGCTTCATAGAACATTCGTAAAATTATTGATCTGTAATTAATTATATCAAATCATTTCCTTTTGTACTGATTTTTTTTTTCAAAACAACAAAATTTTAAAACTCTTGTATTTATAAATTATATGTATACTTTTGCTACATGGCATTCATCAAGAAAATATAGATATATAACTTTTAATGTGTGTTCATTCTAAAACTAGAGTGGTTTTGTTGCCATTGATTCTTTTTAATGTGTGTTCATTATATCAAGCCATTGATTCAATAGAGCTTTTTTTTTTTATGGGGCAACCAAAATAATTCTTTTCCTTTGCAAAAGAGGAAGAAAGAGAGATGGTACGACATGTCGTTTCCCCTCACTTTTGTTAAAGATTTTGCTGTCAAAGAAAATATGCCATTGCCTCGAGTTGGGGCTTTCCCCTCACCTCATTTTCTCATTTTAAACGTCACTTAGATGCACACAATAATCTTTTACATACATACATACACACATATATATATATATATCAACATTTTCGTCGAGCTTGTATTAATTCTCAAATTGATGAATATTATAGATTAAACTTATCATTTTTAGTATTTCAAAACTTTATTTGACTATTAGACCATTTTATGATAGTTAGAGGATCCTTTCATCTAGATCACAAGACGATGTGTTAATATCTTTAAACTAAACTTTACTTACAAATTTATTATTTTTAATAAAATATTATTTTGGTCCTTGAACTTTAAACTTTGTATCATTTAAGTCTTTAAATTTTCAAAAGTTCAACTTTAGTTCTTTGAATTTTGAGATTTGTTCTATGTTAGTTCATAAACTTCCAAAAGTCAAGTTTTAAATCAGAAACTTTGAATTTTGTTTCATTTCGGTCCTAAACTTTTAAAAAAAAACTTAAAATTGATCTTTAGAAAAATAACTTTTTTCAAAAAAAAAAATATGTTTTACCGTGTATTTTTCTACATGAAAACAAATAAATAATAATATTTGTGTACTAATATATGCATGGGAATCAGCAAAAGGAGGGAAAAGAAAACTACAAAGTTTTCTATGAAAAAGTGGAAGCAAACGTCATTAATAGTTGGAACTTGAAAGCCTCCCAATTTTCACAATTTCGATGCGAATCACAATACAAAATGCCAACAATTTT
Organism: Sicyos edulis; assembly: GCA_036507275.1. Lineage (NCBI taxonomy): Eukaryota > Viridiplantae > Streptophyta > Magnoliopsida > Cucurbitales > Cucurbitaceae > Sicyos > Sicyos edulis. The sequence continues at coordinate 47,334,137 of CM071849.1, read as the reverse complement.
ATTTCTTTTTCTCAATTTTTATTTTCTGATCAAATTAATTATATAAGTTTAATTTGATAACCATTTTTTAATTAAGCTTAAACCCTTTTCCACTTATAATTTTTTTGTAAAGTATATTTATAAATATTTACAAAATCTAAGCCATGTTTTAAAAAATATTATGTTTTTATAATTTTGTTAGTTGTTTCGACTATTAACAAAAAGATGTAGATATAATTTGGTAAATATACTCTAACTTAACATGTGATATGGTTGATTAGTTGGAGACAGTTCGAGTAATCTTCTTTTGGTAAGCTCAAACTCTAACTTACACAACTCGACTGCTTAAGGTAGTGTGAGGTAAAAAGTTAAAAACGATCGTTAGGAACAAAATATATTAGTTCTCTTTCTCATCTTGATAAAAATCAATTTTCTTTTAAGCAATAAAAATAAGATATTTGAGTGATCATCAAAACTATCTAAAAAAATTAATTCTTAAGGCATATTTAATTTTAATAATATCATTATTGATATAAGAAATTTATTTCTTCTATTAAGTCTAATAATTTATTGAATAGTTTTTTTTATTATTATTATTGTTGGGTGGCTCCTTTTTGGAAGGGGATGGGCTAATAGTAAAAAAAGCTGATTTTGATTTTTTAATATAAAAAATTATTTTTGATAAGGTCGGATAAATTTAAACAATAATGTCACAGTACTATAACGTTGGCTTGTTGCTAAATTTTATTACATGATTGCTAAACACAATGCCTAGAAATTGCTTCAATTGCGTAAGCATACAGAAGCCCCAATCCCTATGTTGAAGGGCAATAACAATTTGATTTTCAACCACTTGGTATAATTAAATTTACCTTAATTCATTGGTTTAAATTTTTAGGTTAATTAGTGGTTTAATATAATTTAACATGTGATTTAAGATAGATGTATATATTATCGAATATAGTATCAAAGTTCAATAAGCCGAAATAAATATTTGTCCTAATAAAAATAAAATTGATATTCGATTTAAGACTGATAAGCCTAAAAAAAATGCATATTAGGATCTCTCATCGAAAAAAGTGGAGGGATCATAACAATATATAAGAAATTTGGCACTCCTTTTGTTAGGAATTATTTTTGATTTGTGTATCAAAATAATAATAATAATTTTGAAATGAATGTCTATATTATCTAGAAAACCTCCTTTAAATGTTAACAATTTTTCAATTTATTGAAGTTGACCAATTTCACTTGATTCAATCAAATTTTTTTTGTTTTTTAATGAACGTAGATTGATCTGTCAAACACTATAAAAATATAGATTTTAATGATATTGAATCAAATTATATATGATCTAATAATTAAGAAATTATATATCTAGATTCCCCTACGGATTGAATTTATCCAAAAAAAAAAGAAAAAAAAGTAACGTTGTTTATTATTATTTTTTATTGACAATTAAATTTACCATAAACATTTATTATTATTATTGTTATTATTTATTTTTATTTCTAAATTTGTAAGTAGTACACCTTCGTCCTCACTCGCAAGGTTTCCTCTGGCTCTATATCATGGATCTTCCACAAAAATAAAAATACACCCACCATAACTTTATTACTTATGAGTTTTGATTTCTTAAATTGTTTGGATACTTTTTCTATTTTTATAAAAAGATATTTCATTAAAGCAGTGAAAAAATGTATATACATATAATTACAAATTCAAACATCGAAAAAAGATCTCCTAATTTAGAGAAATTGTACTATAGTGTTTCGGTACTTTTTCTAAGCCATCTTGTGATGTTTTTTTAAGACTAATTTAAAGAGATAAATAAGTTAAAACAAGTAATATTTGACCATTTTTCCCTTCTTTTAATTGGTAAATATGATAGTCTTGCAATTGAACTTAACAAAGCAAAGCACAAATATTTTGACCTAAAAGAAGAATGCTTTTAAAAAGAATTTTGAAACCACATACTAAAAGCTATACTTGAATATATTTTCAAATTTCTATTTAATAATGTACATCCTTACACCATTGTTCCTAGACATATAGTTCTTATTTATATATTGCAAGTTTATTGTTCAAAAAATAAGGAATAAAAAAAGGTTCATTATTGGTTGGCATGGAAAGGAAACATATATTATTAATAATTCTTAAGAGTTCCTAAATAGTAAAAGTACTATATAAAAATATTATTATATGAAAGATTGAGATTCTCTATTAAAAATTGTGGTAGGGCATGTCTTCCATCTCCCTCTCTTTCTTCTATTCACCCATCAAAACATAAATGAAAATCTATGGAAGTTTCAAGAAGTTTTAAGATACTTTTTTATATATATTTTTTAAATTACTTTTTTAAAAAAATATTCTTTGAATTAATAGTTAATTTTAATCACTAAATATTTATTTAGAATATCTATGCTTGTTTTCAAAACTCAGAAACTAAAAGTTGAAGGCTTAAATTCATTAACTTTGAACCTAAAACTTCTACATAAGTATATTTTTAAGATTTCAGTTTTTACTAATGAAATTACTCCTTAAAATAAGAACTATATATAAATAAATCATGCTCATTTTTTCAATGTAGCCCTTCTAACCCATGCCTTATTTTTTTTTTTCTCTTTCTATTTTTCTCTATACCTTATCCATTATAAGATAAGATAAGAAAAAGCTTCAAATATATAGTTTTATTGTTATTATAATATTTACCTTCATATCAACCATGTAATAAGCCTCTCTTTTGTGCTTTTATGAATGAAAAGACCAAACATTTTGACCAACAACCACCAAATCTTTTTTCCCTTGCATTATTTAAAGTATTCACCATTATGAATGTTGGATCCATACATGTTCAATGGATCTCTCCAATAATACTGACTTTTCGAATTTACTCGAAGTAGTTATTGGAAGAATTCCAACCACAAATTTAGTGATTGTTATTACCATTAATGTATCAATTGCACTATGCTCACTTTTTTTTTTTGAAAAAAGATACTTAATTAAAAGGGAGAAGAGAGAAAAGATTACAAGAAAACCCAAGGCAAGAATGACAAGAATGTGAGCCAATTAAGGACTATCATAGCAACGGAATAATTTTTAAATAAAGCAGATTTTATACTTCATTCAGCCGCAGTGAGAGCTATATCTTCCTAAAGAGTCTGAGGAGATTTCCATTTAGGATCAGGGGAGAATAGCCTGGCATTTCTTTCTTTCCAAATCCACCATAAAGCAGAACCTCTGAGATTTATAGCAATAATCATACGTTGAGAGTGAGCTGTAAAACAAAAATAATCAAAGAGGAGTAAATCAAAAGGTCCATAGCTTGAGATAGTTGTAGTATATGTATCTGGCAGATTATGCTCACTTTATCGGTGTTAGAATATAATTTATTCGTTATTAAAGATAAAAGTAATTCTTTTTATCTCTCTCCATCATAATAGGTGGCTATAGTGATTTAGAGGGTCTCAAAAAATAAAAAGATTATAGATTCGATTGATATTAAAGATCATATATATTTAAATATTAATTCTCTATAATTTTCTTTGACAACCCAAATATTATAAAATCAAATGATTTTTTCTATCACAAAGTTAATATGCAATTAAATTGACGTGGACAGTCACCCGTATAAAAATGATATCTCTGAAAGTTGTTTTGAAATGGAGCTGCCACTTTTAACTATAAGCATATGATCAGATTAAATGTGTAGCTAAAGTGATCTTTCTTTTCTTTCTTTTTTTTGTCAATTATCTCTTTCAAAATTGTAATAGGTGAAATACACATCATTAATTAGCCCTAGATGAGTTAAGTGTAACTTGGGTTAATTAGAGGGTTAGGTTAGTCTAATCATGAGAGATGTGTAGGAGCACATATATAAGCTCCATTTGGGGGTTTTTGTTCATTTGAGAGTGAGAACTAAACCCTAGACCTAGAGAGAGCCCTTGTACATTGATTCAATGGCATTATGACGGTAGATCGATCAAGCTCAATCGATCCATAACAGTGGAGTAGGGACGTTCCCGAACCACTATAGATCTGGTGTTGTCTCTTCTCCATCCTTCTCTTTTCTATTTGTTTGAATCTATATTTGTGCATTTGTTCTTGGATTAGCTTAGATCTGGATTTTGCACAACATTTTGGTATCAGAGCGTTTAAGTTTTGATTCTGCTGTATTGAGTTTTGATTTCAATATCTCTATTGCTTCTGCCGTACTGTTTCAATGTTTTGAGAGAGTTTGGGGATTTTCTTTAAAAATCCATTGTTCTGTTTGTTTTGGTGAATTCGTTGCCGAGATCGTGATTAACTCCACCGTGAGTCAAGATTTGTCTCTGATTTTGGCAAGATTGAGTTTATTCGGCTTTTTTGAGATCTCGGTAGGGATTGGTCGATTTGTTGACATCGATCCGCATCCAAGAATCCGAAATCTCAGTCGTTCTTCTTTGATTCGTCCTTTACGTTGTTGAATCGTTGAATCGAAGGATGTTATAGCGTCGTCTTCAATAGAATCGTTGATTCTACCATTATCGTGATCTGCAAGTGATTAAGTTTTGATTACCTGTGAACTCTCGGCAAATTGTGAAGAAGGCGTATTAGAAAATCAAGATTAAGATTCTATGTCGAGAAATCGACTGATTCTATGAAGAGAATTGGGTTTAATTTGTTCAACGGCTGTATTATCGACGTTGGCATTTTCACAATTTCTGAAAATTAGCTTCAATTCTAGTGTTGATTCGTGTCATCAGCAAAGATATGAGTGAATTCCGACTTTCAATAGTCAACAATTTGGTGAGATCAATTTTGTTTTGTTGCAAGCGTTGGAATATTTGGGCAATTGGTTTAATTGCTAAGAAATTGAGAAATCAAATTCAAATTGATTTCTCTTTGAAATTCAAGCAACCATTATTGAATTCTTATGAATTCACATCTGTGCAGTAGGTAAAACAACTGCTGTTTTGCAAAGTTTTGAGCTGAAATTGTGTTTTGATATGCTGGAATATTGTGAGATTTGGGTTGAATTTTGATTGTTGCTGCTGATTTGAGATATTGATTAGAAATTTTGATTTAGAATTTGAAAAATCTATGTTGAGCTGATGAAATTTGATTGATTTGAGATTTTGATTCTGAAATTTTGAGAGACTGATTCAAGATAAGCTGCCTGTTGATTCTTGATTGGGTAATTCAGAATTGTTGAGCTATTGTTTTTTTTTTTGTGTTGAGGCTCGCATCTTTTGAATAAACTGCTTTCCCGAGTTGTGATCATTTTGCAGGCATGGCAACTAGATTTGTGATTGACAAGTTTGATGGGAAAGGAGATTTCAGTTTGTGGAAGAGGAAAATGAAAGCCTTACTTGTGCAACAGAAAGTTGCAAAAGCCTTGGACAACCCTCCTAAATGGCCAGCTAGCATGACAGAAGAAGAAAAAGTTGAGGCATGCGAGATTGCAAATAGTACCATCATTTTGCATTTGGCCGATAATGTCTTAAGAAGACTTGGCGAGATTGATGATGTGGCCACTTTGTGGGCCAAGTTAGATGAATTCTACATATCAAAGTCACTGTCTAACAAGATATATCTGAAGGAGTTGTTGTTTGGGTTCAGAATGGATCCGTCCAAAGGATTAGAGGAAAACATAGACAAGTTCAACAAAATCTGTGCAGATTTGGCAAATACAGGGGAGAAGCTTGATTCTGAGAATCAGGCAGTGATTATTCTCAACTCATTACCTGACAAGTTCAAGGAGTTGAAATCAGTAATAAAGTACGGCAGTGAGAAATTGACCCTTGACAAAGTTCTTGACTCGCTTCGTTCAAGGGATTTAGAGATGAAAATAGAGAAGAAGGATTCTGAGGCTCTTTATATGAAGGGCAAGTCGGTCAAACTTGCCAAAGGCCAGAGTAGTAAGTCAAGAAAAACCAGCTCGAAATTTGATAAGAAAAAAAAAGAGCCGAACGAGCAGAAAAGGCGTTTTACCTGTAATTACTGCAAGGCAGAGGGACACATCAAGTATAGTTGTCCTGTTTTGAAGAGGATGGGAATGCTCCCTGTCAGAAAGCCCAAAGCAGATGCCCATGTCCTCGATGGTTATGATTCAGCCGAGGTGCTTATGGCTGGAGATTCTGATGACCGCTATGAGAGTCAATGGATTATCGACTCGGGTTGCACCTTCCATATATCCCCTTATAGGCACCATTTTGAGAATCTGACAGAGATTGAGACAGGCAAAGTAACTCTGGGAAATAGTCGCCAAGGCGAGGTTAAGGGCATCGGTTGAGACGATTCGGTATGGATGACGGATCGGTCAAAGTATTTTTCGATGTTCGTGACGCACGGGCACGAGACGTAACCTCATATCCTTAGGGACTTTTGATGCTGCTGGTTATGAGTACAAATCTCGCCATGGCTTGTTGATGATCTGTAAAAACAACAAAGTCAAATTGACTGGTAAGCTTGTGAAGGGATTGTATGTTCTTCAAGGTCGAGCTATCCAGGGTGAGGTCCATGTTGTCTCAGAGTTCAATTTGAAGGCTTCAAGTTGTGGCATTCTACAGAATGGCTCATATCGATCCACAGAGGACTAGATTGCTTATGTAAGCAAGGACTTTTGGGAAAGATGAAGATATCAACAATAGAAAAGCGTGAACATTGCATCCTAGGCAAGTCAACAAAGGTGAGTTTTGAGAGCTTGAAGATAAATCGAGGAGGATATTAGATTATATCCACTCAGATTTGTGGGGACCAGCTCGGGTCTAGACACATGGTGGAGCTCGGTACTTTCTTTCTTTGATTGATGACCACTCGAGAAAGTTGTGGGTTTTCATGCTGAAAACCAAAGATGAAACTTTTCAGAAGTTCAAGGAGTGGAAGATTATGGTTGAAAATCATCAGGAAAGCAAGTGAAAGCCACGAGAGCAGATAATGGGTTAGAATTCCTTAATCGAACTTTGATGATTTGTGTAAGCGATCGAGGATTAAGAGATTTCTAACGATTCTGTGCACTCCTCGTGAACGGTCTTGCGAGCGGTTCAACAGGACCATTTTAGAAAAAGTGCGATGCATGTTGTCTTTTCTTTGGTTTGCCAAAAGTTTTTCGGGGTGAGGCGATTAGTACAATTTTGCTTATATCATCAACGTAAGTCCATCGATCGCTTTGAACTTTAAAACTCCTCAAGAAGTTTGGGACGGGTTCTCCACCAAACCTAGATCATCGAGAGTGTTTGGTTGTGCGGCTATGCACATACCAAGCAAGACAAGCCTGGATTCTCGGGCTAAGAAGTGTATCTTCATTGGGTATCCTTCAGGTGTGAAAGGATACAAACTCTGGTCCCTTGAATCAGGAGATAGAAGATGTTTTGTGAGCAGAGATGTAAAGTTCAATGAAGAGTTGTTCCCATGGAAAGAGACTTCTAGTGGTGAAGTTTCAGACAACTCAGAAATTGCTAAGCAGATGACATATGAGATTGAGTTGCTTGGCAGTGATTCTAGAACTGATTTGACATCATCTTCTGCTTCCACTTTGAGAGATTCTTCTGTAGAACCATCAGTGCATATCGATGATACTGCACATTCTGATCCCGTGGTTGTTGCTCCTGAGCTAGAGGATGTTCCTGCTAGTTCAGAGAGTGATGTTCAGCCAGTTGCCCCGATTGTGAATGCTGACATTCAGTCCTACCAGTTGGCTAGAGATAGACAAAGAAGGGTAATTCGGCCTCCATCGAGATTTGATGAAGCGCAGTTTGTAGGTTTTTCTGTCATCGCTTTGATGAGGAGAGCATTTCTGAACCGAACACCTACAAACAGGCTTTAAATTCCAAGCATTCAGTGGAATGGATGGAAGCAATGGATAGGGAAATGGCTTCTTTGATGAAGAATCAGACTTGGGTTTTGGTGGATCGTCCGAGAAGAAAGAAGATCATTGATCTGCAAATGGTTGTTTAAGGTGAAACCAGGGTATTAAAGGTTTTGCTCAAGCCTCGGTTTAAGGCAAGATTAGTTGTCAAACGTTACACACAAGAAGAGGGGATAGATTATCTTTCAAGTTTTTCTCCAAAGAGTCGACATTCCTCTATTAGAGCTTTGTTAGCTATGACAGTTCAATTCAACCTTGAATTGTAACAGATGGATGTGACCACGGCGTTCTTGCATGGAACTTTGGATGAGGATATCTATATGAAACAACCACCTGGGTATGAATTAGATGGTCAGTCTGGCAAGGTTTGTCATCTGAAGAGATCCATCTATGGCCTTAGCGATCATCAAGGCGATGGAATAAGTGTTTTGACTCTTTCATATCAGATAATGGATTTGCTAAGAATTCTTTCGACTCTTGTGTATCTGAGAAAGTGCATTAGTGCAAGTTGCTTCATCCGCTTTTGTTGTATGTGGATGACATTCGATTGCATCTAGCAGTGTTGCAGAGATTAAGAGGGTAAAGAATCTATTGAACAGCAAATTCGAGATGAAAGATTTGGGAGATGCTAAGAAGATTTTGGGAATGGAGTTAGTCAGAGACAGAGATAATCATTGTTTGAGTATCAGTCAACTCGACTATTTTCTTTGGCATCTCAAGCGCTTTCATATGGAGAGTTGCAAGTCGGTGAAGACTCCATTTGCTCAGCATTGCAAATTATCATCTAGTCAGTCTCCATCTTCTGAAGAAGATATTGAAGATATGAAGGTAGTGCCTTATTCTAATCTTGTTGGGAGTATTATGTATGCTATGATTTCTTGTAGGCCGGATTTGGGACACTCGATGAGTGTTGTGAGCAGGTACATGAGTAATCCTGGTAAGCCCCATCGGGAAGCGACTAAGTGGATATTGAGGTATATTAAAGGCTCGATCGCGAAGGGTCTTTTATATACAAAATCGATTGTTCGAAGAATCCATATTGTGAGTTATGTTGATACGGATTATCTTTCGACGCCGATAAACAGCGTAGATCGCTTCTGAGTTATGTTTTCATGTTGTTCGGCAATGTGATAAGTTGGAAGTCTAGCTTGCAGACAATTGTTGCTTTGTCTTCGACGGAGGCAGAATATATTGCTTTGACAGATGCTGTCAAGGAGTCGTTTTGGCTCAAAGGTTTGATTTCTGAAATGCTGCATATAGACTGTTTGATTGCTTTGCATTGTGACAGTCAGAGTGCATTGGCGTTGTCCAAGAATCCTACATTTCACAATCGGACCAAGCATATTGATGTTAGATTCCACTTTGTTCGAGATCTTTGTTGTTGAGAACAAGTTGTCATTCTTGAAGGTGAACACGGTTCACAATCCTGCAGATATTCCGACTAAGGCCTTGTCTTACGAGAGATTTGAGTATCTCGTGAGTTGCTCGGTATGGGCAATTTACGAGCCAAGAGAGTTTGGCATTACGAGCCAAGATAGTTTGGCATTTCGTTTTGTTCATTATATTACGAATTTGCTTTGCTTTGAGTAGCATTCTCGAACGGTGAGTCCGGCTATTCTGTTTTGATTGTTCAGTTTTGAACATGTTTCTGATCCAGGTGTGTCTGGAGCTTCTGATGATCTCGAGATCAATTCTGTTCGCCATGTTTGTTATGATATGTACTTCAAGAGGGTATTTTGTAATAGGTGAAATACACATCATTAATTAGCCCTAGATGAGTTAAGTGTAACTTGGGTTAATTAGAGGGTTAGGTTAGTCTAATCATGAGAGATGTGTAGGAGCACATATATAAGCTCCATTTGGGGGTTTTTGTTCATTTGAGAGTGAGAACTAAACCCTAGACCTAGAGAGAGCCCTTGTACATTGATTCAATGGCATTATGACGGTAGATCGATCAAGCTCAATCGATCCATAACAGTGGAGTAGGGACGTTCCCGAACCACTATAGATCTGGTGTTGTCTCTTCTCCATCCTTCTCTTTTCTATTTGTTTGAATCTATATTTGTGCATTTGTTCTTGGATTAGCTTAGATCTGGATTTTGCACAACAAAAATTATTTGTAGTCGTGGTTGCAATTATATGTCGAACACTTTTATGATTGCTGGATATTGATTATATACACACAATAAAATTTAAAATAAAATTTTAAAAATACGAGCAGTAGAACAATAACTAATTTTGTAGCAGCAACATTTAAAGGGCAAGGGGAAACTTTGAAATGTCTTTATATACACAAGCATTTCTTTCCAACCAAATGAACTAAAACAGTAACATTGAACAATTTCCTCTTTTGGGTCAACATATATGTTATGTATGCATGACACAAATATGTAATCAATTTATTTGAATATGTGTTGTATATTTTTTTCTAGTTTATATGTACAGATTTAATGATAATGTGTCACAAAAAGAGCTAGGTAGCTAGCTACTTATTTGTTATCCAATGGAAATTGAAATAATGGATCACAAAGGCCATGGAGCATAAGAGCAAAACAAAATAATTTGTTGGTTGGGTCCTTATTCAAAATATTGTCCCTTTGGTTTGTTGCCCCAAGTCTCCCTTTCACTCATCAACCATCTGTTCTTCCATTTCATCTATTTTTGTTTTTATATATATTTGTCAATTTGCACACATCTCCACTATTTATGTCTGTCAATATGTAAGACATTTAGAAACTAGTAGAAAATTATTTTTTAGATAAGTAAACTATAGATTGAATTTATCCGTACTTAATTACTTATGACACACTCTTGATCTTCAAGCCACTCCATGATAATTAAAAATATGAGTTAAGATTATTGATATCTTTTTGTAGTCACCTACTCTTGAAATTAATTTCCTACAAGATTGTTTGGCATCTAAATGTTGTAAAAATTATTTTTTTTAGTTTCTTTAACCATAGTTGAAGTGCGCACAAGTTACTAGGGAAGGTATTAAAAAAACTATAATATAGGCTAACAAAACCTTGAACCCCTAAAAATGCATAAATGCATAGTGACCCACCCTCAAGAATTCAATTTTTCTCACTTTCAAAAAGTCACCACATGCTTTTTCAAGAAGACTGAGTGAAAGAAATAAAAATAAATGAATGAAAAAACAAGTGACCCTATGTTCACACAACTTACAATAATATAACATTTAACATGGTAGTAAGCTTTTGTAAGAATGTTTTTGGTTCAAACATAAATGAGTGTACTAGTCCTTCTGATTAGATGAATGTCCCTTTTAATGCAACTTGAGGTTATTAATTTATTCAATTGGGCAACTTGTAAAGTTGTCCCAAATGTGCTCTTATTGTCCTTTATTAAAACATAGTAAATCATCCCCAATCCCCACACTTGTAGTTATTGTTTTTTTTTTCTTTTGATATAGCACTTGTAGTTGTTGTAAGTTCTTGGTCAAAGCCTAAATGTGGGATATTAAAGCTAAATTTGATAACTGCCTTTTATTTTTTGAAAAATAAGTCTATAAATATTAATTTCACCAATTTTTTTCTAAAATGATTTTCATAATCCAGCTCAAGTTTTGAAAGAAAATAAGTTTTCAGATTTATTTTTATTTTTAATATTACTATTTTTTATTTTATTTTTTTTGTGGTTGGAAGTTTAATTATGAATTCAAAAATTTGGGAGAGATTCTCAAATGACAGTTTCTTACGTTATAGATTTGGAGATCTTATGTTATTGTTTGAAATTCAGTGAGGTTAATGGTAACATCTTTTAATGTTTCCCAAATTTAGATTTTAAGATACACAGTGCTAATGTTCCTAGATATGTAATGAGTCCACCTAGTAAGCTAGATGCCAATTAATAAAGGACTATAATTTTCTATTTGTAAAAAGAAAACAAAATAGAAGTTGCCTAAGTAGCAGTAAAGAAATTACAAGACAAACAAATAGTGTTCAAAAGGAAAAAAAAATGAAATGATTATCGAACAGAATTTACCGTTCAAAGAGGCGAAAGTGAAAGGTAGAGAGAGTGAGGGGCCAAGAGAGTAGTTTTCTGTTGAAGATGACCACATAGAGATGGTGATTGAATGAATCATATAGAGAAAGGCATGGTCCCATATGTATCTACTTGCAATAGATGATCATGTGTAACTTACAAAAAAAATTAGATTATTATTATTATAATATATACAAGAAATATTGAGGTGAAGATTTTGCATAAGGGTTTTTGAAAAGGGGGGAATTTTAGGTGAATAATATGGGAAGTAGTCTTCATCCCTCTCTTGACATGCACCCACCTAAACCTAAATTAAAGTATATCTTCTTTTGTGTTTTCACTTTACCTTCCATTGCTTCAGCCTTCAAACATCCTGCTTAGTAAATCAAATTAATTTGTAAGTAAAGGAATTGATTAGGTTTGGAAAATGACAATTCTTCTTTGCTTGATTCCAGTTTTGCTCTTGAGACTTCAAAATTAAATAATTTGGAACAAAAATTATTAGAAATATTGCCTTAAATTTAGAGTTCTTTTCTACTTCAGATTTGAGGATTTGAACCTACAGAATTTTAACAAAGATTGCAACTTTAAACCTCAATTACTTTAATTTGCTAACGTTGTCGTATAATTTTCTATTAACCAATGAGAATTAAACATATTTATTTCAAAATTTTATCCTACTAACCATCATGGAGTGGTTGAATTAGTCAAAGAGAGTGCATAAAGAGATCAGTTCAATTCATAATGACCACCTAACTAAAATATATATATATCATGCTTAAAAAAATAAGATAAAAGATTTAAAATCATTTCTTGAACTTTTTTAGCATCCTACATACCCTCAATAATAATTAGTCAATGAAATGGTTAGCTTTTTTTGTCTCTTTCGTTTATTAGTTTTTAAAAATCAGTTAAAGAATAAACAATAAATAATGGTTCAATTAAGAAACAAAAAGATGTGGAAGTACACTTAATGAATTACGAAGTACATTTCCATTAATTTTGCAAATTCCTAATTCTAATTTTAGAACGTTCCATGCCAAATTCCGTAATACACGGAATAACTTCCTAAACTTACCACGCGCTCGTATTTCCGTGATTCTTACGCAACCAATGCCAAGAGAACGTGTGGCACACGCGCCAACAGTGAGACTGTAGTTGCTTCTTTCTTAACCCTAACTTCCTTCGGCCACCACAATTATTACTTCATAATCTCATTGTAATTCTCTTTCACTAATTTTTTATTTTTATTTTTATCATCTGCTTTTCCTTTTTTCCTACAAAGATTTCTTATTATATCCACTATTTTATTTTTCTCAGAAATATTCTTTTTGATTTCAAAACACAAATAATGTTCCTTTCATGACCACTTTAGGAAAATATCTCCACCAAGTATATGGTTAGAACTCAAATCTTTCTAAACTATTTAATATATTCAAGTAAATATCTTTAGTCAAAATATTAAAGATTCAGATTCTCTACTAAAAAAACTTCACTTTATATTTAGCAGTTGCTTTGGGACCAATAATCATTGACACTTTCATTGTGAGCCTCTGATAATTGATTATTCAACTTAATAAATACTATCACATGAACCATTAGTCAATCCTCAATCTCACACAAACCTTTCACACTAATCATTATATATGTACTTTTCAAACATAGATAATAATAATGCATGTAACCATTATCTCCGCTCGAAACACGAACAATAATAATAATTATTAATTATACTTCAAATTGAGGAAGTGATAACCTTCTAACAAAATGCAAATAAAAGTTATTTCACATATGTAAAAAAATCCTCAAATACGAAAGTGATGACAATCATCTCAAGGGTACGAGATATATATATATATATAAATCATACAAAAGGCAAAAAAATGTGAGAAAATTTAGAAAAATTGTACATATAAAATATTGGTGGTAGGGATGAAAGAGCTTTATTTTCCTGTTATATTTTTGGGATTTCATAATTTAGAGGAACCCCGTTGGAGATTGGGAGTCCGTTTTATCTCTGTTTTAGTACACCGGACATGCTCACGTGGCAGTCATGTCCATCTGCCCCACGCCCTATGGTTATGGCTTCATTCCCACAACTCTCTGCCCTACTTTCTCTCTCTATCTGCCCTACTTTCTCTCTCTAAACCAATAATTCCGGCCACTTGTTCTCACTCTCCGGCCACCACCACCACCCCCCAACTTTCCGCCTTTATATATATCTTCTCTTTATTCCCTTCTCTATTATCAAATCTCTGGGAACTCCTCGTGTGTTTAAGTGTGACACTTCAAACTCATATTTCCCTTTCTTCTTCTTCTTCTTTTCATGTTTTTTGGGATTTCCTTTGAATTTAAAGGGTTTCTCTGTTTTTCTGAGGTGGGGTTTTAGTTTCTTTTATTGGGAGGATGAACAGTGCAGGGAACTATTTGGAGAGTCTCACTGTTCTTGAGAGGCAGAGGGGTGGTTTGAAATGGCAGCAAGATCAGCTTTTGCATCAGCAGCCAATGAGTCAGAGTTGTTTCAATAGGGTGGATTACGGCGGCGGATTTCCGCCGCCGGTGGCTGTTCCGGCGGATCACCTCACAAGGGTTCCAGGGTTCATGAGCGGTGGCGGTGGTGGGTTTTCACTTGTTGAGATGGTAATGGGGGCGGTGAAGCCTGACCCTGGTTTGGAAGATGGGTGGTCTTCAATGGACAAGTTTGATCCTTCTTTGTTGTTGAATGCCACTGCTTATGACCTCAATTCTTCTCTCTCTAGAACCTCCAGCTGCCCGCCGGCGGTGGCGGAGAAGATGGGGTCGGCGGTTGGAAGAGAGAGCTTCAAGAAAAGGAAAGCTGAGAAAGTTCACAACACCGCCAATAACAACAAGGCAAGTTTCTAATAAATAATCTAAATATTCAAACCCAGATGGGGAAAATGAGCAAAAAGTTTCAAGAGGTTGAAACTAGATCTTTTGAAATGCTTTCTACTAGGTTAGCCATACGATTACTTAGTGAAGGGTCTTACTAACCGGTCACCGGGTTGAGTTTAGAGCAACACTCCCAAAACCTAGTAAAAATGTGTAATTGACTTTATATTTTTGTATTGAACTTTTATGCATTTTGGATCATATATTGTATGAGAGTTTTACGAGACTACAGGATATAAATTCTCTTAAAATCTTAACGTCGTTTGACTGAACATTTGTATTCTTAAACTCTTAATAAAACATTTTCTCTGGGATGGATGTAACTAACACAAAAGTATTGAACCATCATGTTTTGTCTCTTGTTTTTTCTTTATTGTTGTTTAGTTTATTCATAACAAAATCAATGGGGGATTGATTAGCAGGTGACTGTGGATGAAGATAACAACAACAGCAACGATAAGAGAATCAAAACAAGTAATGAAGAAGGAGACTCATCTAAAACCACAGATCAAAACAGCACCAAAAACAACTCAACCACAACAAACAACAGAGAAACTTCAGCTGATACCTCTAAAGAAAACTCCAAAGCCTCAGAGGTTCAAAAGCCTGATTACATTCATGTCAGAGCTCGCCGTGGCCAAGCCACTGATAGCCATAGCTTAGCAGAAAGAGTAAGCCCAAAACATTACCCAATTTCCTCTCATGGGTTGCTTTTTCTTTCTTTGATTTGTTTGTTTTTTATCAATTTAGGGGATTTTCTCTTCAACCAATCAACCCATATTTGGTTTCATGTAGGCTAGAAGGGAAAAAATCAGTGAGAGAATGAAGTACTTGCAAGATTTAGTACCAGGATGCAACAAAATCACTGGAAAAGCAGGAATGCTCGACGAGATCATAAACTATGTTCAATCTCTCCAAAGACAAGTAGAGGTAAGAAATCAAATTTCCTCAATCTCTAACCTTAAAAACACTATTTTCTTTTGAAAAAACTCGCTCTAAAATCTAAAATTTTCTCTGTGGCATTTTCACAAACAGTTCTTGTCCATGAAGTTAGCTACAGTCAATCCAAGGTTAGACTTCAATGCCG